>CAMTDV010000030.1:62955703-63555703 GCA_947069175.1 Scalesia atractyloides
GTCTTTGATGTTGGTCATGATTTGCGAACATAGAAGACGAATGGAGTTCGCATAACCCTTTCGACTGAGTGCATCGGCCACCACATTTCTTTGCCAGGATGATACCGAATTTCACAGTCGTAGTTATTAAGAAGTTCGACCCATCTTCGTTGCCTCATATTCAACTCCTTTTGGTTAAAGATATGTTGGAGGCTCTTGTGGTCAGTGTAAATCTCACACTTGGTACCATAGAGGTAATGTCTCCATATCTTAAGAGCGAACACAACGGCTCCAAGTTCTAGGTCGTGAGTAGTGTAGTTCTTCTCATGAGTTTTGAGCTGCCTAGAAGCATAGGCTATCACTTTTCCCCTTTGCATTAAAACACAGCCTAATCCCTGTCCTGATGCGTCGCAATACACTACAAAGTCATCGCAACCTTCGGGGAGTGTGAGGATAGGAGCGCCACAAAGCTTTTGCTTAAGGGTTTGGAAGGCTTCTTCTTGTTTAGGTCCTGCGAAGGGTTTTCCTTTATGTGTCAAAGCCGTGAGTGGTACAGCGATACGAGAGAAATTTGATATGAAACGACGATAGTAACCAGCCAAACCAAGGAAAGATCGTACTTCGGTTGGGGTACGTGGCGCTTGCCATTCTTGTACTGCTTTGATCTTTGCGGGGTCGACATGAATTCCCTTGTCATTGACGACATGACCAAGGAACTGTACTTCTTTTAACCAAAATTCGCATTTGGAGAATTTAGCGTAAAGCTTTTCGGTCTTCAAGAATGTGAGGATGAGTCGAAGGTGTCGTTCATGATCAGTCTTAGACTTTGAGTAAATGAGAATATCGTCGATGAAGACTATAACAAAGCGATCAAGATAGGGTTTGCAAACTCTGTTCATTAAGTCCATGAAGACGGCTGGAGCGTTGGTTAGACCAAATGGCATAACCATGAATTCATAGTGACCATATCGAGTTCGGAAGGCGGTCTTTGGGACGTCTTCTTCATGTACTCTAAGTTGGTGATAACCGGAACGAAGGTCGATCTTTGAAAAACAAGTGGCACCCTGGAGTTGGTCTAGAAGATCATCGATGCGAGGTAAAGGATAGCGATTTTTGACCGTTAATTTGTTGAGTTCCCTGTAATCGATACACATGCGAAAGGTCCCATCTTTCTTCTTTACAAACAGAACAGGTGCACCCCAAGGCGATGAGCTAGGACGTATGAATCCCTTGTCGGTCAGTTCTTGCAATTGACTGGCCAGCTCTTGCATCTCGGATGGGGCTAACCTATAAGGAGATTTCGCGACGGGTGTAGCGCCAGGTATAAGGTCGATGCGGAATTCGACTTCTCTCTTGGGAGGAAGTCCTGCGATGTCGTCGGGAAAAACTTGCGGGAATTCTTTCACTACGGGTATATCTTCGAGTTTCTTCTCTTTTTCTCCCTTCTTGATAACGTGGGTTAGAAATGCTACATAATTCTTGCGGAGATATTTTCGGGCTTGAAGACAGGACATCAGCTTGAGTCCTTTCGAAGGGATTTCTCCAAAGATTCGTAGAGTTTGACCGTCTGCAAGAGGAATGCGAATGAACTTCTCACGTCATACTATTTCAGCCTGATGTTGGCTGAGCCAGTCCATGCCGATTATAATGTCAAAACTTCCCAACTTCATAGGAATGAGGTCAACAGGAAAATCGTGATCATTTAGAGTAAAGGTACAGTTTCGGATAATGGAGTTTAATGAGACTGGTTTTCCATCAGCAACTTCTACCGTTATGGATTCCATAAGTTTGTCACGAGTTTGATTGAGGATGGGTTCAAATTCTAAGGACACAAAACTCTTATCCGCGCCAGTATCAAATAACACGGATGCATAACTACCATTGACGAGAAACGTACCGTTAACCACGTTGTTGTCGGCCCTAGCTTGGTTGGCGTTGATGTTAAATGCTCTTCCTCTAGCAGGTGGAGGAGCTTGGTTAGCTTGGTTCACCGGATTCGCTTGAGCTTGAGCATGTATGATGTTCACCAAGCGTGGACACGTGTTTCTAAAGTGGTTTGGGTCTCCACAATTGTAGCAAGCCCGCATGGGTTGCATCATGGGGTAGTTGGGTTGATAGTAGGTTTGGGTTGTATGTTGTGTAGGTGGTGGTAGTAGGGGTTGTTGAGTTTGACCCATTATTTGATGGTGGGTTTGAGTTGTGGGTTGGTTGCGGTTCATTCGTTGCAGTGAGCGGCAGGCTTGGATGGTGTGACCTGCACGGCCACAGCCGGTGCAATATTGACAGGGGTATTCGGAGGAGTGATGGTATTGACAACGGGTGCACTTTGGGTAAGGACCAGAGTATTGCCTTTTGTATGGAGCGGGTGAAGGAGTAACTTGTGCGATGGGTGCAGCAGGGATAGGGAAATTTGTTTGAGTGACGGCAAAATTTCTGGTATTTCGCGTCCTCTTGTTTGAAAATTTTGAGGATGAGGTGGGGTGGTTGGAACTTTGGCCCTCAACGGGGGCTTTCTTTTTCTCCTCTTTGAACTTACCGTTTCTGATACGGTTCTCGGTAAGTTCGGTGGCTAATTCCATGGCGGCTTCGAGGGTTGCAGGCGAAGTGCTGAGGACTGAGTCTTGAATCTTCGAGGGAAGGCCTCGAATATAGTGTTCCACCAAACGGTACACGGGGGTGAACAAGTTAGGAACCATCTGGTTCAGCTCAAGAAATCTTTTGTTGTAGGAAGTGTGATCCCCTTCCTTTTGCTTCAGCGAGTGGAATTCGTCTTCCAACTTCTTGAGTTCGCTTCTTGGGCAGAAGCGTTTTGTCATCATTTCCCTTAACTCTTCCCAGGTTAAGGCCATAGCGTCTTCAACACCTTTTTTACCCTTCTCGGTGTTCCACCAGGTCAAGGCTACCCCAAATAATCTCTCGGTTGTGTAACGTACCTTGCGATCCTCGGGACAATCGCAATTTAGGAAAGTGTTTTCCATTTCCTCAAACCAATGGAGGAGAGCGGTGACACCTTCGGTCCCTTCGAACTTTGGGGGATCGCAAGACTTGAAGTGCTTGTAGGAGCACTTCTTGGAGGAAGGGTTGTCGATGTTTTGATCCTCTTGATTTGGTGGGCTGACAGGATTTGCAGTGACAGCTTGCTGGACTTGAATTACAATATCAGGAAGTACTGCGGCCATTTGTTTTGCAATTTGAGTGGCCAAGCGTTCGTTTGACCTTCCTGACTTTCGTCCTCCACGTAGCTGCCTACCCGACATCTACAGGAATATACATAGGAAGATGGTGAGTTTATGGAGTGTTTAGGGGTCATGTGTCAAAAAAAATGAAATTAACATAAATATCAATAATGCAACTACATCCATAGGATGTCTTGGGTTTGCTCATGTTGGGCCTCAAATGTCCCCCATACCTTCACCTGTATAGTCATGTGGGCCCCCATGACTATTGGCTTGGTAGGATTTACATTAGTATTGGCGATTTAACACTCGCATGACCCGAATGAAAACCACAAAATATGTTTACAAGATGTATGGTCGGAATGAGTTCAGGTGTAGACACAATGACAACTCAAAGTGGGGTTAGCTCACACGACGTTTGGTATAGCATGCTTTGGCCTAATAGGTACTTCGTACTCTCATCGTTAGTCCCCAGGTAGGCAAACTGGTCCTTTATTTTGGATTTATACGAATGCCAAGCCTAGACAGGACGTTCCGACTACCGGTACTTGTACCCTTCCAGTTACTACATGCCCGTCATGAGAACTCACTTTGATGAGATTTGAAAATACAAAAATCATTGTAAAGCAATCATGAAAATGATGTGGTGTGTGCTTTCATGGATATGATATGTTATAAGAATATGGTTCATGATAAGCATTATATGATAATATATACTTATGAACATGCTTGCATAACATTGAATGTAACAATAAACATAAAGCATATAAACATCATGAATTTTGCATGTAACACACAAAAATTTAAAATTTCTAAGCAACTATAGTATAGGCTCTAAGGGTCTAATAACCTATCCTATATCCCTATAGTCATGGCTCTGATACCAACATGTCACACCTCGACCCGCAGCGGAATAAGAGTCGGGGCATAATTGGGTTATCACCAAAGCTCATGATGTTTACTAATATGTTTCATATTTATTAAATCCAAATTACATTTCAATATTCCAAGTCAAATTCATACAATACAAGGAAAGGAAAAATTAACTAAAACAAATCCATAATCTAAACTGGTTTATTCTTTTAAGCCGCCCTATATTTTTCTTGCTTCAACTTGATCACCTGTATCATGTGTAAAAATGGGAAATTTTGGGTCAACAAAAGTTGGCGAGTGAACCTTGTTAAAAACATTTGTTATTGATTTATTATTTATATTTAATTTAGTAAAATTGTGCAATAATCATATATGAGCAAATGTATGTAGACATAACAATCACAAACCACCTTGCTTAAGCATGAACTAAGAATGACAATGTATAGGTTGGCAACGTCCCATTCACGCTCATAGGTAATGGGGAACGGACGGCCTATGCAAATGTATGTGAGATCAAGGCTCAATCAAACGGAGCCAATCCTATGTTGGCAACGCCTGGTTCACGCTCATAGGTAATGGGGAACAGCTCACGCTCATAGGTAATGGGGAGCGGCGGCCCTATGAAATGTATGTACTGAAATGATAAATTTAATCTAAACTTCAACCACACAAACAACGGATACATATTGAATGCACATGATCATGAATACGAAGGATGCACAAGTGTTTAATTAAATTAAATAAATAGCGACACATGATACACCCCAAAATGTGATTAAAACGGGGAATTGGTAGAGATTCACTCACATTGGGTGCGTTTGTTTGAAGATGTTGAATGCGCACGAGTTTAGGGGATTGATCGACGAGAGATAACTAACCAAATAAATAACGAAAAGTGACGGTAAGTATGTGGATTTTATTAACTATTTTAATTGGATTTTTGGGTATAATTTTGTGAGTTTAAAGCTACTTTCTAACTTTGAAAACGTTATTTTTAAGTATTTTTAATTGATTTTTAAATTAAATAAATAAATAAAATAAATAAAAAAATGTTGACTTTGACCGTTGACTTTGGCCGTTGACCGTTGACCGTTGACCGGTTCGATCGGTTATATTGTTGCACTGAGCGAGGTTCGAACCGGTGACCTCCCGTACGCGTGCACGCAGCTCTACCAACTGAGCTATGTGTCTAACCCGAAATAATTCTGTTTTTAATTATACTTATATACTATTTAGTTTAATCCGAAAATTATTTATTTTTAAAAAGATTTTAAACGTATCGGACCGGTGCTGACCACAGGTCTCGAACCCAGGACCTGTGGGTTAGCGTGCACACAGTCCACCGCTGGACTGTGTGTCTAACTTGGTTAATAACTCGGTGTTTATTATACTTAACATGTTTTTGGTAGTTAACCCGGTTCAGTTAAAAAGGCATTTGTTTATAACAATAGAGTAAAGCTGGGACAGGATTCGAACTCGCGTCGCAGGTGTTTTGTGTGCACACAGTCCACCGCTGGACTGTGTGTCTAACCCGTTTATAAAACTGATTTTAATTAATCTTATGATACAACCCGACTTCGTCTTCTTCGTTAGATTTTACCCAGAAAACAAGGTCCGACTGTTTGGTCTGGTTTATGCCTTTTCTGGTTTTTAAACTTTACAAGTAACTTAAAGGTAACGAATGCAGAGGGTTTGGGGGAAAAAGATATACCGATCAGTGTTGCTCACAGAATTCCGGCAGAGTCCGTCGGTTCTGAAAGTGAACTCCGGCTGTCGACATCAATTAACAATTCTGTTCGATTATTACGAAGTTGAGATACTTAATCAAAGTTTAATAGGAGTTGGAAAGATCATACCAGCTCTCAGTGTGATTTCAGTGTGATTTCGGAAGTTTCAGAAATTTTCCGGCGAAGGTGGGAATTTCGACGAACGTTGACTGGGATTGCTTCTGATGGTGGAGTTGTGTTAGTGACAGATTATTCGAATGATTGAAACAGAAAGAGTCGAAAGAATTACCGTGTGGATGTGAGTCTCGGTTTTCCGGCGACTTACAGATGTTTTCCGGCGATTGAATTTTCGTCGAGAAGAGGTGCGATTTGTGAGCGAAAAGGTTTCCAGTGGATTGTGGGTGAATTTATAGGGAAGTATCGAGATGTATGGGGTCTGAATTCGGTCTCAATTCAAGGTCGGCCGTTCTCCGGCGGTTACGACTGATGTCGCGGGTTCAGACGTCGGTTATAACCGTCGTTAGAGTTAATTCTTCGGTTATCTTGGACGAAAACGTAAATTATCGGTGAAGTCGTCGGGATTTCCGACGACTGCTATTTGGGCGCGATTTTGACTGAATTTGACTTCCGTGCTTTATTATTTGAATTAATTGATTCAATATGATATCAGAAAATCAAAGTGGCGGAGTGGTTGATTGTGTGAACGTTAGGTCTTTGGGGATTTCCGGCTGACCCGGGTCGACTCCCGGCAGCCGGTTTTCCTTTTTAATTAATTTATTTTTAAATTTTTACAATTATAATTTATATCTTCTAATTTGTTTATTAATTATGAATCGTTTAAAATTAAAATAAGTCATAAATGAACAACAAAAATTTAAAACTGATTGCTCGGTTATTAAACGAAGCGGGTTTCGAAAACCCGTTTTTCGACAAGTGTTACAAAACGGAGCCGATCGTAATGCATGTACTGAAAATATTAAATTTAATCTTAAACAGTTATCACACAACCAGTTTATACATGGAACCTCTCATAACCGCCTGATAATGCCTCCGATCCTTTGACAAGAATACTTATATATAGGAAGTACCAGCGGCGTATCCACCATATTCTCGTCAAATTTTCATTGACTTTATCCGCAAGTTATGATTAGTTCTATGTGACTCTACAACAAACACAACAACCACAAGATCGTATTGCATGTACTGAAAATGAAAAATGTCTGTGCGATCAAGGCTCAATCAAACGGAGCCGATCGTATTGCATGTACTGAAAATGAAAAATATCTGTGCGATCAAGGCTCAATCAAACGGAGCCGATCGTATTGCATGTACTGAAAATAATAAACAATAATCACTCAAACAGTTTATACATGGAACCTCTCATAACCGCCAGATAATGCTTCTGATCCTTTGGCAAGAATACTTATATATAGGAAGTACCAGCGGCGTATCCACCATATTCTTGTCAAATTCTCATTGGCTTTATCCTTAAGTTATGATTGGTTCTATGTGATTCTAAAACATAAAGAAAAACATAAAACTAAACGATAGGAGTTGAATCTTGATTTTCAGTGAAGAGGACTAGTTAGGTGGTTTCGTTTGGGCCGTCATTATCTTCGACAGGATTGGCGTTGATGTTGAAAACTCTTCCTCTTGCTGGTGGCCTAGTGGTTGGGTTTTCTTGATTTACTTGGTTAACTGGGTTTGATTGAGCTTGAGCGTTTATGAGGTTAACCAATCGAGGGCACGTGTTTCTAAAGTGGGTAGGGTCGCCACAATTGAAACAAGCTCGAACATATGGGAACATGGGGTATTGGGGTTGTTGATAGGTTTGGATCATGTTTTGAGGAAGGGGTGAGATTTGGTTTTGAGGGGTGCGACAAACCTTGCTCAAATGACCATAGCGTCCACAATTCGCACATAGTCGACAAGGTAAGGTAGATGGATGGTGATAAAAACAGGTGTTGCATCGAGGGTGAGGTCCAAGGTATGGTTTCTTAATTGGGTAAGTTGAGTTGGGTGCTACTTGAGTGATTGGGATAGCTTGGATGGGTATGGCTTGTAAAACTGGTTGATTACGTTGGGTAGTAGCGAAAAGTTGCCCGTCTCTTTTTCTCTTAAAAGTGGGTTGAGAAGGGGATTCGGTTTGGGTGGAGTTTGAAGTTTCAGTCGATGCCTTATCCTTCTTCTTCTCCTCCTTGAAGTCTTTGTTCCGGATTCGGTTTTCGGTGAGCTCTGTAGCTAACTCCATAGTTGCTTCCAAAGTTGCAGGCGTGGTACTTATTACAGAGTCTTGAATCTTTGACGGAAGACCTCGAATGTAGTGCTCGATCAAACGGTATAGGGGAGTGAACAAGTTGGGAACCATTTGATTTAACTCGAGGAATCTTTTGTTGTATGTGGTGTGGTCGCCTTCCTTTTGCTTCAACGAATAGAACTCGTCTTCTAATTTCTTGATTTCGCTCCTCGGGCAAAACCGTCTTGTCATGATTTCTTTCAATTCTTCCCAAGTCAAAGTCATAGCGTCTTCAACACCTCGTTTGGCCTTCTCTGTATTCCACCAAGTAAGTGCTATTCCATATAAACGACCAGTAGCATATCGCACTTTGCGATCATCGGGGCAATGGCAATTTAGAAAAGTGTTCTCCATTTCTTCAAACCAATGGAGGAGAGCGGTGACACCTTCAGTCCCTTCGTATTTTGGAGGGTCGCATGATTTGAAATGCTTGTAGGTGCATTTAGTGGTATTTGGGGGAGGGTTGATAACGTTTTTATTTTCTTGGTTGACAGGATTAGCGGTAAGTGCTTGTTGGACTTGGATTACAATGTTGGGTATTACGGCAGCCATTTGTTGAGCGATTAGGGCAGCCATGCGCTCGCGAGCTTTTCCGGCTCTCATCTTCCTACGGGCGAGATTAGAAGACATCTACAAGGAACACATATCAAGAGTATGAGTTGGATGTTTTTGGGATCATGGGTTGTATTTAGGAATGAACATTCATAAAATAAATATAGAAAAATAAATCTACTACATCCATAGGATGTCTTGGGCTTTGCTCGTCATTAGGCCTTACATGCCGCCATACTTCACCTTAGTAATCATGTGGGCCCCCATGAATACCGGGTTTTTCATATGGTTCGCATGTGTTAGCCTGGTTACGTACACTAAAACCCGGAGAAAATCGAGAAATATGTATATAACGTATGATATTCGGAATGTGTCCAGGTGTAGACACGGTGACACCTCAAAGTGGGTTAGTTCGAACGACGTTTGGTGTGGCATGCTTTGGCCTAATAGGTCCTTCGTACTCTCATCGTTAGTCCCCAGGTAGGCAAACTGGTCCGTTATATTGGATTTATACGAATGCCAACCTAGGCAGGACGTTCCGACTACCGGTACTTGTACCCTTCCAGTTACTACATGCCCGTCGCAGAACTTACTTTGATGAGATTTGAAAATTGCGACAAAATCTTTGAATAATGAAAGTATGAAGATGATTTGAATATATGAACATTGAAATATGTATGATGAGTGTGTATGTAAGTATGTATGTTTGACTGTAAGTATAAACAAATATGAAACAAATAAATATCATAAGTTTGTATGTAACCGCATAAACAATTAAGATCTAGTCAACTATAGGCTCTAAGGGTCTAATAACCTATCCTATATCCCTATAGTCATGGCTCTGATACCAATCTGTCACACCCCGACCCGAAGCGGAAAAGGTGATCGAGGCATGATTGGGTTATCATCAAAGCTCATGACATTTATTTTAACGTTTCATATTCATTAATACACTTTAATGGGAAATTACAATCAATATTACATCATGCCCTAAACATCAATCTAGGCTTCATTGTTTTCTTCTAAGGCATTTCCTATGTTTTCCTTGCTTCATCCTGTTCACCTGTATCATGTGTAAAAATGGTTTTTGGATCAACAAAAAGTTGGCGAGTGAATCCTATGAAAACATTTGAACAAGTTTATTTAATTGATTATAAAATAAGGTGCACAACCACACATGAGTAAAAATAGATGTAAACTTATTCACCAATCAATTAATATTAAATATTGCACACATGAACAATAATGGATTGTTTTGAGGCACGCGTTGCTCAACTCGTCTCTCACGAGGAACTGATGGGCCTAATGAATGATTTGCATATACTTGACAATATGAAATACATGACTACAAACAATACAAACTAAATAATACACACACGGACAGTAATGGATTTGTTTTGAGGCACGCGTTGCTCAACTCGTCTCCCACGAGGAACTGATGGGCCTAATGAATGAATTGCATACAAATTAACAATATGAAAATACATAACTACAAACCATGTATACAATCTAAGTTTAGATCACAATATGACATGGCACAAGTTTAAATAAACGAATTAATTTTGGTGACACATGACACACCCCAAAACGTGTAATTAAAAAGGGGAGTTGTAAGATTCACTCACATTGGGTGCGTTCGGTTGATGATGTTGAATACGCACGAAGTTGGGTTTAACCACGAGTGAACTAACCTAGATAATGGCATAATCGTTCGGTAAGTAAACGGATTTTATTAATCCATTTTAGTAGGATTGTTTGGTGTATTTTTGTGAGTTTAAGGCTATTTTCTAACCTTAAAATGTCATTTTTAAGTATTTTTAATTGATTTTTAAATAAAATAAATAAATAAAAATAATAAAAAAAATGTTGACTTTTTGACCGTTGACCGTTGACTTTGACTGTTGACCGGTTCGTATGTGTGTATGTATGCGCTGGGTGAGGCTCGAACCCGAGACCTCCCGTACGCGTGCACGCAGCTCTACCAACTGAGCTACGTGTCTAACCCGAAATATTTCTGTTTTTAATTAAATTTATATACTAATTAGATTAATCCGAAAATCATTTATTTTTAAAAAGATTTTAACATACGACTCGGTGCGCTCCACAGGTCTCGAACCCGGGACCTGTGGGTTGAGTTAACACACAGTCCACCGCTGGACTGTGTGTCTAACTTGTTAAATAATCTGATTTTTATTATACTTATATACAAACTAAATATTTTCATTTCTGTCTTAAATAAAAGTTTGATAATTGTCCGGACCGGTGCGGTAGTCTGGACTCGAACTCGTGACGTGTGATTAAAGATTCACACAGTCCACCACTGGACTGTGTGTCTATCTTGGTTATTATTCCGGTTTTTATTGAACTTAACATCTTTAAACAGTGGATCCGGTTCAGTTAAGAAAAAAAAACATTTTTATTAAGGCGAAGGTGCGGGGGACAAGATTCGAACTCGAGACGTAAGCGTGTTTTATTTGCACACAGTCCACCGCTGGACTGTGTGTCTAACCCGAGTTATATCTTGATTTAAATTATACTTATATAATACTGAACTTCGTCTTCTTCGTCAGTCTTAACCAGAATCGGAAGTCCGACTGGTTCGAAGTTTTAATCAAGTTCGTTAGTGTCTGGTGGTTAATTACATGTGAGATTAATAAAGAGAATGAAAGATTAAGTGTTAGATATACCGAACTGGACTCCTCTGTTTCGCCGGCGAAACTCCGGTGACAGCAGCTTATTCCGGCGACGTGTGTCTTGCGGCAGAGAGTCTTCAGTGAGCTTGAGATGGATGTGAGTGGCTTCGGTATAAGTTCTGGGTGTTCAGTAAGGCTCAGAAGTGAAGGGCTCGGTATTCCGGCAAGGTGCAGAACTTTTCCGGCGAGTGGAATTACGTCGGGTAAAGGTGTGATTGTGAGCGAAAAAGCTAGCAGAGGTTTGAGGAGGTATTTATAGGGCGGGACATCGATGAATTTGGTCCGATTTCCGTCTTGATTCGTCGGTCATTACGTTTTCCGGCGGTTATGACTTGCGTCGCGGGTTCAGGCGTCGGTTATAACCGATGTCATAGTTAAAGTTTACGTTAAAACTGAAGAAACCGTCCAATCTTGGCGAGATAGTCGGGATTTCCGAAGACTGCGATTGGGTGCGTCGATTTTGAATTCGATATTCATGTTATGAATTAATTGTCTTCAATATTGAACAAGAAATACAAGTGGCGTAGTGGTTGAACGCGTGTGTGTTAATGCTTTGTTGACCAGATTGACTCGGTTGACCCGGGTTCGAAACCCGGCAGCCTTCTTTTATTTTTAAACCACTAATTTTAATACTTTTTCAAAAATAAATTATATATTCCAATATACTTATTAATTATGTATCGTTTAAAATTATTTTGGGCATTAAATACGCCACGAAATTTTTAACTGATTGTTCGGTTATTAAACGGAGCGGGTTTGGTAAATCCGGTTTTTGACGGATGTTACATACGAGTTATTGGTAATGGTCGAATATGGGTTTGGGGAATCATGGTCGATAGTATGTTCGGTCACATTGCCTTGGCAATCGCAGTTCAGGGTGCAAATTTCGTGGAGGGTGTTACGTATCTTGGATGACGGGAAACTGCTTCTGCTGAAGTCGTTAGAACAACTCAACGTCTACGACATGTTTAAAGATTCAAATAAGGAGGTGAACATCTTGAAGAGTTTTCACAGAGCAGATCAGAGGCTGCAATCTATAGAATATGTTGAGAGTTTGATATCACCATCGGATTTAGGCTCTATTTCCATATGATCCTTTTGATGCCATTGGTTTTATCCACCCTCGTCTTCATCACTCATTGCAAGACCTACATGTGTGATGTTTAGTTTTATTGTTTTAAAGCATTTTAATTTTTAGAGTTTGAAATCCAGTGGTTTTATCCATTAACTTTTCATCATGCCAAGATACAACAATCCACATCTCTTGAACATTAATGCATATCTATCAATAATTTAACCATAAGTCAACAAGTGGTTTTCAAACTCAATCCCAGACACCCTCTAAATATGATCAACGCTGATTAAACTATCTTCCTTAATTATGCCATTCTTATTATGATTCCTGGAACTCTCCAAATGTGCACCCACATGCATTCCCTATGGTTTTAGCATATCAAAACGAATATAATGTGATAATTGACCAGAACAAAATTCCAAGTTAGGTGTCTTACATTTTCGTTAACATAACTCATTACACAGAGTTACACAAAATTGAAGATTGTCCGAGTTCTTAGAGCATACCAAAGAAAGCTGACAAACATTCGCTCTAGGGACCAAAGGTGTTATGTTTGAGTAAACTCTTGAACTAAATTATATAATTAATAAAACATGAGTTCTAAAACCGTAATAATTACAACTACGATGATATCAAGTTAGAGGTGTACACAAAAAAACCAGTTTGGGCCTGGTGACCTGGAAACGAGCCCAGTAGAAAAACCAGTTGGACACAAACCGGTTTGGGTCTCAAGAGGAAAATAGAGTTCTTCTTCTTCGTCAACAGTTCACAGAAGAAGCAGACTTTAGGTTTCTTCTTCATTCTTGAACGAGCTTGTATTTGAAATCTCATGTCTACCTGACCTGACCTGACCTGACCGTTTGAAGTGTATATCAAAGAATTGAAATCATGTGATTTCAGACCCTGAGTTTATAAACTCCAGATCACGTCGGATGATCTTTCTTCCCGGCCTATCTTTTGATCATGCCATAGACAACACAGGCCCTCCATCCATGGTCAAGCTTTCCTCTCCTTCGATTAACCCCGAAAGTTATAAAGAGATCACCGTTGTTGGATCATTCAACGGGATAGTCCTTTTAGTCCTAAAATATCCCAACCCTTTTGTCTGGAGAGCTCAAGAAGGTTCCTAATCCACCATCATCTGTTTTATAACGGTTCATATAACGGGTATGCTTACAGATTTGGTTACGGTACAACTGCAGATGCTTTAAAGATTGTTAGATTAAGAGGTTTTCAATCTTGTGAGGTCTTCGATCTTAACACTTGGTCATGGAGCATGCCTTCACAGTTAACCGGGGAATATCGCGGTTGTGGCGGCTATCCAGGTATATTTGCTAATGGATATTTGTACTGGAAGGTACAGATAAGGACAAACGATACTATTCGTCGAACAATACTAGCTCTTGATATGAAGAAGATGGTATTTTTAGAGATAGAAATTCCATGTGCATATTTAGATGTATGCATACATTTGGGCACATACAAGGGACGGCTATGCAGGATTTGTCAAATACCCAACGGGTTCGAGTTACTGGTAATGGACGAGCATGGGTTGGGGAGATCATGGTCGACAGTATGTTCGTACACATCGGCCTATCACATTTTCTAGTGCAAGTTTTCTTGGGGTTGTTTTGTATTTTGGAAAACGGGAAACTGCTTTTGCTTAAGTCGCGAGGAAAACTTGTCATCTATGACATGTTTAAAGATTCAAATGAGGAGGTGGACATATTGGCAAGTTATTGCCTTGCGGAGAAGATGCAGTGTCTAGAATACGTTGAGAGTTTGATTTCGCCATCGGACATATGCTCTTTTTCCATATGATCTTTTTGAAGATGCAGTGTATAGAATCCACCCTTGTTGTCATCACTCACTGTAATACCTATCTTGATCGGAACCTGTTTATTTTTATTATGGTTTTTTTTTTGTGTGTGTGTATTGAAGTTATCAAGCTCTAGCTGTTACGTGTAAGCTGTCATAAAACGGAATAAAGAGAGATGCTTGAAAATCGGGTTTAATCTGGGTTTGTGGTGAGCTAAGTTAACTGTTGACCAAGTGTCCGACGAAATGCCTAAGTGAAACCCCAAAATATATTTGTATTTGGATGTCTTTGTAGTTTGTACCATCAATTTCTGTAAAGAGAGAGATGCAATGCATAAGACTTTTTAAGAAAGTGAAGTTGTGTTAAAGATAGTTTATATATATGAAGTCTGTCTCAGTTGGATGCTTGCAAAACAGTGTACATGGAATCATGGGAGCTTGAATTCAACCCGGGGTCGAAACGTATTATACCCAAAAATTTCTATAAATCAGGGGGTCGAAAACGTGTATACCTAAAAATTTCTATATGAAAACTACATACTCTCCACTATTGAGCGAAAAATTCGGGGGGTCGGTCCCCCCTCCCACCCCTTGTAACCTGCGCCCTTGCATGGAATTGCTTACACTCGGGATATGATCTACAAAACATCTACTGGTATATATCATATAACTGTATCGTTTGTTACCATTTCCATTTATCTCTTGATAGCCTATCGTTTCTGCTCTTGACCCTTTGCAAATATTAGAAATGGTAATCAGTGTTGAGTCTGGTGTTTAATTGGAGCTGTATTTTGTTTTCTGAACCAATGTTGAATCTGGAGGTTAACAAATTTTACTTGTTACCATTTTTACTGGATCTGAGATCAGATCCTTTGTTTCAAATGTTTTTTGAATTCAGTGCACTGTTCAGGTGCTCTGTGTTTACACCTTCTTTTGTATCAAAAAAGTGAGACTTCATATACATTGTATTTGTTGTGATGAATGAAAATAAAAAGGCTAAGCTGGGATGAAGACTACCTTGATGGTTGGTCCTATCATAATTAGGTTGACCCCGGTTACGTATTACATCCAGCGGGTCAACTCGCTTAACGGGAAATGGGAAGAAAGTTGTCCAAAGTGTATTTTAACATATTTCGTACACTAATTATTGTTGAAACACATAAATTTTTGGTTGAAAAGTGTTGCGGGTCAACCAGTTGTTAGTTACATTTTTAGTTGTCTAAAGTCCAGATCACGACGGATGATCTTTCTTTGCGGCCTCCCTTTTGATCATGTCATAGACAACACAGGCGATTCATCGATGATCAAGCTTTTCATTGCTTTACTTAACCCAAAAAGTTATAAGGATATCATCATTGTGGGGTCATTCAACGGGATAGTCCTTTATAAAATGTGAACACACTCAGTATGTTGATGATTTGATCCTTTACAACCCATTGTCTGGAGAGTTCAAGACCCTTCCTACTCCACCATCATTTGGTTTCTATAACGACTGTGCGTACGGATTTGGTTACGGTACAGCCGTGGATGCTTTAAAGATTGTTGTTTTAAAAGGTTTCCTCCTAGTTATGAGGTCTTCGATCTTAAAACTTGGTCATGGAGCATACCTTCCGAGTTAATCGGGGACTATCGCAGTTGCGGCAGCCATCCAGGTACATTGGCAAATGGATATTTGTACTGGAAGATGGTATAAAAATTCCAAATCGAAGTTTATGCATACTTTTGGGCTCATACAAGGGACGACGATGCAGGCTTTGTATAATACTGGACAGCGGTCCGAGTTACTAGTTATGGATGAACATAGGTTCGGGAATCATGGTAGACGGTATGTTTGTTCACATTGCCGGGTCGATCACCATTGAGATTGCAAGTTTTGTGGAGTATATTTTGTATTTTTGGATGACGGAAAACAACTTTTGCTGAAGTCGTCTTCAACGATTCAAATGAGGAGGTGGACATGTTGACAAGTTATCGCCGATTAGAGAGGCTGCATTGTATAGAATACATGATGTCACCATCGGACATATGCTCTTTTTCCATATGACCTTTTTTCAATCCAATGGGTTTATCCACCCTCGTTATGTTTAAACATTTTTTAATTTTTAGAATTTGAATCCAATGGTTGTATTCTTTTAACTTTTGATCATGTCAATATACCTCATCTTGGTATCTCAAGGATAAGCAAAGTATTCTAACCAAGGTAACTTATGACTAGGATCTTGAAGCGATCTTTCAATATTTTTACAACATTAATGTCTATGAACTTTGCTGGAAACTCTTGATATGCTTGTCATCTACATAGAATACTAAGAAGATTCTAAAAATTCTGTGAACATAATTTTTCTTCTTCGTTATTGAATAAACCAGTCTCCTTGATTAAGTCATCATTGTGAACTCAACACAGAATGCTTCAATCCATACTAGAAACAAATATCCTTAAGTATATATCATGTATTTAAGACAATTATACTTATGGTTTCAACACATTACACACCAATACCAATATTATAATCGACCAAGAACAAAATACCAACTTAGGTGTATCTTATCATTTTCATTAACACGATACATTACATAGTTATGTGAGGTTGAGTTCACATTGCTAGCTTGGGTAAATGTTTTAACATTGTTCATTAACATTATCAAACTAAGAATATATTACATACACAATGAGAATACACTACAAAAGATAGGTTGAATAAAACCATAAATTTTAAGTTAAAACTTACGACTAAAAAATAATAACAATAATAGTAATAAGGTTGGGTGTAATACTTCTCGTGAGTAGGGGTGTTCATGGTTTGGTTTGAAATCATGAAACAGCCCAAACCGGTCTACCCGGTTTGGTTTCACGATCCTTTTTTTTCTTTTACTTTTGGTCGGTTTCAAAATTTTCAAACCGCGACGAATGGTTTGGGTTACAGTTTATACTAAAAACCGTCCATATAAAACCGGACCGGACTGGACCGTAAGATTAATATATATTCTATTCTTTTATATATTTTATATAAGTGTATTATTTATATGGTGTAAAGTATTTAAGTTTAATTTAAAACATAATTGGTAACAATGAAGTGGGTTAATTAATATTATTGTAATGTGTTTTTTTGGGGGTTATTTAAATGATACTTAGTTTGCTTTTATTTTTTTGAAATTACCCTTATACATTCTCATTTGAAATAATTTTATTGATAAAAATGTAACATATTTTCTGTAACACAGTAACGTGTTTAGATCACGGATACATAATTTGTTTATTAGACACGTTAATTATAAAAGAAGTTAGAGAGGTCAATCCGTGAAACCAAACCGTTCGTAGCGGTTTGGTTCGATTTTAATTTTCAACGGTTCAGTTTCGCTTTTTTATTATCAAAAACCGTTATTAACAGTTTGGCTTACAGTTTAACCCAAAAACCATCCAAACCGGACCATGAACACCCCTACTCATAAGGACTCAAGAGAGCTACTGTGTAGGTCGGGGGAGTGATGAACATTGCGCCACCTCACCCGTCCCCATGAGTTACTGAAAGAACCGCGGTCACGACCTTGAGCTCCTCGTCCGTTCTTCCTTTTCTCCCATTTTAATAAACTGAAAAGAAATATAGAAAACGTTGTGAAGGATGAGGGATGGCCGATGGGAATAACCTAGGTTGAGTGATAGAGGTGAGGGATGAGAAAGATAGTGATGCGACAGTGCTAATGTAGCAGTCATGGACCCGGGATCAAGAAAGTATAAGAGTATTCATATCTCGTCCACCATTGCTACCTTATAATTACACTAAAAAACTACATTATTTTTCTCACTTCAATTAAATAATATCTTTTGCCTTTTATCATTACATCTACTATCTCCTCCACACACAACCCTTTTTTTATAATATAAAAACCACTCTCACAGAATTTAGTGGATGGGATGTGAATGCTCTAATGCATCGCCTAATGTGAATGCCTATGGCATTATAGCCTAATGGCATCTTGGGGTGGGATCAGGTTTAAGGACCAACCTGGGTTCGATTCTCACAAGGGGGTTTTTCCATTTTATTTGGTTTCCTCCTGAATTGGTGTATAGAGATTATTGCTAGTGGGGATGAATATGATAGGGTGGTTTCGTTGGTGGCACGATGATACTCCAATGATCCGTCAGTGATCCAAATTTGCCGTTCAAATATATATATATATATATATATATATATATATATATATATATATATATATATTATAGAAAGGGGATCCGGAGAAAACGATTTGAAGTGTGAAAACGATGAGAACGATCCTGGCCCAACACCGGGCAGAGGCGCGCTAAATGATGCGCGGTGTACGATTGTCATTCTTTAACCCCGCTCAAGGGATGTCGTTATCATTATTTCAAGTTATAGCGTTAATAAGAAACAAGTGATGTAATAGTCTAAAACAATATTCGGCGTTTTCATTATTGAGAACTTATTGGCGTTTGTGTCATCTTGGCGTTTTACAAGCTTTTTTCGCAGAGGAATAATGTATTTCTTAAGCGGAAAATTAGATAACAAACTACAGAGAGAAAAATAGAAGCGAAAAAAAAATTAAAATTCCGAATCCAATTTCGTCACAAATCTTCACTGTCATCAGTCTCTTTCTTCTTTTGAAACTACAAGAACTGTCACAAATATATGGCGTTTCGGGGTTTTATGCGTTTTTATTTGTTGTTCGTTGCGTGAAGTGGCTTTTGTGGATATTGGAGACATAGATCGACGTCATGTGGGTGGATGCTATTTGCTCATCATCTTCATCCTCATTATGGAGTCAAAATAGCATTTACACTGTCATCGGTCTCTTCTTCTCCTCCAAGCCTTCCCCAAAAACTAAGCACACAAAATGACATATCACTGTCATCAGTCTCTTTTTCTTGAAGATTTGTCCATCTCATTCAGCAAAAACTTATTGAGTTATCCCCCTCATAAAGAATCCATTCATCGAAACTTCATGGAAAACAATACGAAATATCCTAGAAACCTTTGTTTTGCCATCTTTGATTTTTTAACCTTTTTTGGCATTTTTACTGTAAGTGGTATTTAGGAAATATGGCGTTCCTTTTTGGTGTGATCAACAGAAGGCGTTGAGACGTTGAAGGGTATGGTCCCAAAAACCTTACGCCAATCAAGGAAACCATACCCATTAATAACTCTAAGGAGACTTCGCGCAGACTTCTTTGCCAAAATGAGATTTATTAGAACTCTGCGCCAAATATTTAAGAGAGGAAAGGATCATATAACTACCTTGCACGGGCTCGCGTAAGATTCAAAGTTAAAAGCCTGAACATTCTCTTTGGATAAATGCTTCATTTAACTACCTTGCGCGGGCTCGCGCAAGGTTCAAAGTTAACCTTGAATAATCTCGTTTGATAATGCTTCATGCATAAACCTTGCACGGATATTTATATCAAAGCAAGTATCCACCAAACGTTGCGCTAAGCAGCAAGGAGAAGAAAGAAGATCAGTTAACTAACTTGCGCTTCTCGCGTAAGGAAACAGTTAATCCTGAGAAACCTTCCCTTAGCAAAATCCTTGACTTGGTGCAGAAGCAAATGGAGTCTTTTCTGTTGTAACAGAATGTACACGTGGCGAACAACAGATGGGTAACAACTGTGAAATCTTCTAGAAGCCACTAACACCCAATCGTGCAAGCATCTTTTCGGTTATAACCAATTTCCACATGGCAGCATCTGGACGGCTAAGGAAGATCACGGTGATGGCATGCTCACATTTATAAAATGTAGTGATCTCATGTTGACACGTGGCACCTCCCTAACCGCTGATGAGCTCACGATCCGTGTGCACTAACGGATTGCCACAAACATTAACGGAATAGCAGAAGATTCCGTTAAAGTTAACAATCTCTCCTTTTGGCGCCAAACACCGGCTATAAATAAGTGACTTAGAGTTCAAGGAAAGGTATTCACTCTCAACCACTCTCTCTCTTACAATACTTTACTTCCGACTACCTGTACTTATTCTCACGCCGGAGGGTGGTCACGGAGAGAACCCCCTCCCTGGCGAGCTAACGGTGTTCTGTTTTGCAGGATCAGCCGGAGTACTGTTTTATTCCTCATCATCGTGAAACCAAACGGAGGGTTAACCCTTTTTATGCAGAGCCCATTCCATAGATCTACTTAGATTCGGTCTAGTTGATCTAGGGTTTCTTTAGACGTTTCTCTTAGTATAATAAATGTAATTAATAAAGTATCCGTCGTTTCATTTCACTGTTTGTATTTACTGTTAAGTCTGTAACATGCCACATTTCAAGTTGGCGTTTTATGTTTAGTTGACGTTTTATATTTTAATGGCGTTTTATGCATGAAATAATGTTTGGTGCCAAAAAAAATAGTAGGATGCAGACCTATTCTAAATATATAGGATACAGACCTATATATGCAGACTTATAATGGGACAAGTAATTATGGCGTTTAAAAATATAAAAAAATTGATTTTATGTGCCATGGCGTGGTTTTTAATATAATAAATGGTAGTAAAAAAGTATCCGTCGCTCCAGTTACTGTTTGTAGTTACTGGTTGTTTAGCTTTATCTGATAAGGCTGTAACATTTCCCAACTTTTTAAGTTTGGCATTTATTATTTGACGGCGTTTTATAGATAAAGATGGCAAACTAAAGCTTTAGTACGGTACCCTTTTGTGTTCTATTCAATTGCACCTTCTTTTCTACATTTTAGTAATTATTTTAAGTTTTTGTAATAATACGTGATTTCATGAAATTTTGGTCTTTTTGCTATTTGGTGTTTTTTTGGCATTTTGGCGTTTTTATAAGTAGTTTAAAGAACTAATGTATATTTTTTATGAGTTGAAAGTTAGATAACAAGCCACAGAAAATGACACTACAAAAAAAAATATGATAGAAAAATAAAATAAAAAGTGCTAATCAAATTTCCTTTTTCCTAATCTTCACTGCTATCAGTTTCTTCTTTCTTGAACTTTCTTTCTTTAAACTTTCCTACATAGTTGTAATGTCCTGCTCTAGACGAAACTGACCGTTCAGTAAAATATGGCGTTTTGGTTTTGGGTTGATCTGTTCGTTATTGTGTTTGTCGAAGTGGTTCTTTTGGATGTCGTAGAAATAGACCGATGCTGTATTTTGTCGATGCTATTATTGGGTTGTGATTATGAGTGGGTTTTGACGTCCAAGATAGATTTACACATGCCCATATCCTCATCCCATCCCACTCTACATCTTGTAATAATGCACTCCAATATAGCATCGACACTGGTATCGGTCTCTTCTTCTCATCCAAACCTTCCTCAAGAAAAGAGTATACAAAGCGACATATCATCGTCCCTATAGCCGTTTTCTTGAAGATATGTCCATCTCATTCAGCTAAAGTTTATGGGTGTGAGGACGAGAACATGGAGTTTTTTAAGTGAAATGGATTGCCAAGTGACCATGGCATGTTAAGTGAATGGTTTTTGCCAAGAAAATATGGCTTTTTTGTGTTTTTTGGTGTGACCAAATTGCTTCTGAGATGTTTGTTTATATAAGATTTTTTTTGTCGGGTAATTTTTGGCGGGATTTTATTATAATAAATGGTAATAGTAAAGTATCTGTCGCTTCAGTTACTGTTTTGTAGATACCGTTTGTTCAGCTTTTGTATGTCAAGGCTGTAACACGTCCCATCTTTCATATTTTGGCATTTTGTATCTGCTGTTTTAATAAATGGTGGTAGTAAAGTATCTGACGTTTCACATATAAGAATTATAGAACTTACTAATCAACTTTTTTGAATAGTGGCATTTTGGCGTTTTATAGCTAATTGGAGGAAATAATATTTTTATTATTTAAAAAGTAGATAGTAAAAAACAGAAAAAATTACCCTACAAGATCAAAAAAAAAAAACTCTTGGTCAGAAGGGATTATGTATGAGAAGTATCCATCGCTCCCTTCGTCTTCTTCTTCGGATTCGTCATCCAGTTTCTCATCCAAGTCATCACTTTCGCTTTCATTGGCATTTTGTTCTTGAAGATTTTGAAGCCTCCATTTGAACATGTCATGCAACAACTCCAATTTTGGGTTCATGTCCGTGTTCAAACATGTTGCGTTGTGTAACTCCTCCATGAACCCAAGCCCCTGCTTGGTCATGATGTTTTCAAGCATGTAGTCTTCCTGCTCCCCGTTATCACATATAACAGTGACCATGTCAGTGTCATCATCAAAACGCCATGATCTGATGACTGGGTCCATTGTTGCATTTGCGTTATTTTTTCCAAATTTTCTGGTTAGTCTTCTTATAACCGTATGTGTTTTATCACAGTGGTTATCTAGAGGGACGCCAAGTGATAAGACCCCCCTTTGTACTTCTTCCTTCAAGTTCAAGATGGCTCTGATTGTTTTAACAAACACTCTTCTTCTGTTGTCAAAACGGATCACGAATCTTTTGGTTCTGAGTGTGTATCTCCATGAAACGATGGCTGCCATTTTACTTCCCCGTCAGAGGTGTAGCGTTTTAGTATGATTAATTTTTTTGAAGTGATAATTTAAAGTGATTGCAACGTTAATTATATAATGATGGTTTGGTGCGTAATTTAGGAGGGAACTTTTTGTAATAAATGTTAATAATTAACTTTCAGTTACATTTTGTACAAAACAAATATCAGCAACGCGTTTTATCATTAAGTGTCGTTGTTTATCAATGGCGTTTTAAATATATACGTCGTTTCATATGCAAGGTAATGGTGTGTAATGAATGACGTTTTGTCATTAATGTGGCGTTTTGTCATTAATAGTGGAAACCCTTTTACCCTTAATGAAGCACGCCCAAGTAATAAAGTTGATATTATTTACGAAAAATGCCACCGCGAATTCTAATCCATAGATTGTTTTGATCCAACGGATGAGGGGCGTTCTTACCGTTTTCACACTTTCCATCGTTTTTCCCAAATCCTACCCCTTCTTATATATATATATGTGTATATATATATATATATATATATATATATGTATATGTATATATATATGTATGTATATATATATATGTAGGGCAAGGATAAATCGAAAACCCCCTCCAGTTGAAAAAACCTAGAAAACCCAATATCTACCATTGATCTTGTGAATGGACGGCTAAGATTTGTTGTGGGTGTGACTGTATATGCTTTTGATGAAAGTTCTCAGGTAAAGGTACACCAAGGGTAATATCATCTTTTGTGTTTTTTCTCTCTTATACTTTTTTAAATCAACATCAATAGTCTTCTGTCTGATTGGAAGATGTAAGTTGTACCTTTGGGTCAACTTTTATGTTTTTTCTCTCTCATACTTTTTTAAATCAAAAGCAATATTCAATTTTTTTCTACTTTCTCTCTTACTCATTTTCCCATTCTTTCCCTCACTCTCTCTTTCTTTCTCTCTCTCTCTCTCTCTCTCGTTTTGATCTTTTTTATTTTGTTTTTATAAATATACCAGCATAAGATGTTGCACACAAAAATATTATACACCAAAACATAACATAAAACATGTAAACATTACATAAATTTCAAATTTAACTACAAAACAGTTGTTACACTTTACTAATAAAAAAGAATGTAACTACAATTACTGATAAAAAAATAGTAAACTAATAATTTTAAATGTAACTGTAAAAAAAATTGTTACACTTTACACATAAAAACTATTACACTTTACTAATAAAAAAGAATGTAACTATAAAAATGTAATATATTACTAATAAAAAAATAAAAAACTGTTACACTTTACTAATAAAAAAGAATGTAACTACAAAAAATATAATGTATTACTAATAAAAAAATACATGTAATTGTAAAAAAATGTTACATTTGTAACTATCACTTATAAAAATCCAGATATGTTACATCTTCATAGCAAAAAGTTGTTACACTTTACAAATAAAAAACTTTTACACTTTCTTGATGAAAATAGAATGTACGTTTGTAAAAAAATAATGTTACGTTTGTAACTATAACTTCTACATTTGTATAAATCCAGATTCGTTACATCTTCGATACATAATTATTCTTGAACCACAATGTATCCAGATCAGTGCATAACCTAAACATACAAAAAAACGAAGGAAATACATACATACCTAGTTCTATTTTATGTAAATTAAAAAATATATAGATAATCAAAACTCAAAATCACTAACCCAAAACCCAAAAATCACTATCCCATTGCCAATATCTTATTTCTTTTTCCAAAATCAGTAACCCATAAATCAATATCTCTCAAAACTCCTAAAATCACGAGATTTATGAGATATACGTGAAAAAAGTCTAGATTTGTTCAGATCTCTTCGATTTGGTTGCACTGTCGCCTGATCTTTGACTGGTTTATCATCGGGAACTGTTTCAAAGTCACCGGTGGTCCTTCAAGTCACCAAAGTTTAGATCTGAACCTAAAACAAACATGTCAACGTTTGTGTTTACCGGATCTTTGATCGAAACCTTCACCCACCGTCATCACCAAAGTTCAGATTTGAACCCTAAACGAACCTTAAGGGCACCGGCAAAACCACCTCATATTGGCAAACAAGAGAGATCTGGTAAACCGCCATATCGACATCTTCAAATTTGTTCCGATTTGTTTAGATCTGAACCGAGTGGTGGTGGGTTTTTTTGTTGAGATGAGAGAGGAATAATGAGAGATGTAGTATTGAGAGGATAGTAGTATATGTGTGTCTGAATTAAAAATGAGATTGTAGTGTTCATATAACTTGTAAAGAGAGAGATAGGTATACAAGTTGTCAGGAAACAACTTCTTACACCCCTTGCTTTCTCTAAAATGTAAACTTCCAAAAATACCATCCACCATCAATGTAACATGTGAGACGTGGCTTACTCTTGGCCACACAAGAAGGTTTTCATGGTTTCTTCAACTAAAAGGGGATTTCTATATATAATCCCAATATATATATATATAGGGTTAGGGTAAAATGAAAACTCATACGAGTTGTGAGAACTTAGAGAACTCGGCCTTACGGAAGGTTTTTTCCAAAAAATTTTACCAAAAATCTAAAAAATCAACTTAAAAAATTTGTTTTTTTTTCATTTACGGCTAATGCTGAAAAGGTGATGTCATGCTTATGCCATCTCCTTTTTACAGCCACCGTAGGGGGGCGAAAAACAACACTTCGAAAAAAAATTTGTAATTTTTTACGGCAGTCTTTTATAACATTTTAATCTAGAGGTGTGAAAAAATGGGGTCGAAAATCGCACGGGAAGGCCGAGTTCTCTAAGTTCTCACAACTCGTAAGGGTTTCACTTGATCCTAATCCTATATATATATATATATATATATATATATATATATATAAGCAAATAAGGGTTGGGACACATGTCCTCACATGGTGCAACTATTTGATGGTTTTGGCGGGAAAATTAGGGAAATAACACATTTTCGCATTTAGATCCCGCATTGGGTATCCATATGGTGAGTTTTGACCTGAGTATATAAACACTGAAAAAAACCTAATTCTTTTAATCTCTCATTCTCCAGTCGTCATCCCCAAAACCACTTTGTGCTCTCTGGATCATACATTCACATCTTCAATACGTTGATTCATGAATATTAAGATCCTACAAAAGCTTCATATCTTTGGATCCCGAAACCATCGATTTGTCTCAACCAAGTTTTTTCATGTTTGCTAGATGTTTTTCAGATCACAGGTAAGATTTGTTCTTGATTAGGGAAGTCGACAAAATAAAAACCTTTTCATTTTATTTTGGTATTTAGGTCTTTTTTAGTTTAGTTCTGATTGTTCAATTCTTGCGATTGGGTGTTTGATGTCTATATGTTTTAGATTCAGTTTGTGAATTCATTTTTCTTTTATAGTTTGGAAAGTTTTTCGTTTTGTACGATCTAAGGTTCAATCGGGTTTAATTTGATTCGGTCTGATTCGATTAGGTTTGATTTCATCTTTTCTAACATATAATTCAATTGGAATGCTCGGTTTTGTTTGATTAGGTCTGATTCGATTTCATCTTTGTCACACAACAATTAAGCATTTTTTTATCAAGGTAGGGTTTTTTATCGCTCGTGTTGTTTATTGATTGAACGCAGAAGAAGAATGAAGATGTGTTGGGGTGACGGTTAGATTTGGATTGTTTTATTAGGGTTTTACGTGAAGTTGAGGAAGAAGAAAGGTGACGGTTGGAATGAAGATGTGTTAAGGGTGTCGGCTGATATAAAAGCTTTGCAGTTAAGAATGATTTTAGGGTTTGGCATTCTCATAAATAAAGATTAAGGTTTTTTTGAACTAAATATAATCCACATATTTTTTTCATATAGATATGGGTACAAAACCTGAGGCGATTGACTAATTTAGGGTGCGATTAGGGTTTCTCAGTACACAGCCACCCATCCTTAATGTTTTATTCGATTCTTCTTCTTTTTTAATTAGGGTACGATTAAGGTTCCTGTTTTGTTGTTATTTACAATTAATTATTTACATTTATATTAGTTTGATGTTATTTGTATGATCTACGCCGGTATTGTATATGTTAGGTGATATAGCATCTGCCCTGCTTTTCACTTCACTCAACGGTTTGAATTAGTCAGAGATAGATTATTTTTACACTTAATCAGCTTGCAATTTGCCTAATAAAAAATCCAATTTTTGGACTTGCCAACATAATTAATGTAGTTCGCCAGTATGACTTTAATATTCTTAATAGTCTTTTTTTTCTCCTTTTTTGGCAGATGATTTCCGGCTGTTGTGGAAGATGTTGATAAAAACAGGTATTAATATGTAGCTGATGAATATGAAATGGAAGATATAGATGATGATGATAATGTGGATTACAATATTCTGGTTAGAGATATTGTTTCAGATAGTTTGTGATGAATATGATTTCATAGTTCGTTTTGACTCGCTAGGCATTTATACACATGATACCTATAACAACTCTCCAAAACACCCCAAACCGAGCCGAAACGTAGAACAAGACACGCGAATCGAGACTCGGTATGCAAAACGAGGAAATCCCACCTGGGTATCCCAGGCGCGACGCGCGGGAGAGACCAGGTGACACATGTCACCGTTTCATGCCAAGTGACAACCCTATACCCGTTACGAGGCTGACCTAGCCCTAGCTAGGTGTCTCAGGCGCCACACGCGAGAGACCCCCTGATCCTGGCACGACACGCGGGAGAACCCAAATTCGGGTGTAAAAGGAGCAGCCTGGGACTGGAAAACTCGCTCAAAATCAATCTGAAAACTCGATCGTATACTCTCTTTATCCCCGTTTCTGTGAACAACACCCCCCCAAACCCCTAAACCTGCGAAGCGCTGCCCGCTGTAAGTATCTTAACCCCCGATCACTAATTCATTACCCTACCCGATTGATTTAGGACCCACCGACGCATGGCGATGCTCTGCCTGACTATGTTCGTTGGGGTTCTGTCTCGTGTTGTATGGGTATCCTACCCGATTGATTTAGGACCCACCGACGCATGTCGAGGCTCTGCCTGACTAAGTTCGTTAGGCATCTGTCTCGCTTTGTATGGCTAAAGTGACTTGGGTTAATTTACTAACACATGTGCATTGTGTGTTTTAATAGAAATTCCAGGAAGTAATCAGGAATTGTCACCAGAAAGGCCGTAGGAATACCTAAGTTTTCAAAGTGAGTACATTCTCTTTTTGTAAATCTTTTTGTGAGTCAAACTGTTTTACCAAAACCTCAATTGTTTAAATTATGCTTAACGGTGATTGAGTATATGTATTCTACGATTACTGCCGGTATGTTGGGGTTTTGTATACAAAATTTGAGTACGTTACCATTGGACAAAGAGTTTGCCAATGGGTAACATGACCCACAAGTCAGGTGTGACAGTACTGATTGAGTAATGGGGTAGATATAGACATTATAATGCGGATGCTCTCAATCCTGTGAAGTTATAAAACTTCTTTTGATTAAATTGGGATGTACTCGCCAGTATTTCTTGCTGATAAAATGTTTTTAAACGCGTTTCAGGTAACTTAATGTGAAACTAATAGAAGCCCGCTGGAGAGCACTGAAGGCTTAGAAAAGTGGCTATAAAAGTTACCTAAATAAAAGGAGTTTATGTTTAACATAAATTAGGGTTCATCGCTACAAGATGTATTGTACTTGAAACTTGGGTTTTATTCCAATTGTTTACTTATAAAAGTTTGGTGTTTTGGAACTCTGATAATATTTCCTAACTACGGTCCTGATGTTTGATTCTGCTGCCAAATTAGTACACACCGATACCACCGGCTCTGTGTCTCGCAGCTCCCGCTCCCGGGGTAAGGGTCGGGGGTTACGACAAAAGGTGGTATCAGAGCTATGCCACTGGTTTAAGCCATTTAGATGTTCTTCTAAAATACCTAAATTTTAAATCAATTGTGTTCGGAAATATCCGCGATTTCTATACTATTCTGTGTAAATATGTATAATATTATTTTGTGTTATTTTGACGATTTCTTTAGTTTACAATATGAGTGATGTCACACCCCAAACGATGGCGGAATCATCTGGGTAGTGGCACTAGGCGAACCAGGTTGTCTTAAGAGATTCCATAACAATTATTTAAAGATAATAAATCAACATTTAACATCCCATACTATTAAACTCATAATATCCTTCAACAATCATTACATTAACCAAATCCCTTAAACATTAAAATCTGATCCGATCTCCCCTAGATTTATTACACTTGGAACTAAACAAAATAAAACAAAACTAAACTATGCAAGCCACATCCAAGCAGCCAAGCTACAAATCCTCATCCTGTTACATACGTTAAAATACAAGTCAATACAATTATGTAAAAGTGAGCATACAGGTTTAAGTACTACTAGCATAATCGAGAAAGCGTTTGGGAAACAATCTAATTACATATCATGATACACCAAAACACTTAACATAACATAGGCTCATTTCTCATGCTAACAACGTGAGAAGGCTTGCGCGTCCATCCTAACTAGACCCCGTCGGGTGTAAGCCACACTATAGTACCATACTAGCTAAGGAGGCAAGTTAACGAAAATAAGTCCTAATCACATGTTTCTAGCATCACGTATTGAGCATATATAATCAGATTATTCGCGTGTGATAAACAGTTTGATTTGTGAAATGATTTTGATATAGGAACGTATGTAACACCCAAAAAGTGCGTGAAAGCGAAATGGGTCAAGTATACTCACTGTGGGTGCGTTTAGGTAAGAGTTCGGGAACTGAGGAGAATCGAGAAGAGCGCCGGATCAGCCTGCATACGCGAACGGAAGTGCATCAGTCTCCGAAAAGCTGAAACAGTTAAGTCTTGGTTGGGCAGTAGCCAAGTTCGAGCGAACTTGTGTGTAAACACACAAGTTCGAGCGAACTTGTGTAGAATTGGTGAGATTAAAGCCAAGTTCGGTCGAACTTGATGAGTTTCTTTGAGAAACTTGTCAAGTTCGGGCGAACTTGTTAGGTAACCTTTCTAAAAAGGCAAGTTCGGTCGAACTTGTGTAGTTTCTAAGAAACTAGACAAGTTCGGTCGAACTTGTAAGAACTTTGGTGAAGGAACAATCAAGTTCGGTCGAACTTGACCCAAATGGGTACAAGTTCGGTCGAACTTGACCTGGTGAGCTGATGATTCTCGAACGAACTTGATGTTTTCGGGTCCAAAATCTTGCGTTTTCGCGTCGTTTGCTGAGGAAAATCAAGGGTTCATCCCTCCAACCCTGTGCTACTGACCAAACTTAGGTCGGAGAGGTCTTTTAGAGCTGTTTTAGCCGTTTTACAAAAGCGTGGGCTAATCCTGGCGAACTCGGGGTTCGTTCGGATTAGTCTGGCTTGTGTAAACCAACATAAACGTCCTTGTGCTTCCAGATCTAGGATCTTGAATGATAGATGCTTTGTTTCATACCAGAAAACGAACAAAACACCATCAAAAGTCCGTATCTTGTGTAGAAATCAATCGTTTTTAAAGGTTTTTCTCAGATCTATCACTTACAAGCCGAGATCTTGCAGATCTCGTGTTTGGGAAGTCTCTAATATCGCCAAACGAACTCGTATTGTGTAGATCTAAGCTTAAAACAAAAGTTTTTGAAGAAAAAGATGAAGATTTTCGTAAAAGAACGAGTTTTGATGAAAACGAAGGCTACGCCTTGTGCCAAAATCATTGTAAACCTTTGTAGATCGTTGATAAACGTTGTTGCAGTGAAATCGGTTGATTCTTACTTAGAACACGAAGGTTTCGGGTTTTGAGAGCTCTGGGCGAACTTGCAGCAAGTTCAAATGAGAGAACAGAGCTTGGTATTTATAGGAGAAAGCAAAATGAGAGCTAATGGAGACCAAGTTCGGTCGAACTTGCATGAGATTCATGCAAGTTCGGGTGAACTTGCTAGGATTTCAAGAATGGATGGCTAAGTTCGGCCAAACTTGTACATGTATGTACAAGTTCGAGCGAACTTGAGGGAAAGCAAGGATCCTTGTGTCTCAGGCAAGTTCGGGCGAACTTGTGTAGTCAAGTTCGGCCGAACTTGGCCTGATGACCAAGTTTCGTTTGCCGATTTCGCGTGAAGAGTTCGTTTGGTTATTCGGTTCGCATTAGATAGTTATATTAAGCGTTAAATTAAAGCGTTAAGTGTTATAGTTGATATAATAGTGTGATTTAGCGATTCGATAGTGCGAGAGCGATGCGATAGCGATTGCAAACATAACCACAAACACACATAATACATAAATAATATAAACCACATAAAGAATTGTGATTTGTGATGCGATGAGATAAGCGATGCGATTTAATAAGCGATTAGATACGATAATAACGTACAACACCATAAGTAGTTAACATAAACTTTATTATTAACCGAATCTCGGATTTACAAAGGATAGATAAACGGAAAACAAAAGAAAAGATGACAATCGAATTTTCGAGTTGTTACAGTCTCCCCTACTTTAGGGAATTTCGTCCCGAAATTAGGTAGTAGCTGTAACAAATAGATGCGGGTACTTGGCCTTCATATCACTTTCCAATTCCCAAGTAAACTCGGCGCCGCGTTTGCCCTCCCATCGGACCTTCACGATAGGGATGCGAGAGCATCGTAGTTTCTTAGTCTCTCGGTCCATGATTTCCACAGGCTTTTCCACGAAATGGAGAGTCTCGTTGATTTGCAGATCTTCGAGAGGTACATGGAGATTTTATTCGGCTAAGCATTTCTTGAGGTTAGACACGTGGAAAGTCGGATGTACATTATTGAGTTACTCCGGTCATTCGAGATGATAGGCTACTTTACCGATTCTTTCCAAAATCTTAAAGGGACCAACGTATCGAGGCGCTAGCTTTCCTTTCTTGCCTAAGCGGACCACTCCCTTCCAAGGTGCAACCTTTAGGAGAACGTGATCTCCCACTTAGAACTGTAGGGGCTTGCAGCGTTTATCGGCGTAACTCTTTTGACGACTCCGAGCTTTCAAGAGATTGTCTCTGATTTGGAGAATCTTGTCGGTTGTTTCTTGAATTAGCTCGGGACCGGTGATTTGTGCTTCTCCGATCTCGTGCCATGCAATAGGCGATCGACATTTTCTTCCATACAGTGCCTCAAAAGAAACCATTTGAATGCTGGTATGATACCTATTATTGTACGAGAATTCGATTAAAGGTAAATGCGTATCCCAGTTACCACCGAAATCTATGATGCACGCACGAAGCATGTCTTCGAGGGTGCAGATCGTTCGCTCAGTCTGACCGTTGGTTTGAGGGTGAAAAGCGGTACTGAGATTGAGAGTAGTACCGAGAGCGGATTGAAAGGTCTCCCAGAGACGCGAGGTAAAGCGACCGTCGCGGTCAGAGATGATGTCACGAGGCGTCCTGTGTCGACATATAACTTCGTCGATATAGATTCGGGCTAACCTTCGACCTTAAAGTCTTCTCGTATAGTAATAAAGTGCAGGATTTGGTGAGACGATTAACGATAACCCAAATGCTATCGTGACCGGATGAAGTACACAGAAGTTTAGTAATAAAATCCATAGCTATACTCTCCCACTTCCACATCGGGATTTCGGGTTGTTCGAGTAAACCAGAGGGCCTTTGATGTTCGGCTTTGACCTTCGAACAAGTTAAGCATTTTGAGACGTACAAGGCGATATCCTTTTTCATGCCCGGCCACCAATACTTAGGACGAAGGTCCTGGTACATCTTGTCGGCACCGGGGTGAATGGAATATCGAGATTTGTGAGCTTCGGTCATTAGCAAATCACGAAGATTATCACGAGTAGGAATCCAAATACGATCGAGATAGTAATAAATACCATCAGATTTAGATATAAGCTGAGTTTCGGCACCACATTGCATAGCTTCGTCGACTTAGAGCATCGGCGATGAGTTTGCTTTGCCGGGATGGTAGCGTATCTGACAATCATAGTCATTGAGAAGTTCAACCCTCGACATTGTCGCATGTTTAGTTCTTTTTTATTAAAGATATGTTGTAAGCTCTTGTGGTCGGTGAAGACCGTACACTTAGTACCGTAAAGGTAGTGTCGCCATATCTTTAATGCAAAAACAACTGCACCGAGTTCGAGATCGTGGGTTGTGTAGTTCTTCTCGTGGATCTTGAGTTGTCGAGACGCATACGTGATAACCTTGTCTCGTTGCATGAGAACACAACTAAGACCAAGATTAGAGGCATCGCAGTAAACAACGAAATCGTCGTTTCCGTCGGGTAACGTGAGAATGGGAGCGTTGCATAGCATACACTTGAGAGTTTGAAAAGCTTCCTGTTGCTTGGAATCTCAAACAAAAGGTTTATCTTTATGAGTTAAAGCGGTAAGCGGAACGGTGATGTTAGAAAAATCGGCGATGAATCGACGGTAGTACCCACCAATCCAAGGAATGAACGGATTTCGGAAGCATTCTTCGGTGTAATCCAACTCTTGACGGCTTCAATCTTTGCACGGTCGACATGAATTCCTTGACGGCCGAGAAATTGGACTTCTTCGAGCCAGAATTCACATTTTGAAAACTTAGCATAAAGGCGATTTCCTTGAAGAAGTTCGAGGACTAAACGGAGATGACGCTCGTGTTCGTCTCTCGACTTCGAATAGATAAGGATATCATCGATGAAAACTATGACGAAACGATCTAAGAAAGCTTTACACACATGGTTCATCAAATCCATGAAAACCGAGGGTGTATTCGTAAGACCAAAAGGCATGACCACGAATTCGAAATGGACATAGCGAGTACGAAAGTCGGTTTTAGGAATGTCTTCTTCTGACACGCGTAACTGATGATAACCGAACGAAGATCGATCTTAGAAAAACAAGTAGCACCTTGAAGCTGATCAAACAAATCGTCGATACGAGGAAGAGGATAGCGATTCTTTATCGAGAGGTTGTTAAGTTCACGATAATCGATGCACATACGGAATGATCCATCCTTCTTTTTCACAAAAAGGATAGGAGCGCCCCATGGCGAAGTGCTCGGGCGTATGAAACCTTTATCAAGAAGCTTTTGAAGTTGGCTTGATAGCTCGCGCATTTCTGAGGGTGCGAGGCGATAAGGAGCTTTAGCAACTAGAGTAGCTCCGGGAACTAAATCGATACGGAATTCAACATCTCGAGTAGGGGATAAACCGGGTAAATCGTCGGGAAAGACTTTAGGAAGTTCACAAACAACGGGAACATCTTTATAAGTCTTCTTTTCTTTCTCCGGGTTCACGATATGAGCGAGGAAAGCAACACATCGCTTTTGCAAGCATTTGTGTGGTCGAGTACATGATAGAAGCATCAAGTTCTTTGAGGGAGTTTCACCATAAACATGAAGTTGATCACCATTAAGGAGAGGAAAACGAATCATTTTATCGAAGCATACAACTTCAGCATGATTTTTACGAAGAAAATCCATGCCTACTATGATATCGAAGCTACCTAACTGCATAGGTATGAGATTGATCGAGAAGACATGGTTGTTGAGATCGAGATAACAACCACGTAAGACGGAATTAACGGTAACGGTTCTTCCAGTGGCGACTTCAACATCGAAAGTCTTTGGGAGTTTAGCGCTTACATTTTAAAACCTTTTCGAATTCTAACAAACAAAACAATTATCGGCACCAGTATCAAATAAACATAAAGCATAAATACCATTAACGAGAAACGTACCATTGACAACATTGTTGTCATTCTGAGCCTGGCGGTGATTGAGATTGAAGGCTCTTCCACGCGCAGCTTGTTGTTGCTGCTGAGGCTGCGGTGGTGGCTGCTGCTGCTGCGGCTCTTGTTTCACGGTGCGGTTTGGGCAAACATTAGCAAAGTGGTTCGGATCACCACACACGAAGCACAATCGTGCCTTTGGAGCTTGCTGCTGGTTGGCTTGAGGAGGAGCAGGTAAAGCTGGAGCTGTTGGAGCCTGAGGAGCTGGCTGCCGAGTACCACTACCGCAGTTGACTGTAAAGTGGCCGTAGATGTTGCAGTTTGTGCAAAAACGGCAATTGCCACCAACGGCATGATGATATGTGCACTTAGGGCACATAGGGTGCGGGCCAGTGTACGCACGCTTTGCTGGCGGTGAGTTTGGTGCTGCTGACTGGAGTGGCTGAGGGTTCGATGGAGCAGTAAGAGCAAAGTTCTTGCTCGGGTTTTCCCTTTTGTGACCACGGTGACTGTTCTTTGGCTCTCGGGGCTGTTCAGTAGTAGGAGCTGCTGATTCGGTGACTGCCTGATTTGCGACCTTGCTGCTTTTAAAGTAACCAGACTGAACTCGTTTGTCATTAATCTCGGCGGCTAGCTGGTAGGTCTCCTCGATAGTAGCAGGGCATGCTGCTTGCACAAAATCAGCGACGCAATCGGGGAGAGCATTGAGGTATTTCTTGATTGCCTTCTCGGTCGTATCCACTTGACCGGGACAGATGATGCTCAACTGTTTGAAGCGAGCAGTGAGACCAGCGTTATCGGGACCATCTTGCTTGATATTCCAGAATTCGTTGTCTAACTTCTGGATCTCGTAGGGAGGACAGAATTCCTTGATCATAATTTCCTTAAGTTCCTCCCAAGTGAGTCCGTAAGCTTCGTCGTTCCCACGCCTGTTGCGCTCGGCTGTCCACCAATCGAGAGCCCTTGACTGAAACACGACGGTAGCGTTGACAGTGCACAGAGCCTCGGGACATCCACTTTGGTGGAATGTGACCTCGATAGAGTCAAACCAGTGGAACATGGCACTCGGCCCTTTGGTACCTGAGAAAGTAAGCAATCCACATGCTTTAAACTGCTTAAAGCTGAAGTGGGGTTTCGGGGCATCTCCCTTGGAGTCCACAGATGAGTTGCTGCTTACAGCATGAATTTCTGAGGCAATTTGCGGGATGACTTTAGCTATCTCCTTGGCTACCATTGTAGCGATACGCTTGTCGGCGTTGCTGCGCTGGAGATTCCTTCGGGTGTGCGATCCCATAGAAGACACCTACACGAAGGATTTAGATTAGATGAGATTGGATTATAATAGAGTTATGTTTAAATATTTATTATTATTATAATTCATACAAGGCACAAAATCACATAAACACGTAGGCACGTAATCACGTAAGCACATAAGCACGTAAGTACATAAGCACATATTTGCACGTATTCACCTTCTAATAATAACAATGCTAGCGCGATACGAGATGCGAGATATAAGCGATATATAATAGCGTGATAAGCGAGATAATACCGCATATGAGGCACACTTCCTCATAGGCGTAAACGAGTTAAGCGATTAGTTTGGCTGGTGTATTAATTTAGCATTTTAGATTTCGAGAGCTGTGTGAGTAGTGCATACATTCGATGGAGCGTAAGTGCAATAAATTGAGAAATCGATGATATGATAAATCATCAAAGCGAGAAATCGAATAAAGCAAAAATTCTCAAAATTTTAAACACATAAATAGTAATAAACTCGATGATGCGTAAATGGACGATATAGGCTTAAATCAATTGGGAGTGTCCGGGGTTTTGAGACATTTGACACGCCAAAATGATTCGACTACCCTTTGCATTTGGACCCACGCTTTGGCCTAATAGATAAACGTTCTCACCGCAAGCGGCTAACGACGTTTACCCTTCCAGTTAATACGTGTTCCAAATCATCGGCATAACCGAGACTTTGGTGAGATTGAAAATCGTATTGCGGAATTAGTTACTAAGATGCGGGTTTCACCCCTAGCTTAGCAACTTCATTCCTAGATAGAAATGTAGATTTTCGTCGAGGTTTGGATGTCACTCCTAACTCAACAAAGATATCTCGTGCGAGAGAATGCGCGGAGTGAATGATCTCATCGAGAGTTCTCGGTTTTCACACCTATTCTCGACTTGATCACTCGTTGGTGAGATACGAGCGTTTCATAATCGTGTATATTGTATTAGCCTTAGGAAAGGCACATTTAAGAATTTATGGCAAGTAGTTTAACATTTAAGTCAAATATAGGTCAATCGGGTACTTAAACATGCTACTAGGTCGAATCATGGCAATTCTACCTATTACCCTAAGGTTATGGCGCTCTGATACCAATCTGTCACACCCCAACCCATGGCGGAATCATCGGGGTAGTGGCACTAGGCGAACCAGATTGTCTCAAGAGATTCCATAACAATTATCTAAAGATAATAAATCAACATTTAACATCCCATACTATTAAACTCATAATATCCTTAAACAATCATTACATTAACCAAATCCCTTAAACAGTAAAATCTGATCCGATCTCCCCTAGATTTATTGCACTTGGAACTAAACAATAAAAAACAAAACTAAACTACGCAAGCCACATCCAAGCAGCCAAGCTACAAATCCTCATCCTGTTACATACGTTAAAATACAAGTCAATACAATTATGTAAAGGTGAGCATACAGGTTTAAGTACTACTAGCATACTCGAGAAAGCGTTTGGGAAACAATCTAATTACATATCATGATACACCAAAACACTTAACATAACATAGGCTCATTTCTCATGCTAACTACCGTGAGAAGGCTTGCGCGTCCATCCTAACTAGACCCCGTCGGGTGTAAGCCACACTATAGTACCATACTAGCTAAGGATGCAAGTTAATGAAAATAAGTCTTAGTCACATGTTTCTAGCATCACGTATTGAGCATATATAATCAGATTATTCGCGTGTGATAAACAGTTTGATTTGTGAAGTGATTTTGATAAAGGAACGTATGTAACAAACAAAAAGTGCGTTAAAGCGAAAATGGGTCAAGTATACTCACTGTGGGTGCGTTTAGGTAAGAGTTCGGGATCTGGGAGAGTCGAAAAGAGCGCCGGATCAGCCTGCATACGCGAACAGAAGTGCATCAGTCTCCGAAAAGCTGAAACGGTTAAGTCTTGGTTGGGCAGTAGCCAAGTTCGGGCGAACTTGTGTGTAAACACACAAGTTCGAGCGAACTTGTGTAGAGTTGGTGAGATTAGAGCCAAGTTCGGTCGAACTTGATGAGTTTCTTTGAGAAACTTGTCAAGTTCGGGCGAACTTGTAAGGTAACCTTTCTAAAAAGGCAAGTTCGGTCGACTTGTGTAGTTTCCTAAGAAACTAGACAAGTTCGGTCGAACTTGTAAGAACTTTGGTGAAGAAACACTCAAGTTCGGTCGAACTTGACCCAAATGGGTACAAGTTCGGTCGAACTTGACCTGGTGAGCTAGTGATTCTCGAGCGAACTTGATGTTTTCGGGTCCAAAATCTTGCATTTTTGCGTCGTTTACTGAGGAAAATCGAGGGTTCATCCCTCCAACCCTGTGCTACTGACCAAACTTAGGTCAAAGAGGTCTTTTAGAGCTGTTTTAGCCGTTTTACAAAAGCGTGGGCTAATCCGGGCGAACTCGGGGTTCGTTCGGATTAGTCCGGCTTGTGTAAACCAACATAAACGTCCTTGTGCTTCCAGATCTGGGATCTTGAATGATAGATGCTTCGTTTCATACTAGAAAACGAACAAAACACCATCAAAAGTCGTATCTTGTGTAGAAATTAATGGTTTTTAAAGGTTTTTCTCAGATCTATCACTTACAAGCCGAGATCGTGTTTGCGAAGTCTCTAATATCGCCAAACGAACTCGTATTGTGTAGAACTAAGCTTAAAACAAAAGTTTTTGAAGGAAAAGATGAAGATTTTCGTAAAAGAACAAGTTTTGATGAAAACGAAGGCTACGCCTTGTGCTAAAATCGTTGTAAACCTTTGTAGATCGTTGATAAATGTTGTTGCAGTGAAATCGGGTTGATTCTTACTTAGAACACGAAGGTTTCGGGTTTTGAGAGCTCTGGGCGAACTTGCAGCAAGTTCAAATGAGAGAACAGAGCTTGGTATTTATAGGAGAAGGCAAAATGAGAGCTGATGGAGACCAAGTTCGGTCGAACTTGCATGAGATTCATGCAAGTTCGGGCGAACTTGCTAGGATTTCAAGAATGGATGGCTAAGTTTGGCCGAACTTGTACATGTATGTACAAGTTCGAGCGAACTTGAGGGAAAGCAAGGATCCTTGTGTCTCAGGCAAGTTCGGGCGAACTTGTGTAGTCAAGTTCGGCCGAACTTGCCTGATGACCAAGTTTCGTTTGCTGATTTCTTGTGAAGAGTTCGTTTGGTTATTCGGGTCGCATTAGATAGTTATATTAAGCGTTAAATTAAAGCGTTAAGCGTTATAGTTGATATAATAGTGCGATTTAGCGATTCGAGAGCGCGAGAGCGATTGCAAACATAACCACAAACACACATAACACATAAATAATATAAAACACATAAACAATTGCGATTTGCGATGCGATGAGATAAGCGAAGCGATTTAATAAGCGATTAGATGCGATAATAACGTACAACACCATAATTAGTTAACATAAACTTTATTAACCGAATCTCGGATTTACAAAGGATAGATAAACGGAAAACAAAATAAAAGATAACAATCGAATTTTCGAGTTGTTACAAGTGATCAGGGTACTTCTGACGCTTATCGTCATCTACCTCATTCTCTCATGGATGAAGGAACCTCCCAGCCAACCCTCGAATACACTGCCGATTTCGAAGACATCTTTGTTTTCAAAGCCAAATCTGCAGAACCTTTTCCCCCTAAAAAGAGAGGTTGGTTTAGTAGAGCCAAGGGATAGAGAAGGAAAAGAATGAGACAAGCACAACAGCAAGCCCTAGCAATTAGAACCGAGAGAAATACCCAAAAACAAGAAGTTAGACCCTTATGGGAAGAAGAGTTGGGTAGACAGTTAGCTGATTTTCACATGTTTGGAAATATAGGAGGAGAACCTAATTTCAACCAACTAGCAAATTCAGAACCACCGTTACTTCTTTTATTTCCTGACCAACCCATAAACCCAGAACAAAATCAGGGAAACCAATTTCCAATCCCAGCCTTTGATCCCAATGAGATACCTAGGATTCCAGCACCAAACCCTTTAGATCAGTGGTGGGCTAACAACTGGGCAATTCAGAACCTACTAGAAAACCCATTACTCTACGAAGAACCAGTTCCACCTTACCATGAACTAGTACCAGCCCCAGTGCTACCAAGAGATCATGTGGAGGAACTCCGCCAGTATGGAGAAGAGATGGTTGAGGAAGGAAACCGAATCCGCCAAATTGGGGAAAACTCGTCTGGAAATATGACGAGCGGGAATTGCAGGTTTAAACAGTCACCAAACACACACACACACACATATATATATATGTGTGTGTGTGTGTTATGTGTTATTACTTTGAGAAAAACACACACACACATATATATATATATATATCAACTAAAATAGATATAAAGTAATATATATCACCTATATATATATCGATGCGTAGTTACTAATGTTTGAATCCCAGGGATGTTTGTAATAGATGCATATATATAGGGAAAGAGTAAAAGTCGCAATGCTCGACGATTTTGGTTCAATGTGTTTGAGTAATTATTATTTAATTGATTCTATGATATTAATACCTGATAAATGTCAGACGAAGTAAATCAGGAAATCCAGAATAACGATAATAACGAGAATCAAATGAATAAAGTGCTATCGAACACATAGTGGCCCAAGGAATCATAGATGCTATGCCCTATATTATCGATACTATGAAAAAGGCAGAAAATGGTAATTCCGGGAATAAACGTGTACCCCCTGAATCAAATCGTAGCGTAAATGGAAATCACGAATTGTTAATCCAAGCCCCAATTCCAAAAAGAAGAAGAACCGTCTCATATGGTTGTTCTTATAAAGAATCTTATCATGCAAACCGATAGAATTCTCAGGTAATGAAGGAGATATTTCAGCCTTGCGCTAGATAGAAAAGACAAAAGCAGTCTTAAAGATAAGTAAATGTACAAATGAAGATAAAGTCATGTATGCTTCTAATCTTTTTAAAGATGCAGCTTTAGAGTGGTGGAATACCATTCTTCAGTCCAAGGGAAGAGACAGAGTTTACAGTATGGAATGTAACAACTTTAAAGAAACAGTTGAAAGGAAATTTTGTCCTCCTAATGAAAAGGAGCAGATTGCTAATAAATTTCTAAATCATAGAATGATCAGGGTAGATTGCAGAGAATATACTACCACATTCTTTGAATATGCAAGGATTGTACCAACCCTAGCTTCACCAGAACCAGTATTAATCTCCCGTTACATCTGGGGATTAATCAGCGAGATCAGACATGTAGTCAAGGCAGCTAGACCACAAACCATAGAAGAAGCAGTATAACTAGCAAAACACCTTGACATATGAATTGGTACGTACGCAAGAAGAAAACCAGAAAAAGAACCTAGCTCAAAAGATCAACTAGGAACTACGCCATGGTAATTCCTATTGTGGAAAAAGGGGCAAGTTCTTCTTCACCCCCATGTAAGTACTGCAAAAGGAAACATTCAGGAAAATGCTCAACATACTACAACTTCTGCAAAATGCCAGGGCATAAGGAAAAAGACTGCAGAATGAAACCTAGCAATGGGCTATGCTACAATTGTGGAGAAGCTGGTCATTTAAAACGAACTGTCCGAAACTAGCTCTAGCAGCAAACAACAAAGCAAAGATAACTGAAGGACCCAAGAAAAATGCCAGAGCATTTGTGCTAACCGCCGAAGAAGCCAAGATGATCCCGAATATAATTGTCGATACGTTTTTAGTTAATGATGTTTATGCTAAAGTATTATTTGACTCTGGTGCAAACCAAAGTTTCATAAATACTTCCTTCTGTAAAATTCTCAACCAATCTTAACTAAACTTCACCAAGATTGTTTGGTGGAGACGGCAAATGGATCTTCTATCAATATAAGCGAAATCCTGCAAGGAGTAAAGATAGAAATTTTAAGTCATAGTTTTACTGCTAACCTTTTCCAATGGATCTAGTCGGATTCGATATCGTGCTAGGAATAGATTGGTTGGTAGCCAATCAAGCAAGAATATTATGTAATCAAAAGTCTGTAGAAGTAAATGCACCAACAAGCGAAAGGATCACAATTAAAGGAGATAGGTCAACAAAGCCAACCAAGTTCATCTCGGTAATGAAAGTTGCCAGTTATATACAGAAAGGAGGAATGGTGTATATGATTTCCATAATCATTAACACTAAAGGAAAAGAATTAAAAGATATTCCCGTAATATCTGAATTCTCTGATGTTTTCCCAGAAGAATTACCTGGATTACGCCAGATCGAGAGGTTGAATTTAGAATTCACCTAATACCAGGAACGACATCGATTGCTAAAGCACCCTATCGCCTAGCACCGACTGAGATGCGGGAATTGAAGAAGCAATTGGACGAATTACTAGAGAAAGGTTTCATACAACCTAGCTCATCGCCATGGGGAACACCGATGTTATTTGTCAAGAAAAAAGACGGATCAATGCATATGTGCATTGATTACCGAGAATTGAATAAAGGGCAATCAAAAATCGGTACCCGTTACCGAGAATTGATGATTTGTTCGATCAACTCCAAGGAGCCCGATTCTTTTCTAAGACCGATTTCGCTCAGGATATCATCAGTTGAAAGTGCAGGAAGAGGACATTCCTAAAACTGCTTTCAGAACGAGGTACGGTCATTATGAATTTACAATCACGCCATTTGGTTTAACCAATGCCCCAGTGTATTTATGGACATGATGAACAGGATATGTAAACCATACCTGGATAAATTCATAATTGTCTTTATAGATGATATTCTAATTTACTCTAAGAGTGAGAAAGATCACGCAGAGCATTTGCATATACTCCTGACATTGCTGAGAAAGGAAAAAGCTTTATGCGAAATTCTCAAAATGTGAATTCTGGTTACAAGAAGTACAATTCCTTGGACATCTGGTAAACCATGAAGGAATTCATGTGTATCCCACAAAGATCGAAGCAATTACCAAATGGAAGGTCCCAGAATCACCAACGGAAATAAGAAGTTTTCTTGGATTGGCGGGATATTATAGACGTTTTATTCAGGATTTTTCTAGAATAGCCATCCCGTTAACCAAGCTAACTTGCAAATCAGTTAAGTTTGAATGGGGACCCAAACAAGAAGAAGCATTCAGGATTTTGAAGCAAAAGTTAACCAATGCACCAATACTCGCTTTGCCAGAAGGAACAGAAGACTTCGTAGTTTATTGTGATGCGTCTAAGTCAGGATATGGATGTATGCTGATGCAACGTCAAAAAGTAATTGCTTATGCCTCTAGACAACTTAAGAAGCATGAAGAAAACTATACCCCTCATGATCTAGAGTTAGGAGCAATAATTTTTTCCCTTAAAATTTGGAGACACTATCTTTACAGTAACAAGTTCGTTGTATTCACAGATCATAAAAGTTTAAGATATATCTTTAGACAAAAAGAGTTAAACATGAGACAGCGACGATGGATAGTGATTATGATTGTGATATCCAATATCATGCAGGAAAGGCGAACGTGGTCGCTGATGCTTTAAGTCGAAAGTATCATGAGAAGGCGAAAAGAGTACATTCTCTTAGACTAAACCCGCAGATAGATTTGAATGAACAATCTAAACAGATACAGGAAACAACAATCAAGGACAATGCTGAAGAATTAAAAGGAATGATTAAAGATTTAGAGAAAGGAACAGATGAAATTTGGAGATTCCATAAGACAAGGATTTGGATTCCTATCAAAGGAGACCTACGAAATCGCATTTTAGAGGAAGCTCATAAGACTAAGTATACAATGCACCCTGGAAGTGATAAGATGTATAAAGACTTAAGAAAGAATTTTTGGTGGGTAGGAATGAAAAAGGATGTAGCGAATTACGTTGCCAAATGTCTAACCTGTTCACAGGTTAAAGCTGAACATCAGAGACCTTCAGGATTATTACAACAATTGGAAATGCCAATTTGGAAATGGGAATTGATAACAATGGACTTTGTTACTAAACTACCCAAGACACGAAAAGGTAATGATACAATCTGAGTGATTGTAGACAGATTAACCAAATCTGCTCATTTCTTACCAATGAAGGAAACTTTTAATATGGAACAATTAGCCAAGTTATATGTAAATGAAATAGTTTCATTACATGGAACTCGTTTATCTATTGTGTCTGACAGAGACAACCGTTTTACTTCTCATTTTTGGACAAGTTTCCAAAAAGCACTGGGAACTAGACTAAATCTCAGTACATCATATCATCCCCAAACAGACGGTCAAAGTGAAAGCATAATCCAAACAATGGAAGATATGTTGAGAGCTTGCGTAATTGATTTTGAAGGAAATTGGGATGAACATCTACCTTTAATAGAATTTTCCTTCAACAGCAGTTATCATACTAGCATCAATGCTGCACCCTTTGAAGCACTCTACGGACGAAAATGTCGAACCCCGGTATGTTGGGCAGAAATTGGAGAAAAGCAACTATCAGATCCTGAAATTGTGCAAGAAACAACTGATAAGATCATTCAAGTCAAGGAAAGACTGAAAGCAGCCTGAGATCATCAAAAGAGTTATGCAGATAACAGACGTAAACCCTTAGAATTTCAAGTTGGAGATAAAGTGCTATTAAAAGTCTCACCATGGAAAGGGGTTGTAAGATTTGGAAAGCTAAGCCCAAGGTATGTTGGACCTTTTAAGATTATCAAAATAATAGGGCCAGTAGCTTATCAGCTACAACTGCCAGAAGAAATGGCAGGAATACACGATGTATTTCATGTATGTAATCTCAAGAAATGCTTAGCGGACGAATCATTGGTGATACCTCTTCAATATATAGAGGTAAACGAGAAACTTAAATTTGTAGAAAACCCCATTCAGATTGAAGATAGAAAGATCAAGAATCTCAAACGCAAGAGGTTAGTTCTGGTCAAAGTGAATGGGATTCAAAGAGAGGACCAGAATACACATGGGAGCTAGAGTCATAAATGCAAAGGAAGTATCCACACCTATTCCCGTGAATCTCGAGGACGAGATTTAAAACAAGGTGGAGAGGATGTAACAATTCTCCAAAACACCCCAAACCGAGCCGAAATGAAGAACGGGACACGCGAATGGAGACTCGGCACGCAAAACGAGGAAATCCCACCTGGGGATCCTAAGCGCGACGCGCGGGAGAGACCAGGTGACACATGTCACCGTTTCATACCAAGTGGCAACCCTATACCCGTTACGAGGCTGACCTAGCCCTAGCTAGGTGTCTCATGCGCCACGCGAGAGACCCCCTGATCCTGGCGCGATGCGCGGGAGAACCCAAATTCGGGTATAAAAGGAGCGGCCTGGGACTGGAAAAGTCGCTCAAAATCGATCTGAAAACTCAATCGTATACTCTCTCTATCCCCGTTTCTCTGAACAACACCCCCCTAAACCCCTAAACCCGCGAAGCGCTGCCCGCTGTAAGTATCTTAAACCTCGATCACTAATTCGTTACCCTACCCGATTGATTTAGGACCCACCGACGCATGTCGAGGCTCTGCCTGACTAAGTTTGTTGTGGTTTTGGCTCGTGTTGTATGGTATCCTACCCGATGGATTTAGGACCCACCGACGCATGTCGAGGCTCTGCCTGACTAAATTCGTTGGGGTTCTGTATCGCGTTGTATGGCTAAAGTGACTTGGGTTAATTTACTAACACATGTGCATTGTATGTTTTAATAGAAATTCCAGGAAGTAATCAGGAATTGTCACCAGAAAGGTCGTAGGAATACCTAAGTTTTCAAAGTGAGTACATTCTCTTTTTGTGAATCTTTTTGTGAGTCAAACTGTTTTACCAAAACCTCAATTGTTTAAATTATGCTTAACAGTGTGTATTCTACAATTACTGTCGGTATGTTGGGGTTTTGTATACAAAATTTGAATCCGTTACCATTAGACGAAGAGTTTGCCAATGGGTAACATAACCCACAAGTCAGGTGTGATAGTACTAATTGAGTAATGGGAGTAGATGTAAACATTGTAAATGCGGATGCTCTCAATCCTGTGAAGTTATAAAAACTTCTTTTGATTAAATTGGGATGTACTCGCTAGTATTTCTTGCTGATAAAATGTTTTTAAACGCGTTTCAGGCAACTTAATGTGAAGCTAATAGAAGCCAGCTGGAGAGCACTCAAGGCTTAGAAAAGTGGCTATAAAAGTTACCTAAATAAAAGGAGTTTATGTTTTACATAAATTAGGATTTATCCCTACAAAATGTATTGTACTTGAAACTTGGGTTTTATCCCAATTGTTTACTTATAAAAGTTTGGTGTTTTGAAACTCTGAAAATATTTCCTAACTACAGTCCTAATGTTTTAATTCCGCTGCCAAATTAGTAAACACCGATACCACCGGCTCTGTGTCTCGCGGCTCCCGCTCCCGGGGTAGGGGTCGGGGGTTGCGACTATATCGAAATTATGTTGGGTTACAATAAGTTGTTTTAGATATTTATTACATTGACTAATACTTTCAAATCTGTTGTAGAGTAATTTTTACACTTTATTGATAAATTGTATGTTCCGTAGATGGAGAAGCTTCCTGAATGGACTGGACTGATATAGTGAATACTGGTACCTTTAAGAAACATGTTCCCTATGATCTTGACTAGTAAAGCTTGTGAGTTTTTGTTTCTATCATTCAAGGGCATGTTGGATTGGTTTGTGTAAATACTGATATAAATATCGCACATTTGTTTTGCAGTTTTCATCGCTAGGGAAATATACTGAAGGATGGTCTTGGTGTTCGTGCCTTCCAGACAAAATCATTTGCCACATTGTTCAACAATTGAAACAATGAAAATCATTGATGTTGATCCCAAGGGATAAGTGTGAACTGGAATATAGAATCGGTAGTTGTGGATTTTAAACTCATGATGCTCTTGTGTTTATATATATGGATTTTAACCATGATGTCTTTGTATGTTTTTTATGAAGACGATTTTATTAAAGACTATAGCAAGGTGCTGCAGCCATATAGAGAGAGAAACAAGTACAGTAAAGGAATGGAAAAGAAAAAGTACCAGCCCCACTATATTGAAGAGCCATTGGTACTGGATACAGAAGCATTACATAGGAAAGTTTGAAAAACTAAACATCTCCATTTCTCCCAGTCAAGATCTCGCACCTTCACCCTCGCTTTTATCCAAAGAACGAGCATGCTTTGATGTCACTAATCAACCTTGATACGGAGGCTGATTTGTTGTTAAATATGGTATTGTTTCTCACATTCCATACCATCCAGCACGTTGTACCTATGATTAGATGAAACGCCTTTTTGTTTTCCTTGGATGTTTTCTGCTGTTTTATAAACTCAAGTAGCTCCACCATGCTTATTAGGTACATTTGCATCCAAACATAACTCTGTGTCCATAGCATATTGGCAAAATCACACGACATTAGTAAATGGTTGGTGACTCGCACGTCTTGAGACACATAACGCACAAACCTGAGGGCAGACTTATTCCTCTAACTATAAGTGCCTCTCTCGTCAGGATCCAGTTCAACACCGCTCTCTACAAAAAGCAATTGATTTTTTTTGGGATCCATCCTAGCCACGATAACACCCCCACTTCTGGAATATTTTCCATTGAATCTAATTCTTTTCTTAAGTCACTTCCTATCCACTGCCAAACATCTCCTTTTTTACTTAATTGGCACCCCTTTAGTAATTGAACACAGTTGTTCGAATCTGTCAATCCGCTTTGCTGCAACATCAGATAAGTGTACTTTTTTACTTACCCAACATAATTTTTTAAGGTCGTTCGAAGAGCACATTTATAGTGATTATTTATGGGTCTATGTTTATGTATAGTGTTGTTTCAAGAGCACATTTAATACTAATAGGTACCGCCCAAGTGGCAAATGGTGACTAAAGATGCAAAGTGGTTCTAAAAAGTGTCTTTGCTACTTGTTTCATGTTCAGTTATATTTTGATAATAAGTTATATATTGAGCACCTTAATGCGTTATTCTATCTAATGCTTCTTTCTGTTCTGTTCTTTTTTTTTTTTTTTTAATTTAACTGGTTGCATGAGCCTGCTTTAAATGAAGCGACGGAGAAGCTTTCAAGAACTATGTCCTTGGATAAAGAGTAGTCTTTGGTGAGGTTTCTTGCATACTTTTGCCCATCTTTTTATTCAATAATATATACACACCGTGAATTTTGACACTTTTTGGTCAAATAGCTATCTTGAATTTAGTTGTGAGTACTTTGAGCGTGGCAAGAATTTAGGGTTTACGCAGTTAATTGCAATTTTCATTTCAAATAACTCATTTTGTCATAATGTGTAGATAGCTATTGGTTTGTAATAGCTTTGTTGGTTTGTAATAAAGTCAAGATTTTTTGAAAATAGTTAAGTAATTTTAACTTGAAAATCTGCAAAGAATAAAATCAATGTTGGACATGCTAATTTTCGAAATGGAATTTGCATCTTTTATGTGACATAGGGAATATATCTTTCGGTTAAGGAAGTGAATCAAAATTAAATTATTATCATTTCAAATTAGAGACTATACAATCTTGATTAACTTATATCAAATGCTTGTTCCCATCTCGGTGAAGGCTTGGTCTGGGGTTTTACTCAGGTTCGAGTCCAAGAGGGGGCGCAATTTTACCTATTCCACGGGGTTTCTGCGCATCAGGGGTGTGCTACGCTTTCTAGCGGTGGTCGAGTAGTCGGCCTTTGGACATAGCTCCGAAAATGTGGGTTTACACGTAGAAAGCAGTTAGCCGTTCAAAAAAAAAACTTATATCAAATGCTACCAAAATAGAACTTTAGTTTGACTGGTTTATTTAGCAGCTTGTAATAGAGATGCACAAATCGGGTTTTTGTTAATACCCGATTCCTGGTATGGAACCGATTTTGGGTATGATCGGGTATTCGAAAATTGGGTATTAAGAGAAACCGGGTAGGGTTCAGGTACGGATATTAAAGAGAAAAGTCAACCCTATGTACACGGGTATGGTGTAATCTAACCGAGTTTTGGACCCGGGTATGGGTTCGGGTATTAATAACCGATTTTTTTTAAAAAATGTTTTTTTTACACAAAAATAAATGTGGTATACAATTTAAATTTGATTTGTAAGTTGTAAAAGTAAATAAAAACAAATTACAATAACATAAATTAACTCAAATACAAATTATTTGTTTTATAATATGCATTTTAAAAAACTTAAATATAAAAGTTGCAAAATAAACATAAAAATGTACCTTAAAAATTTGGGTACTCTATCGGGTATTAAAGAACGGTATCGGCTATAGGGTGTAACCGGGTTCGGGCATAGGGTATGACCGGTTCTGGATATTTCCAGGTATAAATCGGATACGGTTTCGGTTACGGGTATTGAGCTCAAAATGTATACTCAATCCATACCCTACGGTTAGGGTCGGGTTCGGTTACGGGTATGCAATACCCGGGTAAAAAAATATCCGGTTTCGGGTTTTTTTATTGAGTCTGGTTCCGAGTACGGGTTTTTTGGGCACTTCTAGCTTGTAAGAGTATAACCAAATTGATACAAACCCAAATCCATTGTTGGGTCAAACTGGGCAGGTCAGCTAAAAAATGGAAGCATGTAGAAATATATATAATACACGCATACATCATAATAGAAATAAAAAACCTACCAAAAACTATAATTTCCTCATGATTTGTTTATCTTTATAATATAAATACAAATCACATGAAGTAGACATCTTTTTGGTTGGTTACTGCCAGGTGCAATGAAGAAGATAAACTAGACCATTGCTATGTACTTTCTCCGCAATTTGCTCCCATTCCATTCGCCTCTCATAGTTCTACCATTATGATGATGATTTCAAATTGTAGGCTACATCCTCCAGGTAATAACCGATTGTCGTATGATCTTATCAATTTTGTATTTTTTTTTTAAACTGATCTATGTAATCTGCAATTGGTTGTACTTTTATCTACCATTTTTAGTGTGGCAACCGGATGTGTTCTTCCCATTCACATCAATTGGAGAATTGTTTTTCTCAATATGATTTTTGATTCATCTCGTGATCATGGTGAGTTAGATATAGCTACGCACACACGTTTTGTGTTAAGTTAAAGTTTAGTTTTTAGTTAATGAGTATTATATGTTTGGAAATGTGTTTATTGATTGATTCAACAGCTTGATGTTAAGATGATACTGAAAGAAACACCGGAGGATTAGAAGGTTGTTAATTATTGGTTAAATTCGATCAAACAAGTCATTAAGACATTGACCTAGCAATATAGGGTGAAAATTAGTTGTTTGGGTGGATGTAAATTGTTATTGATTAGCTAAGAGGTTGAAATTTGATGGCTAATGGAATTGGTCATATAGTGTCGTGTTTATGCCTATGTTGTCGAAGGTGTGAGGTGTAGTTGAGGCGCAAAGGCCTGGCATGGATCCTAGGTTTGTGCTAGATAGGTTATGCGATTTGATGTGTTAACCAGCATACACAGAACAAGAATGAGGCGTCTTACACTACTTTTGAATTATAGTACTTTGTAGATGTAGTTGTCGTTGCATCAAAGGTTTAAGCAAACTCTTATGTAACCAGGTTTGCATTGTGCTTCATTTTTTTGGTAATGGATTTAATTTAGACTTATTTCGTTTTAAATAGACGTAATTAGATTAGCTTGGCGGATTTATAAGTTATATGTTTATTGTTCGCCGCCTAAATTAAACCCATCACCCACTGGTCATAATTTTTTTATGTTACTCTTTGTAACAAAAAAAAAAAGAAGAAGAAAGAATAGAGAGGCACTCAGGTGATGTTGCATTTTCAGGCAGTTGTAAGGGTCTCTTGGCTGAGATCATTGGGAAGAACCAAATCAGATGATGGTTAATATGAGAACGTAAGGGTAAATTTACCACTTTACCCTGAATGCACGAATTATGATTTGTGCAACATTAATTTTATTGCAATAATGTTGACAAGAATCTGGTTGGGGCTCTTTGTACTAAACTTTCTGGTGGAAAGTGAAGACACAAGTAAAAGACATTGTCCTTTCTATCCAATACCAATCATTAATGGACTCAAGGAATTTCATTAATTGTCTCAATTGTGTTTTGTTTCTTTCAATTTATGTTTAGTTTTTTAATTTATTATAAAGTGATTGTTTTGAAACATAGCATGTAAGATTGGTTTTTTTTAATAGCAGATGTTGTAGCATAATTGATGGAACTGATGAAGCATAATCCAATAAGGGATGCTTTAGTGGGTCTTCTGGAGTGGATGGTCTCTCAATACAACAAAGAAAAAGGCTGACAATAGTTATCGAGTTGGTTGCAAATCCATCCATCATCTTTTTTGGTGAACCAACTTCTGGCTTTGATGGTAGAGTTGCTGCTATTGTCATGCATACTTTAAGAAACATTGTTGACACAACTTCTGGCTTTGATGGCTTTGATTGTTTTTCATAACTGTCTTGCAGTTGCTCGAATGATGGTACAGGGAAGTCTGATGGTTCTTAATGACTACCTGGTGGAGATTTAGGGTAATGGCAGTTTCTGGCTAAGAAGGTAAGGACCAATTGACTCTATTGCTCTATCTCCCGAGTCTTGATTGCATACTTATTTACGAAAGCTAATGGACATTTCTTATGTTCAGTGTTTGGTGGCGGGACATGTCGCTGATGAGTAGTGGTGCTGGTCGACAGTGATAATTAAAAGAGGTGACAGTTCCAGTAGCACATCAGGTGACTTGCAGAATGAGCATATGCGTATGACTCCTCTAAAGTGTGTCATGTCATGCGCAGACATTTCCACTAGATTACATGTGTTAAGTGTTGTGTATGATTGAGCTATTTTCCATTAAAGGAAAGCTAAGTGCCTATTTGTTATTCTTCAATTCAGTTGTTTGTAGATTCTATTAAGACATTTTGTTTATATTTTATTATGGTTTATTTGTTGAAAGGTGAGGGCCTGATTATGCGAGTCTGGGAAAACTAAAGGGCCGAAGTCTAAAAGGTGTTGTTATCTAAGATCGCATCATATCGTTACATACTATGATGAGCATGCCCTTATCTAATCTTTTATCACAAACTCAGAAGGTTAAAAATTTCCATTTAATTCTTTTTTTATTGTTTTACTTCTCCTGGTCTATTACATGTCTTAAACTTAATTACCTTATAGCTACATCCATATCACTTCAATCCCTCTAGGTTTCTTCTTACAAAAAAACTTCATTGAAATAGTGAAAAACAAGGTGGTGAGTAGTGAAGACAAAAGACTTGGAAACAAGTGGAAAGTTGTGAGAGTGAATTCTTGGCAAATGTCAAAGTTGGGAACTATGTTTCAATCAACTCAATAAATAAATTAATGTGTCTTTTGTTTAGATTATTTAGCTAACTTATCTTACTTTAAGTTTTATTAAACCCACACCCATGAAATTATTTGTTGTTTAATGATTGGTGTATTGAGATTGCTCTTCTAATTGTTATAATGGATGCACAAGGTCGGTTTTTGCACTAATTTAGAAGACATGAGTACAAAAGGGAAATGCACTGATTTAGAAGACATCAGTACAAAATAGGTGAATAGTGAACTTGCAAGTGATGATGTGGATGTTGAACCCCTTCCTTTAGCTGGCCCAAATCCAATGCATGTCATATTGGTTGCAGCTGAATGTACCCATGGTCTAAAACAGCTAAATATGTATCTATATGTGTGGAATTTATTATAATTACATGTGTTTAAACAATTATGTATCTATAGGTGGTCTTGGAGATGTTGCGGGCGCCTTACCAAAGGCTTTGGCTCAGCGTGGTCACAAAATAATGGTAACATTTTATAGCTTGACCACTCACTAAAGAGGTGTAATTGAGTGGAGCACCCATGAAACTATTTGTTGTCCTTATCATATGATTTTATTTTAATTTTTTTGCATTATGTATTGAATAACTCTATCCTTTTTAAAGCAAATTTTTTTAATAACTTAATCAACCTGACATTTGAGGCTTTGATCACCATGATCAAAGTACTCTGTTTAGCATTAATCAATGAATCTTAATATAAGAAAACTAAAACAAATACATATGATTTCATAAAAGACGATTATAATTTCTTTATTAATGTCATTCGACGCAAATTAAAGTAACAACTTATATTTTAATATAGTTTAAAAAAACATAAATCAATAAAACATTTTGTGTAGGTTTGGGAAACATTCTTATACTGGGATCTCATTATCAATTAAAAAGGAATTAGCTTTACATGAAAACTTCGAATACATATGGAGACAAAGTTGGATACTTATGAAACCGAACTAAAATTTGTGGTGAAGGGAAAGATGATACTTAAGAGGTTCAAAGTGTTATTTATGTATTTTTGTTTACTTTAAATTAAATTTTCCTAACCCGGGAAGTTCCCGGGTGATAGCCTAGTATATATATATATATATTATATATAACAATAAACTAATAATAATTAAAATTTAAAAAATGGGTTTGTGGGCCGAGATTTGTGATGTTCATAAAATGAGAATTGGCCCACTTTTTTTTAGCTTTTGATATCAGGAGTACTTGAATTTGGTTGTTCTGGCACTTGAATTTGGTTGTTCTTCTTCGTCAAAATCTTCACTTGTTCATTTTACGGTGCATCCTCTTTTTTTACTTTTGCACTTTTTTTATATAGATGTAGGTAATCTTGTGAAGTATTCAATTTTGCACTTCAGTATTTGTGTTTGAAATCGCATTTTAGGTGCAGCCTCTTTTTTTTTTTTTTTTTTTTGCACATTATTTTCTGTTGAGCAACTCATATAGATATGACTATTCACTATTGTTGATTGTAAGCTAGATAAACATTTACATTACAATCAAATTTGAATCTATCCTCCATGCACATATACTGATAATTTGTATCCTCCTTTCAGTTGACAATCAATCATCAATGGCAGCTGCACCGTATCTACCCGAGCATGTTATTAGCCAAATATTTCTTCGAATGCCTACAAAATCCTTGTTCCGCTTGAAATGTTTGTCAAAGCATTGGAATCGTGTGATTTCAGATCCTAAGTTTATAAAGTCCAGATCACGTCGGATGATCTTTCTCCCTGGCCTACCTTTTCATGCCATAGACAACACTACTCAACCGATGATCAAGCTTTCCTCTCCTTTAATTACCCCAGAAAGTTATCAACAGATCACCATTGTTGGGTCGTTCAACGGGATATTCTTTTTAGTCCTAAAATATTGTAAGCCGATCATCATATGATCCTTTACAACCCACTCTCTGGAGAGTTTAAGACAATTCCTCATACATCATCTGAATTCGATGATGTCTATGTGTATGGATTTGGTTATGGTACAACCCCAGATGATTTAAAGATTGTTAGATTACAAAATGATTCAACATATAGTAAGGTATTCGATCTTAAAACTTGGTCATGGTGCGGCCCTTCTGAGTTAATTAGGGACAATCGCAATTGGGGCATCTATTCAGCTACATTTGTAAATGGATTTTTGTACTGGAATGTGGGGGGAGGGATGTATTCTCGTCGATCGATGCTGGCTCTTGATATCAAGAATATGGTATTTTCAGAGATAGAATATCCAACTATGTGTTGTCGTTTGGGTACATACAACGGGCGGCTTTGCATGCTTTGCCCTCAAAATATTATGGAAGGATACAAGTTAAGGGTGATGAACGAACATGGGTTCGGAAAGGCATGGTCGACATGAGTGTATGGTTTTTAAGTTTTATTGTTTCGAACTTGAGATCAAGAAACAAGTAATTATGATGTTTTTTGTTTGAGATTAGATCTACTATATGCCTTTTAATTTTAAATGGTTATGAAAATGGTGAACCCTTTGGGTACATTCAACAGGTGGGTTTGCATGATTTGCACCCAAAATAACTTGAGGCTTTTTTTCAGTCATCAAAACGAAAATAAAAAGATTTGTACAAGGAGCCAGGAGGTGAACACATAACCTAGTTTTAACCAAGTAGAGAGGCTGCAATATAATATATCAAGTATATTAAGCCTGACAAACTGCGGGGGTCGGGTGGGTTCTGCTGACGGGTTTGAACGGGTTCAGGTCAATGTGGGTTTATGAGCAAAGTGAGCTCGGGTAAAAGGGGGTCGTTTTAAAAACAATATCAATTTAGTTCGGGTCAAATCGGGTTAAAGGTAAAATAAAGTCAGGTTGAAATGGGTTGTTTTACAAAAAATTCCAACCTAAGTTTACACACAATCTTTTTATGGTGGGCTAGGGATGGCAAAAAAGCCCAAGCCCGACGGGTATACCCAAAACCCGAAACATACGGGCCGGGCATACCCGAAGCCCAATGGGTATAGTCCGGGTATGGGCTTAAAAAATAAAAATTTCGGGTACGGGTATTTAGTGATACCCGGTCCATTTACCTGAATAATACCCTACAATATCATATTATAAATTTCAATATATATAAACTTAGTACATGTACTTATTACCTTCTATATAGTACTAGGGTCTAGTCTTCTAGTTATATATGGATATGTATTTGACATGTACTTAGTGAACAAATAACTTATCTTTGAGCATGTATGTATTGGATATGGAAGCTATTACCCTTTATTATGGGGATGTTTATTCACTTAGGTGGTCCTAATACAATTACTTTTTTAAGTAAACGTTTTGATTTAGTTTGGTATACGTGATATGAATATGAATGTAAGTTATTAATCATATTTTCATTTGTTATAGGCATTAAAATATTAAATTATATAAACATCAAAGTAAAAATTGCACATTTGTCCCAACGGGTATTTTTAAGAAATTAACGGGTATACCCGATACCTGTGGGTATGCCCGATACCTGACGGGTAATTACTCAACAAATACCCGACGAGGAACGGATCGAGTATAGGACAAAGAATTACAACCGGGTACGGGCCTGGGATTACCAATGCCCAGCCCAAAGCCCGGCCCATTGCCATTTGTGGCAAGTGGTGATGATGTGTTCCGTATCACTTACTTTGACATGATATCTACCAATTTAACCCAATGTTCTTACAATAAAATCTAAAGGTTTAACTAAAGTACATAAGAAAAAATGTAAATAAATAAAATGGGTTTGTGGGCCTAGATTTGTGATGTCCGTAATTTCGGCCCAATATAGCTTTGTAAAACAAGAAAAGAGAGAGGAGCATGGTGAAGATAAATTATGCTTGGTATTGTTTATTATTCTACTAATTGTTGTTTTTTCGAATCTTTATCAGCTATTGTAATGAAAATCGAGTTACCTTCTTTACTACTTTAGTCTTTCATTGTTTTTCTTGTGTGCATTAAAACTAAGCAATGAGATTTTAGTCACGTTAAACTAGGTAAAAGCCGCCTTGTAGCTATATAATTCATTAAGACAATTTGATGTTTAAACTTAATTGATGGTTATCAGAGTTGAGTAGATGGTCAAATTGGTTAGGTGAATGTATATGAAATTTTGAAAGTTTAAGAAAAGTAAAGAGTAAAATGGTTTCTTTTTTACTGAAATAGGTGATATTTGTTTTTAGTTTTAAATTGGCATACATCCAACTTTGGTGAAGTCCAATTAGTGACATTTTACATTGAACCATGTATACCCATGGAACAAGGGGTCGTTGGACCACCAAAAAGACCTACATAATCAATTAAATTAAAGGCACGTGAGCTCCATATCAATCAAGGTCAATATTAGAAAGAAAGAAAGTAAAGCAAATCAATTAAAATAATCAGTGAATATAAAGAGAGCCACATGAACTCCGTACCAATCAAGGTCAACATTAGAAAGTAAAGCAAATCAATTACAAGTTACATACTTAAGAGTGGAGGATCACTATAAATAAACTAGAAAAGGATGGATAGAAACTATTTTGAAATGGGGTGGGTGAGCCGCATCCCCAGCTGAGACCCGGTTTTTTTACGAGCCTAATTTCTTTTACTTAAAATGTGAAACTGATAATATATTAGATCATCTCTATAAAAAGTTTAATGTTACAATTTTTGGCCCAAAAAAATTATTTTTTTAAAATTTGAAACTAAAAATATATTGGCCCAAATAATTTTATTTATTTAAATGTGAAACGAAAAATATATTGGATCTTTTCTATAAAAATTTATCAAACAACTTATTGGGCCCAAATAATTTTATTTTTGTTAAAGCAACAAGAGTATGGCAGTGGAAGGTCCAGGATCAACTCCTAAAGATAGCTCCGTGGTCGGAATCTGCAATCAAAGAACACCGTGTGTCTTAACGCGAGAGGTGACCTCCCGCGTTTGGACTCCGGCGTGAGAATCAACAATGTATTCTTAAGAGTCTAGCGAATAGAAAGGATAAGAGTATTGAATGAGAGTGAGAGAATGACTTACTTTGGGCTGGAATGAGACTCACCTTTTATAGACAGCTTGCACTGCTCGAGGAAACCTCACTCCGGCTGACACCTAATAGTATACCCATCCCAAACATATAAAAAAATTGTAAAACTAATCCTATATCTAATTATCCGTCCCAAATGTTACGAGTTTAGATTCTTTCCACCGGTTCAGATTATTTTCTCACCTCTACAATAGATTAGCTAGGAACAGATACTAAAATACTGATTTGTAATACGAATAAAAAGAGGGGAATCCAAGTAGATTTATCATAATGCAAGTAAACATAAACAAATAACTAAACCTTGAAGTCGAGCCAAAATGAGCCCCAGGATTGAATTTAAAGGGGTGGTCAAGCTTGAGCATGAATAATACCTAAAATTCTTCCCTTATGTCATGTGAACCATCTTCAAAGGCTGATGGAATAATTACATTACATTACATTTATATACAAAAAGGGGCCAAACCCACCCACTATACAACTTGCCCACCAAATTTAGTTCTATTCTTGCTCATATCTCTATCAACAATATAAAAAAAAAAAAGTCAAAAGGTCAACTTTGGACTTTTAGAGTAAGGTCCTCTATATCTATAGATTCCTTCACCATTTCAACACCCTTTTGACATAGACTCCCTTCTTCCGCCCCATCAAAGCTAGAATGAACACTATAGAGAACATAGACAAGCACTATAACAACCGAAAAGAACCCAAACCGTACATAAGAAGGTGCATCGATGTTTCCCAACAAGAATATGTTAAGAAAGATTGAAACACACGGTATCCATGGCATAAGTGGAACCCCCCAAAAATTGGGCTTCCTCGCTTGTGGGACCATGTGATTGAATAGTTGAACCAATCCCACTGCGACTACCAAGCAGGAACCAAGCATGTAGCGCTTGGGTTTCCCAGGTGGCCCTAGCCACCATAATAGGGTGAACATGATACAAGTAAGTGAGAAGCTTATTAGGAAGGACAAAGTGGGCCATGGGCTCGTGGTTTCCACTGACACATATCGCCTGTAGATGACCGCATTAGAGACCATCAAAAATACAAAAAGCGTGCCAATAGAGACAAGGTTGAGAAGGACGTGTAGCTCGGTAAAAAGGGCTATCACTGCTGTGAAAATACCTGAAAAGTCATCATAAATTATATATATTTGATACAAGTGTAATTGCTTCTGGCAACGTTTAAAAAAACTGAAGATCAAGAAGTCATCCAAGAAAGTATTTTATCATTGACCTATCAAGTATACAGAGACAAATAAAAAAAAAAAAAACACTTGGTGTGACATAATAGTCAAGTAGATCAAGAAGTAATCCAAGAAAGCTGACTAAGGAGAAACAAAAACTGAAGATAAGACTTAGTCAAAGTCAAAACTTTCAAATATTAAAAATGAATCTCATTTAGTGGTTGTAAAAAAAAGAAAATTCACAAGACCCACATGATAGAGATAGGATAGGATTTGATGATTTGGTGGTCACATTTACAAAAATCAAAACTTTAGGACATGATTCTTGAGGAATAGTCTTCATGAGACTAGACTAGATTAGCTTTGGAGCATATGCTTGGGTAATAAGTTAAGCATCATGATTCTTATTTCTTCCAATCAAACCTAACTTCCTTTTCAAGATTCGTATCCTCCCATTCACAAACAAATAACATAGATTTGTCACCAATAATAACACAAATTCTTACTTCCTTAATTTTGATTGACATACAACTGTTGAGATTTTCTAGTTTTATATGTCCTAAAATATTTGCTTTATTTATTTCAAAGTACAAAGAAAATACTTTTAATGTAGTATTTTAATAATTATAATATATAAAATACATTTTTAAAATTATATATACGGAGAATGGATCACAGGGTTCCATGGTTTTTATTATTATTATTATTATTATTATTATTATTATTATTATTATTATTACTATTATTATATGTTCCCAATATTTCAAAAAACTAAATACGAACAAGACCATTTGCCCCCCAACCGAAATGGTTCATATGGGACCGATTTCCCATGCGGCCTAACTTTCTATAAAAGCATTGCTTTTACCAATATTTTGTATGTATAAATTTTGATAAAGTATTTAATACTTTTTATGTCAAGTCATTATTCAAAAAATACGATAGTAACATATGACAAAATCAATAAAACTGATAACGATATATCATTGTCAATATATAGTTATCATAGACGATACTCACTGGATTATGTATAGGAAAAAAAAAAGGAATTACCTAAAAAGACAGACGCATTTACAGGAGTTGATGTCTTTTCATGAACCTTGGCAAACCATGTCGGGACCACCCCTGACCTCCCAATCACACATATGTATCGAGCCTGGCCCAACATCGCCACCAACAACGACGTTAGTATCCCGAAGCTAGCGCCAACTCCAATAACATTCGATACCCAGTTAAATCCGTATGGATTTTCATCAAACGCACCAGTAAATGGTGATTCTGGATCTATCTACAAAGCACAAAACAAAGTTTTGCTAATTAATAATATTACGTGTTAAAAATTATATCTAGCCTATAGTTTGTTCAATGCTAGAAAAATGTGTTGGCTTCAAAGATGGAAAAACAATTATATTTAGATATAAGAAATTCACAAACAAATTTTATGTATTTTTTTTTTCCATTTTATGTTAACCTCTTTAAAAAAATAAATAAAAATAAAATAAGATCAACAAATTTATACATTTTCAAAAATAAATTGTACCCAACCAAAATTGGTTGAGATAAGACAATGGTGCTTTGAGAAGACAGTTTATAGGCTAAAGGTCTTTTTCAAGAAAAAAATAGAAAACATTTTCCTTAAAGGATATTTCTATATATAGTTGCACAAAAGTACAACACCCGAAGCTAAAAGTACAACTAGTTAAATCAGCACAACAACTTTCATGTACTATTTTTGCCTGATTAATTTGAAAAGCAACTTATATTTCAATTTAAAAAATATTAGCATCGCAGCTTGTTTTTCTGTCTTCGTGCAATAATAAATATATTTATTTTTATTATTTATTTTGAAGATAATACATACCAGATCATAAGGAAGAAGCATAGACATTGAAGCAGCCATCAAACAATAAAGAACGGTCACAAGAATAACAGACCCAGAAACTCCAATAGGAATATCAGTAACCGGATTTTTAACCTCTTCAGCCAGAGTTGAAACGGCGTCGTATCCTATATAACTAACATAAACCAAAGCAGCTCCATTAAACACTCCTGGAGCACCGAACGGGAAGAACCCGCCAGGGTGACTCGGATCCGATGGCTTGGTGAAGTTCTTCGTGTCGCCTTTCCAAAAGCCCATCATGATCACGAATAATATGAACATGATGTGTGCCGCGGTCAATATCATGTTCAATACAGAGCTTTCTCTCGTACTGAAACAAAAAAAAACCGTTAAATCAGAATATTGGAATGTATATTAGATTAATGTTTCAAGTATTGAGCCTGCGGGCCCATTATCTTTATTAGTATTGTTTTCTGTCTATAAAATAGTAAGGTAACTTATTTAGTCTGTTACAGTAACAGACAGACTGATAGTTACCTGTAAACAGACTGATAGTTACCTGTAACTATAAAAGATAATATTTGTTAATATGGTTTAATATTTATTAATGTGGTTTTTCTCTATAGAAATTGTAAGGTAACTTAATCAATAAATGTTACATTTTTTGTAACATACCGAAATTTACCTGTAACAAATAATGAGAGTGAGAATAAGGATAATGAGGACGGCAATGATATCGATTTGGTTAAAACCGTTAGGAAGAAACGAAACGGTTATTCGCCATTTCGATTCAGCCGAAACGCCAATGGCTGTTCCGAGATAGGTGGTGAAGCTTCTTGCAGCCGCAGCGTTAGATAACACATAATCCATAACAAGATTGGCTCCGACTAAAAATGCGGTGAACTCGCCTAAGGAAAAAGTAAGGGAAAAACATTTAAATCACGTGAACAAAAGTTTGTTACAACATTAGTTGTTATGCATAGGATGAATATGAACACACCAAAAGTTACACGGATGTAGCTGAAAGCACCACAGCAACCGGCATGTGGACCGCGAACTCGGTGTAACAAAACGCCGAGAGGAGTGCGCATAGTCCTGCAATCAGGGGCGGCTCGACAGTATAAGTAACTAAAGCAACCGTTTTAGACCATCAAATTTTAAGGGACTCAAAAATTTAAAAAAATAAATTTTCAATTATTTTCTTATTTCTTTTCATTTCACTAAAAATAGAAATACTGATAGATTATTATATATATACCTAGCTAATTAGCTCTGAGAAATATATTATGTAGTTTCTTTTTATTATATTCTGAGCTAATTAGCTAGGTAATCCTCAAAAATTTTAAAATAATTTCAATTATTTTCTTATTTCTTTTCATTTCTCTAAAAATAAAAATACTGATAGATTATTATATATATACCTAGCTAATTACTCTGAGAAATATATTAATGTAGTTTCTTTTATTATATTGACTAATTAGCTAGGTAATCATCATTTTTCTATTTTTAGAGAAATGAAATGAAAAGAAATAAGAAAAAATATATGTAATTATCCATCAGTTTTCCGGCCTAAACATTAACATTATATGTTTTGAAGCTATACAAAATTGCAGTTTAAATATTTATATATTTATAAAACTTTTATAAAAGGGCTTTGTCTTTAAAATTCGGTTTAGGCCCCAAAATAAGTTGAGATGACCCAACCTGCAATGGCGTAGGACAGTATAACCGCGGGACCGCCTTGTCGTGACTAGCGGTACCGCTAGTCACGAATACGCCGGCCCCGACCATTCCGCCGATGCCGAAGCAGATGAGATCATACCACCGGAGGTTTTTCCTCATATCGGTACCGGATCGGGACCGAATTTGGTTGGTTTCTTCGAAGGTGGTGGAGACGCAACCGGCTCGACAACGGAGCCGGTTACCGAGGTCAGAAAGTGCAGTGATGTATGATTTGAAGCTCGAGAAAGATGATATGATATCCATCACCTTTTGTACTCCTATGTGTTATGTGAGTTTAAGGGTGAAGAAGGGGGTTTTATAGGGAAGTTGGAACTTAACGATAAAACTAACGCCGTGAAACTTTTTACTTGCGGTCCCTAGAAAATCAACGTTTGTCAAATGGACTCAATTGTTTTACAATTAGATATGCATTATAGTTTTTCATCATTTCTAAAAGGTTCCACCTTTTTATAAGTTGATATATACACCCACTACTTGTTCATGATTTCATGGAATCAACTAAGAAGCTAGTTGTGATTTGACATATCTTCAATGACTGCATATTTCAACTTTAGATATACCAACTTGGAAAGGTTAAATGATTTTCATCGTCACAGTAAAAGCATTGTCTCTGAATTAAATTCTTATCATATATATATATAGCGTCTTTTCATTTCCAAATAAGGAAATAATCCTTGTTCACGATCGAATTATGGTGATTTGTTCGTAATCTCGTTAGATATGCTTTAGATTGAGGCAAGCATAAATGTGTGTATTTTTACTAAAGTTTGTGCAACGCGATGCATGTTGGTGTAAGTTTACTTATGTGAAAATGAAATACGAATACATGCAAAAATCTCAAGCACTGGAAAATAGTAGTAAAAACTAGTTGAAGACGAAACTTTTAGAGAGAATATAATTGATTCATGAGAATGAAATACAAGAAATTTCTTCTCATATTTCATGGCTATGTGATTGTGATTCATAGGTTAGAGGAAAGTCAAAAGACTTTCTAAAAGAGGATCAGATGCAGTGGCTCTTTGATAATCAAAGATAGTAATAGTGTGCAGTTGAGCTAGTGGTGGATCTGAATATTTCAACTGGCAAATGTATTGACCATAAATGAAGGTTGTTGTAATCCATCCATCCCCATGTGAGGCATTGATTCTAAAAATCCCTTTCTTTCTCTTTTTTCTTTCACTTTTTCCATGTTTGAAGATTTTTTGTTAGGGCATGTGTTACCATGTAATGCCCCGGGTGAGGTGGCAGAATATGGTCGTGAAGCGGTGTATAACACCGGGTTGTGGGGTGTTATCGCTGGTTAAAGGCGGGTGGCGTTATGCAAACAACATGGGTAGGAAGGGAAGAAGCAGAGTGAAGATGGTGGGCTCCATGAAATCAACAAATCAAGCCTCATTCTGATTTTTAGTTTATTAGATTTAAATACTATTTTAATAGGTGATGGGTAGTAAAAACTTGTAAAACGATTGCCCACTAAAGGTAAAAATAGTGAACGAGAGCTCGTGGCAGTGAAAATGTGAAACCATAACAAATAATCTTACTTATGAACTCCTTATGATTGATTATGTATGTATCAATGCAGGTATATACAGGGCCGGCTCAAGGGTAATTAAACCCAAACAAGGACGTTGGGCCTCCACTTAATTAGGGCTTGTATTTAAAAAAAAAGACTAAATTGCGGTTTTGATCCATATGATTTAGTGGTTATTGCTATTTTTTACAATATCCAAACTTCTTGCAATTTTAATACCAAGGTTTCTATTTTATTGCAGTTTTGGTCCACCACACTAACTCCATCCAACTTATAGTTAAATCCGTGTCACATGAGTTGGATGGTGTTAGTGTGGTGGACCAAAATAGCAATAAAAGAGAAACCTTGGTATTAAAATTGCAAGAAGTTTGGATTTTGTAAATAACAACAATAACCAATATACAATAGAGACCAAAACCGCAATATACTCTTGATTTTAATAAAAAAAACATTTTTTATATTGTTTTTATTATATGACTCGACCCGAAAAATTGTCTCTGGGTTGTAATTTGGAGCACCGGACAATCGACATAGAAAATAAATCATAGCTAAACAAACTGAGCTCAGAGGAGTAGAGAGTCAACCTAGTTCATTTACAACACAGGCTATCAAGTTTTTTTAACACCAACAGAACTAGTAAATTGAAATTGATATACTAATCGTTTAATACATTACACCACCCATAAATGAAACCCTCATTAATCACATGCTGGGAAAGAAAAATCATAGGTATTATAGACAAAAGAAAAAATCGAAAGTAAGGGGATCAAGGATCAAATACTGCTTTTGGGTTCTTATGTTTTCCAATATGTATGTATAAATGTATACTTATATTTCACCATTTGTTTATTATACCAAATTTTATTTATTTTTGTTTTGGAATCGTCTATATATTATAGGATTCTTCGCTTGATTAAGAATTTTTTCACATTTCGAGTCATCACAGTTAAAGAATATGATTTTATTAAAACTAGAGTAAATTGTGATTTTGGTCCATGTAATTTAATAGTTATTGTTATTATTTATAAATCTAAATAATACCAAGGTTTATATATTATTGTGATTTTGGTCCATCACACAAACTCCATTTAACTTATAGTTAAATCCTTGTCATATGAGTTGGATGGAGTTAGTGTGGTGGACTAAAACCGCAATAAAATAGAAACCTTAGTATTAAATTTGCAAGAAATTTAGATTTTGTAAATAATAGCAATAACTACTAAACCATAAGGACCAAAATTACAATTTACTCAAAAAAAAAAAAAAAACCACAGCTCGTGTATATACATCTAAGCTAGGATAAATTAAAGCAAATTTCCTTAGTGTCCTGGTGGTAAAGTTGTATTTTACTCTACAGTGGGTCAAGGCTTCAATTCTATTAGCATGCTTATCTTTTTTCTTTTTTTTGAAGTACAAAGCCAGTCAGAACCATTTTGCCGTTGAACTTGACTCAAATAAAACATAATACACAAACTAAGATTAAAAAAAAAGTGGGGCTTTATTATCTCAAGGATGCATCTTTAAAGTTCAAATTTATAATAACCAAATGTGGAAAGGCCCTTAGTTTTGGAGTTCGTTTGGGCCACCAAAAAGGTTGACGACCCTGGATATATATGTACGTATGCATGTATGTGCATATGTGTATGTGTACGAATGTATGCACATATTTACATTCCTTATTTAATTAGCATTCACATCCACTCCACCATGTGAGTTGAGTTTTTATAATATAAAGAGTATAAAAAGTGGTTGTGAGTGATGGAGATGGAATATGTTACTGTTAATTTGTATATTTGAGGTGACATTGTTCACCCTATATAATTTTTTAATATATTTGGAAAGTGCTTGTGAGTGGAGGAAAGAGAAAAGGTAATGATAAAGATATAAAATAATATTATTTAATTGAAAATGTGAGAGAAAATATAGTGTTTTTTAATGTAATATAGGGTAAAAATATGGTGAAATTGATGTGAATGCTTTAAACGACATATAATGATAAGACTTGTAATAATACAAAGCAAGAAACCGTGTTTATAATATACAATGCTTACTTGAAACTAAGGGGAGAGACGAGATGATATGCTAAGTGTAGGTGTGAGATATAAATGTAACGTTAATAAAACTAAGGGGCTGTTTGGCAACATCTGAATGGTTAAGTGCTGAACCAGTAAGAGGTCTGAATCATTAAGTGTTGAACCAATAAGAGATCTTAACCATTAAGAGCCAGTATAATGCTTAACCATTCAGAGACAAATGTCTGACCAATTCAGATTAGAGGTCTTAACTATTCAGACTCAGTATAATGCTTAACCATTCAGAGGCAAATGTCTGAACCATTCAGACATTTGCTCGCGAAACAAGCAGTCTGAATCATTAAGTGCTGAAGCAGTAAGAGGTCTGAACCATTCAGAGCCTCATTAAAAGGTAAACAAACAGCCCCTAAGAGCGGAAGAAATCCATCTTTCACTCCCCAAACAATCCTAAAATTTCTTTCTCCTTTGTATTAGCGCCACATCATATTTGCTCCACCTCCTCCATAACCTTACCTAAACGGCTAAACACATGGTGTCAATCTTTCTTCATCCCTAAACCTCCATCCATTGTGGTACACGTAATAAAGCAAAGGATACAACAAGCCATTGAAGAAGGGCTTCGGGCAATCTTTGGGAAGTATCACCACTCCACTAGAGAATAAATTTGGCTAAGCGTCGATGGGGGCGGGTCAGTATTCACGCTAGACCCGCTTTTCCCCGAGTATCACCCCGCTACGATATCGTCCACTCAATAATAGTTGATGTCGGATAATCTTTGGGAAGTATCACCACTCAATAACAGTTGATGTATGGTAAAATAAGAGTAATGGTTGTCATTCAAAAAAGAAGTTCATATTCGGAATTATTAATTATTTGAAAACTTATTACGAAACTAATTATACATTTATATTTAGAGTAAAATGTCAAAATCGTATCTGAGGTCTGGGCAATTTTCCTTTTTCATCCAAAATAAGATTTTTTTTGTAACTAAACCTCTAAAGTTTCATTTTTGTTATCATTTTCATCCAAGTCACTAACTTAGTTAAAATGTATCGTTAACTCGTAGAAGATTTTGGGAATTTACCCATTTATTCTATTGTTTTTTACTCTTTTATATTTTATTTTAATCATTAAATAAAAACATAAAAATAATTATAAATATAATATATACACACACTATATTTACATACGCTTTATTATTTTAATATTTTTTACTTTTAAATTAAATATAATAATAAATTGATGATGTTTGGTATAACGAGAGAGACGGATGGTACTGATGTTTAGTGCTACGGGTTGACAGTGGGAGATGAGATTCGAGTACCGAGATAAACTGGGTGGTTGTGACGGAGGTGGTGGAGGTGAAGGTGGAGAAGATAGAAGGGAGAGGGTGTGTATGCGTGTATATATATATTTTATATATATATATATATATATGGTGGGGTTCGGCTACAAAGTCTATTTTCCTACAAAGTGTACAAAGTTATAAAACACCACAAACACACTCAAAACCCATAAATAACAGAGGGAAGTTCACTAAAACAAAATATCCAAACCCTAACAACCCATAAAACACAACATGATAATCAACATAAAAAATACTAATGTTAGTCGGTCGATAATCGAAGCATTATCATCCAAAACACAACACAAAACCCGCAAATATGGCGTTTAGTAATCTTCACTTTGTTATTTATGGGTTTTTAGCGTGTTTTATGGTTCACATTATGGTGTTTATGACTTTACACTTTGTAGGAAAAATGGACTTTGTAACCCACTGCCACCATATATATATATATAATTATATTATAATTAATAATTAATTTCGTGTGTATATATATAGGGCCACGATTTAGAGGAAACAGTGGGAAGTGTGAAAACGGTGAGAACGGCCATCAGCCATTGGATCAAAACAATCAATGGATTAGATTGGAACGGTGGCGTTTTCGTAAATAACCCCAAATTTATTACGTTGGCGCACTTCATTAAGGGAAAAAGGGTCTTTTAACTTCGATAACATAAAAGCCAAACGATACATAAAACGCCATACTCATGTATAAAACGCCAAATTATATAAAACGCCATTGAGACATATAAACGCCATCAGCTGTTGGGTCAAATCAAATTAATGGCGTTACAGTGTTAAAAGTAAAAGGCTGAACAAAAAAAACTGAAAAAAATTATTAGTAACATTTATTATAAAAAAATTCCCGCTTAAACTACACGCCAAACACATCACTATATAAATGATGTTAACGTTACTTCCATTGATCATAATCAGAAAACACCATTTTTCACCAACACGCCAAAAAAGGGGCAGATGGCAAACATTGTTTCATGGAGGTTCAACCTGAGAATAAATAAATTTGTAATCCTCTTTGACAACAAAAGAAGGGTGTTTGTGAAACACCCCCCCCCCCCCCCCAAAGCAATTCTAAACTTGGATGAAGAAATTCAAAGGGGGATACTAGCGCTTGGCATTCCATTTGATAACCTATGTGACAAAACACAGACAGTTATAAGAAGGTTAACCAGAAAATTCGGCACGTACCCTGCAAACGCCAAAATATTGAATATATGATGAACATAATTAATGAATATAAAACGCTATCTTCAAATATTACTCTGAGAATCAAACTCCATGTTAAACGCCAAGTGCCTCGAAAGCTTGGGGAGGGGGTAACCAATTTTTGGAATTTTGTACAAAACGAATTGAAAACGCCTTTTATTGGACGGAAACTATAGAATGACATTCTTGCCCCGCATACAATTTAGCGCCCCTTTGCCACGTGTTAGGCCAGGATCCGTTCTCACCGTTCTCAAACTTCAAATCGTTTTCTCCTGATCCCGTTTCTATATATATATATATATAGTTATAAATGTAGGGGTATATGTTGTATATATATATATATTATAATTAATTTTGGATTTTTTATTTAAAGGTAAAAAAGAAAATTAACAAATAAGTGTGTATATTTAAATGTGTATGTATATAGAAATGTTTGTATAGTGATGTGCTCGTAGAGTAACATGATTTCTATATGCATTTAACGGATTATGTATTGCAAATTATATAAGAATATGATATTTATCATTCATATTGTGAATTTGCAGGGTTAGATGGTGTTTGTAAAGAGTTTGGATGAAAATCTGAGGAAATGAGGCAAAACTAAGTAAGATAGTGCGACTGGGGAGAAACTAAACTTCAAGCGGTTATATCTCGAGCTAGGAAATGAGTTACAAAATGTGTTATAGGAATATTAACTGTTTCAACAAGCCTGATCCAAATTTGGGCTTTTTAAGCCTTGATTCTTTTGTTTACGAGTCGTAAGCTTCAAAATGGTTAGAGGCTGTAAGCGGCCCAAAGTGGGCCCAGACGCACCGAACCCCTAATTTCGCATATTTAAGGATTATGACGGCAGGAAACGGAGCAAAACGCAAAAAAGGACTGAGAAGACGGTATAGGAGGAGAAATGATAATCCGGAGGGCTGGAAGCTTGAAGAATTGAAGATCTATCCATTCACCCGCATCTAATTGCGCATATCGATTCAGTTTGCTTTCGTTTTCAATTTCTATCACACCCATGACTTCTTTTAGGTCTAGTATGCTAGGTTAAACTTTTGTAAGACATTTAGGCTAAGTTGATTTTTGTTCTAATTTGATTAATACATTGGTTTTTACATATAATTGTGTGATTTTACTAAAGTTTGGTTATTTTGATTAAATGATGTGTATGATTACTTTTTAGTATTGGTTTTAGATCTGATTTGTGTGGTCTTATTGATCTTTCTATGAAGTTATGCATGCTAGATTCAACATGTATTATCTTTAGGTGATAAAAGTGCACTTATAATCCGAGGCTTATACCGTAACTGGTAATCGACAAATTAGTGATATAACTGGTAAAACTAGTGAGCTACCTACGAGAAGGATCTGAATAAAAGGATTTGGATACTAGTTAGGGTTTGCTTTGAATTGTGTAACATAGATAATAATTCACTCTGTTCGTTAATCTGTTGTTGCTATAAAAATATAAGATACCCTAAGTCATAAATGATGGTATATAAGCTTGTTCATAAGATTAGTGTAACATTCGTCGTAAAACGGGTTTCAAAACCCGCTCCATTTAAAAATCAAATATTTATTCGAAGTTAGTCGCATATTTATTTAGTTGTATTATTAATTTGTTAATTATAATCAATGAATAATTAAGACAAAAATAATAATAATAATAATGATACTAATAATAATAATAATAATTAATAAAGTAATATAGATTTAATGTGAAAAAAAAGGGTGGTGGCCGGGATTCGAACCCGCACCACTCCCAGAACCAAACACACGCATAACCGTTCCATCATAACCTTATATCTGATAATAATCCAAACCGTTAATACTATATACCAGTTAGCATTAACTTATTTCAAGTTTGCTGCCAAAGGGAAACCAGTGAAGTAGCTGGTCAACCGCTGTCATCTTCCCTTTTATGGCTCGCCCCTGATTAATCGCGATTGATCAATCAGAGTCCTTTCCATCCGTTTATTGATCATGAATCAAGCCAAAACGTGACTCTGTTCATGCCTGACTCTCCTATAAATACGACCTTTGAACCTTTAGAACCGTTCACACTCTAAACCTTCCACATTTGTTTTCGCCAAAGTGACTTGTCAGCTGACTCTCTTAAATGACCTTTAAACCTTTAGAAACCCGCTCACACTCATCAAAACACTTTCCAACACTCTGTTTTCGAAGTTATACTTCGCCGGAGTTATTCGTCGGAAAGTTCTTGCCGCCGGAAGTTCATCGGTGAAATCAAAATCACCCCTTTGTTCGGTATAACCTCCTGAATCCTTGATTATCTTTCCATTATGTAATCATTCTAAATAATATATAATAAGTTCGTTGGAAAATTTTCAAAACAGTATGAATCATGCGAAGAAGATAAAGTTTCTGTTAATATATAAGTATAATTTAAAACGGATTTTTAATCGGGCTTAGACACAAGTCCAGTGGTGGACTGTGTGCAATTATAAAACATATGCCCTGGGTTCGACTCGTATACGTTACCGATTCTCTGTAAATAAAACCAAACTTTTTAACTCACTCAGATCACTCTGGAACAAGTGTTTAAAGTTAATACAAATAAGGATTCATACGGGTCAGACACACAGCCCAACTGGTTGGGCTGTGTGCACGAGAACTAAAGGTCTCGGGTTCGAATCATGAAGTCTCAACCGGCTTTGAAGATTTATAAATCTTTTAAAAATAAATAAATTCCGTATTAACCTAACTAGTATATATATATAATTAAAATTGATATTATTTCGGGTTAGACACGTAGCTCAGTTGGTAGAGCTGCATGCACGCATACGGGAGGTCACGAGTTCGAACCTCACACGCTGCCAATTTCTCATACAATCCGACCGATTGACCCGGTCAGACCTGACAAGGTCAACTTTCTTTTTTTTTATTATTGTTTTATTTATTTTTTTAATATTATATTTAAAAATCATTTAAAAATGCTTAAAAATAAGATTTTTAAAGTTAAAAATTATATTAATTACCATAAAAATAAATCTTAAAAATCTAATAAAAGGCATTAATTAGAAATATTAATTTCAAATAGAATATATATATTTATCGAATTATTACGTGATTATTTAGGTTAGTTTTCCCTCCTCGGTTAAATCATAAATTCGTGCGCATTCATCATTATCAAGGAACGCACCCACTGTGAAGTGAATTCTTACAAATTCCCCTTTTTATTCATGTTTTGGGGTGTATCATATGTCGCTTTATATTATTTCGTTTATTCAAACTTGTGCTATTACCATTATATGATCTAAACGTGTGATGTAAATGTTGTTTGTTGTGATGTGTGTTTACATTTTGTCAAGTTGCGTGCAAATCATTCATTAGGCCCATCAGTTCCTCGTTGGAGACGAGTTGAACATCGCGTGCCTCCTTAGATCGGCTCCGTTTGATTGAGCCTTGATCTCATTGTTCATCATTTGGTGTGTGGTTGCATTAATTGATATATTGTGTATTGTGATTAAATTTACATATACGTATACTCATATGTGGTTATGCACCTTTTTATAACCAATATAACAAATTCGTTCAAATGTTTTCATAAGATTCACTCGCTAACTTTTGTTGACCCAAAACCCTATTTTACACATGATACAGGTGGACAGGTTGAAGCAAGGAACACATAGGAAATTGACGTAGAAGAAAAATAAAGAAGTCATGAAAAATGTATTTGAACATGTTATGCTTATATGTTTATTGTAATTTCTTCTTTAAAGAAGATATAATAAATATGAAACTTTATAGTAAATGTCAAGAGCTTTGATGAAAACCCAATCATGCCCTGATTACCATTTCCGTTGCGGGTAGGGTGTGACAATTAGGTTTTGGTGTGTGTTTATAACATTGATTCTATAGTTTTATGTGATTAACCCAAGTAAGGCCCTAATCCATTTTAGCACTTCACACACTATTTGAACTAAAGGAAAATAGTCTTCATAACTAATTAAAACAATAGACATTCAAGTCAAAATGAGTCAAAGTCTAAATGGTTAATTTTCTAATCTAATTTCTCTAAATCCACAATTCGAGTTTACTTGCAATAATTAGTCTCTTCATAAATCACTCTACATCGGTTAGATATTGATAGACAATAGATTATCAGGAGCCCCTTTTTCCTTAGGATCGATACTTGGTTCTTACCACTACTATATTGCGTATTAGATAGGTACACTTGCATGTTATTTATGTAGTTTGGTTTAGGTGATTTCCATTTTTATAAATTTAAAACTTGTGTAATACATACCATTCACATGCATCAAAAGAAAGACATGCAACGATAACTAAGATAATCTCTTAAAAAGTCCAAAGTGCGAAAATCATCAAAGGATACATAAAAATGGAGTCGGAACCAAGTGATTCTATCTTGTTCATTGTTTTTACTAACATTTTTATTTTTCTTTTTTAACTAACACACATCTTTTCTCAAAAAAATTGTTAGATTAGACGTTGACCATATTCGGTATTAAAAGCACTTGTCCTTGGACACCTCGGTATCTTACAATCACTATACTATGACCAACGATGGGTGCACTTGCCCTAACGTGTTGCAGAGAGTGATTGTATTGTATTGTTTTTATAAATTTAAGACTTGATAAACGAGTAAAAGTGCTAAAAATATATCAAAAATCATAACACGCTCGCATCACGTCTATACTCCATACATGCGTAATCAACTTTGATAGTAGTTAGGACGTTTATCTACTATTGATCGAATCCTCATATGATAAGAGTCACCACATTACCATAAAACGAGCACCCTATAAGCGTTATGTGGGAGAAAATGTAGGACTCCTATATGTTACTAAAGTAGGGAAAAGTCGGTTATGTGGACCTAAGATTATCTACCAAACAACTGATAATAAAAATGCATATTAAAGAAAACATAAAAAGTGATCACGATTGACAAAAGAGTACGCAAATTAAAGGCGTAAGCTTTTAGAATTTTAATACTTCATGGGTAAAGATTTTTATTTGTCACTCGTAGAATTTTGCATACAACACATATTTGGCGAGCGTGACTACTTATGTATGTTTAGTAAATTCAAGGCTCAATAAAAGATAATCTGTCGAGCGAACATATAAAGATTCTAGACGTAAAAGATAAATCTATTGTGTCATAAGACAAAAAAACAGTGTTAGTGTAACGGAACCATAGGAAATGATCAATGTTACATAAAGGGAGGTGACGGCGAGATGAAGAAATCCTTCCCTCAATTATTTATGGTTTGACAGGTTTCGAGGACGAAACCTAATTTAAGTAGGGTAGAGTTGTAACACCCCGTTTTGTAGACAAAAATAAAAGTGTATAAAATTTATATTTCTTATATTGTTAAACGAGTAAGTAACGAATAGAATGATTATTTAAAATATGAACTATTTTGACTAGCCTTAGCTATTATAGGAGATGGTGTAATTATAATAACAAAATATATTATTTTGACCTTACTCTATTTTTAATAAAAGTTAGGTAAAAACGTAGATAAAAAAGAGCTCGTCTCAGTGACATATTCATCATTTTACAAAACGTTATATTTCAATAGTTCTACGAGATAAACGAGTAAAGCAGCTGAATTAATTATTATAATATAACAATAATATACAAAAACTTCACAATTGAAATGGGAAATAAAGTGTACGACTAAGTACAAGCACAATCACCACACTTTGAGTCCCACGTCGAAGGCATGTAAGAACTTCAGCAGCTCGCATTTCTATAAATAGAAGCATCTAGTTCATTTTAGAACATCGGTTTTTTTTCGGGAACACTCTCGTATAGAGAATCCCGAGCCTACGATACCCCGTTGGATGTTGTAATTAGTCGTTTTTGAGTGCATGTAGGGATGGGAGACTCTACATCAACGTGTCTAGATAGTTTTAAGGTAGCTCTCGTTTAAGTTTATGTTTAAGTTATTTATTATTTTTTGTAGTAGCTAATATTAATATATTAGTAGTAGTAATATTATTACTAGTAGTAATAATATTATTTTTAGGTATTAGGGTTATTGTCAAGGACGGATATTTGGTAGCTAGCCTTAGTTAGGCATGGATGATCACCCATGCTTAAAGAAGGCAATGTTAACCAATATCCAACCATGAATATAACTAGTTAGATGTACCATAACCTAACCTATGATTGCTTATGATGTATCAGGACCCAAAGATATTGTTTGATTATGCTAGCAACGGTTATCTGATTGTACTAGCAATTGTTACTTGATTGTGCTAGCAACTGCTACATAAGTGAGTTTTATGAATGCTTTCAATAGGTGAATATGTTGTCCCAAACTGTAATATTAATGCATATTGTTGTATGCATGTACATAACCTGTGCACTCAAACACACGATAATTGTGGTCCCTTATACGTGTCGTTGGGCGGGATTTGTCTGGTACTACACCGGTCGGTGTAGAGACATTAACTATATGATGATGTATCACATGTTGATGTGGGGTTATGATGATATTGGCAGGTACAAAGTCATGATGATATAATTGGTTTAATAACTGATGCATATTCATGAACTCACCAGCAATAGCTGACGTGTCTTTTTAAGCATGTATCACAGGTGATGACACATGATCATTGCCCGTCATCCCAGGCTTGCAATAGTGTGGTGGAATGGTGTATCCCAGATTTGTGATAGTCTGGTACAAATGTATATCCCGAATCCATATGATCGGTGGAAGTGTTGTTACATCATGCTAGACTTAGTCTGATTAGATGTTGTAATTTGAGTTTCCAGTCTTTGTACCATACATTATTATCAATACGATAAGCGCTTTATGTATCAACTGTGTTATAAAGCATCGTTATCGGGTGAGGTATCACACTAATAAACACAACCACAATAGAATATACCCAAACACTACAATAAGATCCATATAAATAATAGACATTACAAAATACAACAAATAAAAGGTAGGAAAGAAGTACATACCATGTAATCTTTTGTATCCTTAAAATACCAGACTTGTAGTAGAAAAAATCGCATGGACCAAGGTCGACATCCTTATAACATTAAATCAATTGGGAACTTCCCAATGCTTCTTCTTACTGAAACAATAGCTATGACTTTGATGACAACTTCAAAGTCCGAATCATATCAAACCATCAAATGAAGAAAAAGTAGTGACTGAATATCTTGAAGATCTTAATCATGAACACATTTTCATCCAAAGTTCTTATTTTCACCATCACAAATGGATATGGATACTTAAAAAAATCCATTTGTGATAAATATTATAATCATCATCATACCAATATGATAATCTACATACCAATATGGTATTTCAATAATCTTGTCTATTATAAACTTGAATTTTGAACATCCTTAAAACAGGGTAATCAAGTATAATTCTAAAAATCAATCCATATCAATACAAAAGAATAGATGATTAAACCACGGGGTGTCAGCCCAGTGGCCAGCCTCACCCATTCCAAACGGGAGGACGCGGGTTCGAGTCCAGCTCGGCCCGAATAATCCTGCTGGGTAGTAACCGCCAGCAGCTATGGGGCTAAGCTAGCTTGGGGAGGGAGAACCCTCCCGCGGTCAGGGGTACCGTGCATTTACCCTTTTTTTTAAAGAATAGATGATTAGTTAATGAAAAAACAACAACTTTCAAACAAAACATCAATACTACATTGTTTTTTACATAACAAAAATCGAAAAATTCCATCCAATCATTACAAATCATCAAACCATATATGTGAAATCAAAATCAAAGCCAAGTGAAAACAAAGATTACAAAACTTTAAAAGTAACATATATCCTTTAACCTTAACATTATCAGATCAGAACAATCTAATGATTATGTGAATAAGTATTTGAACTTTAAAATAAAGAAGAAACAAAATAACTATTATAAATCATTAAACATGGTTATGGAATCAAAATCAAAATTAAAAGAAAAAAAACATTAAAAAACTTGAACATAAACAATAATCTTTTAATTTAAACCCTAATAGATGAAATTAAAGTAAGATCGGAATACAAAATCAAATTAATAAGAACCAAAAAATAGATGCTGGAACGATAAACATACCTTTGATTTCAGAGATATTGGGTATTGTTCTGGAAAATCGAGAGTAACATAACGATTAGAAGATCAAATTGAAGTTCAAAATTAGAAACACTAACACATAATCTTTAAAAAATATCAAATTGAAGTGCTTACATTCAGTTACGTGGACAGTTGTTGATGATCTTCAATAGAGGTCTCTTGAAATCTTCTGCAACAATGATTGAGATGAGAGTTGTAAACGAGGTTATGGTAATAATTTAGGATATATCATGTTAAATCAATTTTAGAAAATATATTTAAAACATGACCCAAATAAAAAAAAAACTCTTGGAAATTAATGAGGGGTTAAAAAAAGGGGGGAAAACCATTGAGTGCAAGCATTGAGTGTCATGTGTCACCCAATGATTTACTATATATATATATATATATATATTATATATATATATATATATATATATGGTTAGGGTAAAATGAAAACTTATACGAGTTGTGAGAACTTAGGGAACTTGGTCTTATGAAAGGTTTTTTCAAAAAATATTTTAACCAAAAATCCTAAAAAGAAATCAACTTTTCAAAAAAAAAGGACAGCCATAAATGATGTAAAAAGTGATGTCGTGCTTATGTCAGCAGCTTTTTACAGGTATTGTAAGGGGCCGAAAAACCACTTCGGTTTTTTTACGGCAGTGTTTTCTAACATTTTAATCTAGGTGTGTGAAAAAATGGGGGGAAAACTAGTACGGGAAGGTCGAGTTCTCTAAGTTTTCACAACTCGGAGGGGTTTTCCCTTGATCTTGATCCTATGTGTGTATAGGGTTAGGTTTATTAGTGAACAACCCCCTTGATTGTGAACACTAGTGAACTAATCTTAGCCCTTGATTATCATTACACAAGTGTATGCACAAGTGTAAATCAATGGTCAGGATTTGCGATGAAAATACACCGGTGTATTTTACGATTTGATAATGTAAATCAATGGTCAAGATTTGTTCACTCAATTCACAAATACACTAATGTTCACTCTAAAACCCCACCGAGTGAGTCTGTGTGTGTGTATTATATATATATATATAGGATCAGGTTCAAATGAGAACCACCTTGAGTTGGGAGAACTCTCAGAACTCCACTTCCTATGTGAATTTTCCGACCAAAGTTTGAACAAAGGTAGAGTAATACGAAACAATCCCCCTATGAAAAAAAATCCGAAAAAAATCAGTAGTCTTTTTTTTTGCTAGCTGTAAGAATCATTTACCCCACCGTAAATCACTGTAGCGTCTGGGAGTGGAGTGAAACTACCATCGTAAAAAATTGACAAAGGAATTTTTTTTCTTTTGATTCCCTTGGAAAGCTAATTTTTAAATGATTTTCGGTGAAAAAAAAGTGAAAATAAAAAATTGGAAGTCGAGTTCCTACGAATTCTCTCAACTCAAGGTGGTTCTCATATGAACCATCACCTATGTGTGTGTGTGTATATTATATATACATACATATATATATATACATATATATATATAACATATATATATATGGTTTAGGGTAAAATAAAAACTCATACGAGTTGTGAGAACTTAGAGAACTCGGCCTTACGAATGGTTTTTTCAAAAAAAAAATACCAAAAATCCTTAAAAAAAATCAACTTTTCATAAAAAATGTTTTTTTTTTCATTTACGGCAGCCGTAAATGCTGTAAAAGGTGATGTCATGCTTATGTCATCACCTTTTTATAGCCGTTGTAAAGGGCCGAAAAACACCACTTCATTCTTTTACTGCAATCTTTTCTAACATAATAATCTAGGGCTGCGAAAAAAATTGGGTCGAAAATCACACGAGAAGGCCGAGTTCTCTAAGTTCTCACAACTCGTAAGGGTTTTTCCTTGATCCTAATCCATATATACATACATACATACATACATACATACATACATACATACATACATATACATACATACATACATACATACATACATATATATATATAGGACCGCTAAAATGAAAACTACCACGAGTTGCGAGAACCGTGAGAACTATACCATACGGGGCGAGTTGGGCCAAAGTAAGTGATGGTGTTGATGATCAAGCAGACAATTGGGTCAGAAATCCAGCTATTAAACTGCGAGGGAAACTAAAAAAATAAAGTAAAATGGAAAACAAAGAGAGATGAGGGAAGAAGAAGAGAGAAAAGCAAAAGGTGGAAGGGCCTATCATAATACGGACATCAATTATATAGACCATTGGTGACCCTCCACCATCTCTACCACCTTCTAACCCTGCGATTGTAATATACTTTCTTGGTCAAATCTTCATGAAATGGTCAACCATAAGATACACTACATCTATGTCAAATCGTACAAGATTTTATAAGGAAACATTTAAAGGGATTAGGGCTACAAACAAACCGGCCGTTTAGTTAACTATTTGTGAATCGTTTGATAGAAAGTTTGTTTACATTCGTTTTAATAAATGAAGGAATATGACAAATGAATTTCGTTCGATTAATTAAATGAACGTACAAGTACAAAGGTCATGTTTGTTCAATTGCGCTTATGAACGTTAGGTAATATGTTCGTTTACGTCCGTTCATGGTTGTTTGTTTTGTTTAGTTTATGTTCAATCAAGAGAAACTTAGATCTTTGAAATATTATTTTGGAATAATTATCTTTAAGCTTATTATGTCTAACTGGTAGCTTTATTTTGGGATAATTGTGTTTATGCTTAACAAAATGATTATATCTAAATGATTGGGATTAAAATGTTGTCTTTTGTTTTCTAAAATGGTATGTTTGTTTGTGTTCGTGAACAAGTTCAATTTCCTAATGAATGTGGCCAAAAAGGCATTTTTGCGCGATATGTGTCCATGAACAATTTTAATGCTAAAGGAACGAACATGAAATTAGGTTTACTACTTGGTTGAAATTAGGAAACAAGGGAAGTAACAGTGGTTCTGGGTTTACTACTTGGTTGAAATTAGGTTCTCCTCCTGCATTTCCAAACATATGAAAATTAGCTAGTTGTCTATCCAATTCTTCTTCCCACAAAGCTCTAACTTATTGGTTTTGGGTGTTTCTCTCAGTTCTACCTGCTATGGCTTGTTGTTGTGCATGTCTCAGTCTTTTCCTACTCTCTCCTCTAGCTCTACTAAACCAGCCTCTCTTGTTGTTGTGCTTGTCTCAGTCTTTTCCTACTCTCTCAGTTCTAGCTGCTATGGCTTGTTGTTGTTGTTCTGCGGATTTGGCTTTGAAAACAAAGATATCTTCGGAATCGGCGGTGTAGTCGGTGGTTGGTTAGGATGTTCCTTCATCCATGAGAGAATGAGGTAGGTGACGATAAGCGTCAGAAGTACCCTATCACTCATACTGTAAACTAAAAAAGTTATTAAAATAACACCAAATAATAATATATATTTACACAGAGTAACATAGAAGTTGCGGATATTCCCTAACACAATTGGTTTAAATTTAGGTATTTAAAGGAACACCTAAATGGCATAAACCAGTGGCTATAATACCACCTTCGGTCACAACCCCCGACCCCACCCCGGGAGCGGGAGCCGTGAACCAGTCAAGTGGTACCGGTGTTTATTAATTTGACAGCGGAAATTAAACATCAGGGTCGTAGTTAGAAAATATTATCAGAGTTTTAAAACACCAAACTTTTATAAGTAACAAATGGGATAAAACACATATTTCCATTACAATACATTCGTAGAGGGGTAAATCCCAATTTATGAAAAGCATAAACTCCTTTTATTTAGGTTTTATAGCCAGCTGGCTTCTATTAGCTTCACATTAAGTTACCTGAAACGCGTTTTAAAAACATTTTATCAGCAAGGAATACTGGCGAATTCATCTCAGTTTTATCAAAACAAGTGCTTTATACTTTACACTTATTGAGAGTATCCGCATTTACAATGTTTATATCTACACAATTACTCATTCAGTACTGTCACTCCTGACTTGTGGGTCATATTACTTTGGGCCCTGTCACCCAACAGTAACGGTTCCTGTCACAATCCAGTGACTGTGGACTAGTAATGTATACAAAACCCCAACATACCCGCAGTAATTGTTGAATACATATACTCAATTACTGTTAAGCATAATTAAAACATTTGAGGTTTAGGTAACACATTTTGACTCACAAAAAGATTTACAAAAAGAGAATGTACTCGCCTTGGAAACTTAGGTATTCCTACAGGCTTCCTTGTAACAATTCCTGATTACTTCATGGAATTTCTATTTAAAACATACATTGCACATGTGTTAGTAAATTAACCCAAGTCACTTTAGCCATACAACACGAGACAGAACCCCAACGAACTTAGTCAGGCAGAGCCTCGACATGCGTCGATGAGTCCTAAATCAATCGGGTAGGATGCCCATACAACACGAGACAGAACCCAACGAACTTAGTCAGGCAGAGCCTCGACATGCGTTGGTAGGTCCTAAATCAATCGGGTAGGATAACGAATTAGTGATCGGGGGTTAAGATACTTACAGCGGGCAGCGCTTTGCAGGTTTAGGGGTTTCGGGGGTATTGTTTAAGAGAACGGAGATACGAGAGTATACGATCAAAGAAATTCGATCGCAAATGAGCAACGAACTCAGTCCCACGCTGCTCTATTTATACCCGAAATTGGCTTCTCCCGTGCGTCGCGCGGGATTTCTGGACCTCCCTCGCGTGGCGCCTAAGACACCTAGCTAGGCTAGGACAGCCTGGTCAGAAGTGTAGGGTTTCCACATGGCGCGAAACGGTGACACGTCACCTGGACGTCTCCCGCGCGTCACGGGAGTTGCCAGGGTTTCTGGCGCATGTCGCCTGAAACGCCCTGGTGGAACTTCTTCGTTTTTTGCATCGAGTCTCATGGTGCGTGTCGGTTCGTCGTTTATGGTCCGTTTTAGTGGGTTTATGGAGAGTTGTTACATCCTCCCCACCTTGTTTTAAATCTCGTCCTCGAGATTCACGGGAATAGGTGTGTATACTTTCTTTACATTTCTGACTCTAGCTCCCATGTATATTCTGGTCCTCTCTTTGAATCTCATTTTACTTTGACTAGAACTAATCTCTTGCGCTTGAGATTCTTGATCTTTCTATCTTCAATCTAAATAGGTTTCTCTACAAACTTAAGTTTCTCATTTACCTCTATATCTTGAAGAGGTATTACTAGTGATTCATATGCCAAACATTTCTTGAAATTACATACATGAAATACTTCATGTATCCTTGCCATTTCTTTTGGAAATTGTAGCTGATAAGTTACTGGCCCTATTCGTTTGATAATCTTAAAAGGTCCAACATACCTTGGGCTTAGTTTTCCATTCTTACCGAATCTTACCACTCCTTTCCATGGTGAGACTTTCAACAGTACTTTATCTCCAACTTGAAATTCCAAGGGTTTGCGTCTGTTATCTGCGTAACTCTTTTGACGATCTCGGGTCGCTTTCAGTTTTTCCTTGACTTGAATGATTTTGTCAGTTGTTTCTTGCACAATTTCAGGACCTGATAGTTGTGTTTCTCCAATTTCTGCCCAACATACTGGAGTTCGACATTTTCGTCCGTATAGTGCTTCAAATGGTGCAGCGTTGATGCTAGTATGATAACTGTAATTTTAGGAAAACTCTATCAAAGGTAGATGTTCATCCAAATTTCCTCCAAAATCAATTACACAGGCTCTAAGCATATCTTCCATTGTTTGGATTGTCCTTTCACTTTGACCGTCTGTTTGAGGACGATATGTTGTACTTAGATTTAGTCTAGTTCCCATTGCTTTTTGGAAACTTGTCCAAAAATGAGAGGTAAAACGGTTGTCCCTGTCAGACACAATAGACAAAGGAATTCCATGTAATGAAACTATTTAATTTACATATAACTTAGCTAATTGTTCCATACTGAAAGTTTCCTTCATCGGTAAGAAATGAGCAGATTTGGTTAACGTGTCTACAATCACCCAGATTGTATCATTACCTTTTCGTGTCCCGGGTAGTTTGGTAACAAAGTCCATTGTTATCAATTCCCATTTCTAAATTGGCATTTCTAATTTTTGCAACAGTCCTAAATTGATGTTCAGCTTTAACCTGTGAACAGGTTAGACATTTAGCAACATAGCTTGCTACATCCTTTTTCATTCCTATCCACCAGAAGTTCTTTCTCAAGTCTTTAACATCTTATCACTTCCAGGATACATTGTATACTTAGTCTTATGGGCCTCCTCCAAAATTCGATTTCGTAGGTCTCCTTGGATATGAATCCAAATCCTTTCCTTACGGAATCTCCAAATTCCATCTGTTCCTTTCTCTAATTCCTTAATCATCCCTTTTAATCCTTCAGCATCGTCCTTGATTGCTGTTTCCTGCGTCTGTTTAATTTGCTCATTTAAATCTATCTGCAGGTTTAGACTAAGAGAGTGTACCCTTTTCGGCTTCTCATGATATTTCCGACTTAAAGCGTCTGCTACTACGTTAGCTTTTCCTGCATGATACTTGATATCACAATCATAGTCACTAAGGATTTCCATCCAGCGCCTCTGTCTCATGTTTAATTCCTTTTGTCCAAAGACATATCTTAAACTCTTATGATCTGTGAATACCACGAACTTACTACCGTAAAGATAGTGTCTCCAAACCTTAAGGGAAAAAAATATTACTCTTATCTCTAAATCATGGGTTGTATAATTCTGTTCATGCTTCTTAAGTTGTCTAGAGGCATAAGCAATTACTTTTTGACGTTGCATCAACACACATCCATATCCTAATTTAGACGCATCACAATAAACTACAAAATCTTCAGTCCCTTCTGGCAAAGCGAGTATTGGTCCGTTGGTTAAATTTTGCTTTTTTTTCAAAATTTTGAATGCTTCTTCTTGCTTTGGTCCCCATTCAAACTTAACCAATTTGCAAGTTAGCTTGGTTAACGGGATGGCTATCCTAGAAAAATCTTGAATAAAACGTCTATAATATCCTGCCAATCCAAGAAAACTTCTTACTTCCGTTGGTGATTCTGGGACCTTCCATTTGGTAATTGCTTTGATCTTTGTGGGATCCACATGAATTCCTTCGTGGTTTACCAGATGTCCAAGGAATTGTACTTCTTGTAACCATAATTCACATGTTCAGAATTTTGCATAAAGCTTTTCCTTTCTTAGCAATTACAGGAGTATATGCAGATGCTTTGCGTGATCTTCCTTACTCTTAGAGTAAATTAGAATATCATCTATAAAGACAATTATGAATTTATCCAGGTATGATTTACATATCCTGTTCATCATGTCCATAAATGCAGCTGGGGCATTGGTTAAACCAAATGGCATGACTGTAAATTCATAATGACCGTACCTCGTCCTGAAAGCAGTTTTAGGAATGTCCTCTTCCTGTACTTTCAACTGATAATATCCTGAGCGTAAGTCGATCTTAGAAAAGAATCGGGTTCCTTGAGTTGGTCGAACAAATCATCAATTCTCGGTAATGGGTACCGATTTTTGATTGTCACCTTATTCAATTCTCAGTAATCAATGCACATTCACATTGATCCGTCTTTCTTCTTAACAAATAGCACTGGTGCTCCCCATGGCGATGAGCTGGGTTGTAAGAAACCTTTTTCTAGTAATTCATCCAGTTGTTTCTTCAGTTCTTGCATCTCTATCGGTGCTAGGCGATAGGGTGCTTTGGCAATCGGTGCCGTTCCTGGTATTAGGTGAATTCTAAATTCAACCTCTCGATCTAGCGGTAATCCAGGAAACTCTTCTGGGAAAACATCAGAGAATTCTGATATTACGGGAATATCTTTTAATTCTTTTCCTTTAGTGTTAATAATTAGGGAAATCATATACACTATTCTTCCTTTCTGTATATAGCTTGCAGCTTTCATCACATAGATGAATTTTGCTGACCTTACCGACTTATCTCCTTTAATTGTGATCCTTTCGCCATATGGCGCATTTACTTCTACAGACTTTTGATCCCATACTATTCGTGCCTCATTGGCTACTAACCAATCCATTCCTAACACAACATCGAATCCGCTAGATCCATGGGAAAAAGGTTAGCAGTAAAATTATGACTTAAAACTTCTATACTTACTCCTTGCAGGATTTCGCTTATTTTGATAGAGGATCCATTTGCCGTTTCCACCAGACAGTCTTGGTGAAGTTTAGTTAATGGTTAATTAAGAAAATTGCAGAAAGAAATATTTATGAAACTTTGGTTTGCACCAGAGTCAAATAATACTTTTGCATAAACATCATTAACTAAAAACGTACCGGCAATCACATCCGGAATCATCTTTGCTTCTTTAGCGGTCAGCACAAAGGCTCTAGCAGTCTTCTTGGGTCCTTCGGTTGTATTTGCTTTATTATTGGCCGCTGTAGCTAGTTTCGGATAGTTGGTTTTAATACGGCCGGCTTCTCCGCAATTGTAGCATAGCCTATTGCTAACTTTCTTTCTGTAGTCTTCTTCCTTATGCCCTGGGAATTTGCAGAAATTGCAGCATGTGGAGCATTTCCCTGAATGTTTCCTTTTGCAGCACAGGGGTGAAGAAGAACTTGCCCCTTTTCCGCGATTGGAATTTCCATAACGTAGCTCCTGGGTGATCCTTTGAGCTAGGTTCCTTTTCTGTGGTTTTCTTCTTGCATACGCACCAATTCATCTGTCAAGGTGTTTGCTAGCTCTACTGCTTCTTCTATGGTTGGTGGTCTAGTTGCTTTGACTACATGTCTGATCTCACTGATTAATCCCCAGATGTAACGGGAGATTAATACTGGTTCTGGTGAGGCTAAGGTTGGTACAATCCTTGCATATTCAAAGAATGTGGTAGTATATTCTCTACAATCTACCCCGATCATTCTATGATTTAGGAATTTATTGGCAATATGTTCCTTTTCATTAGGATGATAGAATTTCCTTTCAACTATTTCCTTAACCTTGTTCCATTCCATTCTGTAAACCCTGTCACTTCCTCTGGACTGAAGAATGGTATTCCACCACTCTAAAGCTGCATCTTTAAAAAGATTAGGAGCATACATGACTTTATCTTGATTTGCACATTTACTTATCTTTAAGACTGCTTCTGTCTTTTCTATCCAACGCAAGGCTGAAATAGCTCCTTCATTGCCTGAGAATTCTATCGGTTTGCATGATAAGAATTCTTTATAAGAACAACCATATGAGATGGTTCTTCTTCTTTTTGGAATAGAGCTTGGATTAACAATTCGTGATTTCCATTCACGTGGTGATTTGATTCAGGGGGTACACGCTTATTCCCGTTTATGGAATCATTATTTTCTGCCTTTTTAATAGTATCGATAATATAGGGCATAGCATATATGATTCCCTGGGCCACTATGTGTTCGATAGCACTTTTATTCATTTGATTCTCGTTATTATCGTTATTCTGGATTTCTTGATTTACTTCGTCTGACAATTGAATTATAAACATTTATCATGTACTAATATCACAGAATAAATTGAATGATAATCACACCAACACATTGAATCAAAATCGTCGAGCATTGCGACCTTTACTCTTTTCATATATATGCATCTAGTACAAACATAACTGGAATTCAAACATTACTAGCCTATGCATTGATATACTTATATAGGTGATATTACTTTATGTCTATTTTAACTTTTTTTTCAAAGTAACAAAATACACATATATATATATAGGACAAAGATCCGTTAGGAACCACCCTTTATTGCGAGAACCACGAGAACCAGTGTGAACACAAACAGTAATACCTAAAAAATAAAAAAATACCAAATTCTTTTTTTGTTTTTTTATTATTGTTTTTGAAAAAGTCGCTATATTTACTCAACAATAAAAAAAATTTCAAAAAAAAAATTTTGAGTACCAACTATCCATGCACATGTGCATTTTTGTCATTTCTTTGACAAATTCCATAATATATTACAAACATTAGACAATTGTACTTTCATTTACACTACCATGTGTAACACACTACTTTTTACGTTACCAATATTAGCAATGTACATGTGTATCTATATATATCAACATGAAATAAGGTGTTTTGGTACACTAATTTGAATACATTTTTCTCTTTCATCTATCATACCATCCATAATACACTACCATGCACATGTGCCTTTTCATCATTTCTTTGACAAATTCCGTAATACATTACAAACATTAGACAATTGTACTTTCATTTACACTACCATGTGTAATACACTGCTTTTTACGTTACCAATATAAGAAATGCACATGTGCATCTATATGTATCAACATGAAATAAGGTGTTTTGGTACACTACTTTTAATACACTTTCTCTTTCATCTATCATACCATCCATAATACACTTTCATTACCTCCTACCATCCATAATACAATACCATTACCTCATACCATTTATAATACAATACCAATACCAATATTTTCACTTTATTACATGTATATCAACACCGTTTATACCATCCAATCAACATATTACATCATAAAGTGACAACTATAATGAACCCATCAACCACTAGATATAACTAACCAAAAACATATATATATGAGCCTACTTCATCATTTAAAATCACAAACTTTTTGTACCAAAACACGGTATATAATTGTTATACATAATCATGCACATGTGCATTTAATGTAAAATTGAGGGTATTATGGATGGTATTGTAAATTAAAGTGCAATTGTCTACTAGTGATAACGTATTACTGAATTTGTTGAAGTTATGATACATATGCACATGTGCATAGATAACTGTTACTCGAAAAAAAAAAAGGTTTTTTTTTTTTTTTTTGTAACGAAATATAATGATTTTTATTAAAAAATACTAAAAATAATTTGAGTGTTTTTTTGATTTTTTTTAGATTTTATTTTGCAATAAAGATGGTTCTCGCGGTTCTCACAATAAAGGTGGTTCTCGCATGAACGTTACCCTATATATATATATATAATATATTAGGCTACTGCTTTCTTAAAATCGCATCTTCCGCTCGTCATATTTCCAAACGCGCTTCTCCCTGATTTGGCGGATCCGGTTTCCTTCCTCAACCAACTCTTCACCATACTGGCGGAGTTCCTCCACATGATCCGTGTGTAATATTGGGGCTTACTAGTTCAGGATAAGTGGAACTGGTTCTTCATAGGGAATTGGGTATTCTAGCAGATTCTGAATTGCCTAGTTGTTAGCCCACCATTGATCTAAAGGGTTTGGTGCTGGAATTCGGGTATCTCATTGGGATCAGAGGCTGGGATTGGAAATTGGTTTCCTGGTTTTGCCTAAGTTCATGGGTTGGTTAGGAAACAAGGGAAGTAACAGTGGTTCTGGGTTTACTACTTGGTTGAAATTAGGTTCTCCTCCTGCATTTCCAAACATATGAAAATTAGCTAGTTGTCTATCCAATTCTTCTTCCCACAAAGCTCTAACTTATGGGTTTTGGGTGTTTCTCTCAGTTCTACCTGCTATGGCTTGTTGTTGTGCATGTCTCAGTCTTTTCCTACTCTCTCCTCTAGCTCTACTAAACCAGCCTCTCTTGTTGTTGTGCTTGTCTCAGTCTTTTCCTACTCTCTCAGTTCTAGCTGCTATGGCTTGTTGTTGTTGTTCTGCGGATTTGGCTTTGAAAACAAAGATATCTTCGGAATCGGCGGTGTAGTTGGTGGTTGGTTAGGATGTTCCTTCATCCATGAGAGAATGAGGTAGGTGACGATAAGCGTCAGAAATACCCTATCACTCATACTGTAAACTAAAAAAGTTATTAAAATAACACCAAATAATAATATATATTTACACAGAGTAACATAGAAGTTGCGGATATTCCCTAACACAATTGGTTTAAATTTAGGTATTTAAAGGAACACCTAAATGGCATAAACCAGTGGCTATAATACCACCTTCGGTCACAACCCCCGACCCCACCCCGGGAGCGGGAGCCGTGAACCAGTCAAGTGGTACCGGTGTTTATTAATTTGACAGCGAAAATTAAACATCAGGGTCGTAGTTAGAAAATATTATCAGAGTTTTAAAACACCAAACTTTTATAAGTAACAAATGGGATAAAACACATGTTTCCATTACAATACATTCGTAGAGGGGTAAATCCCAATTTATGAAAAGCATAAACTCCTTTTATTTAGGTTTTATAGCCAGCTGGCTTCTATTAGCTTCACATTAAGTTACCTGAAACGCGTTTTAAAAACATTTTATCAGCAAGGAATACTGGCGAATTCATCTCAGTTTTATCAAAACAAGTGCTTTATACTTTACACTTATTGAGAGCATCCGCATTTACAATGTTTATATCTACACAATTACTCATTCAGTACTGTCACTCCTGACTTGTGGGTCATATTACTTTGGGCCCTGTCACCCAACAGTAATGGTTCCTGTCACAATCCAGTGACTGTGGACTAGTAATGTATACAAAACCCCAACATACCCGCAGTAATTGTAGAATACATATACTCAATTACTGTTAAGCATAATTAAAACATTTGAGGTTTTGGTAACACATTTTGACTCACAAAAAGATTTACAAAAAGAGAATGTACTCGCCTTGGAAACTTAGGTATTCCTACAGGCTTCCTTGTAACAATTCCTGATTACTTCATGGAATTTCTATTTAAAACATACATTGCACATGTGTTAGTAAATTAACCCAAGTCACTTTAGCCATACAACACGAGACAGAACCCCAACGAATTTAGTCAGGCAGAGCCTCGACATGCGTCGGTGGGTCCTAAATCAATCGGGTAGGATGCCCATACAACTCGAGACAGAACCCCAACGAACTTAGTCAGGCAGAGCCTCGACATGCGTCGGTGGGTCCTAAATCAATCGGGTAGGATGCCCATACAACACGAGACAGAACCCCAACGAACTTAGTCAGGCAGAGCCACGACATGCGTCGGTGGGTCCTAAATCAATCGGGTAGGATAACGAATTAGTGATCGGGGTTAAGATACTTACAGCGGGCAGCGCTTCGCAGGTTTAGGGGTTTAGGGGGTGTTGTTTAAGAGAACGGAGATACGAGAGTATACGATCAGAGAAATTCGATCGCAAATGAGCAACAAACTCAGTCCCACGCTGCTCTATTTTACCCGAAATTGGCTTCTCCGCACGTCGCGCGGGATTTCTGACCTCCCTCGCGTGGCGCCTGAGACACCTAGCTAGGCTAGGTCAGCCTGGTCACAAGTGTAGGGTTTTTGGCGCGTGTCGCCTGAGATGCCCTGGTGGAACTTCTTCGTTTTTCGCATCGATTCTCGTGGTGCGTGTCCGGATCGTCGTTTACAGTACGTTTTAGTGGTTTATGAAGAGTTGTTACACTTAGACATGATGTTTTAGGTTGTTTTGGCAAGAAAAACATCAAACATAAACAATTTAAGACACAATGCAATGAATTCTAGGCTTAAAACTTAAAACACTATGCCAAGAACGTTAAGTAGTATGTTTTAAGTGTTAAATAGTGTTTTTTTAAATTGCACACCTATAAAACATTGCATCGTGTTTTAAATTGTTATGTTTGATGTTTTTCTTGCCAAAACAACCCAAAACATCATGGCTAAGTTCAAATCTTGATGCGTACATCTTAATTTCTGTGCCTTCTCACACTTCTCATGAAAAGGGTCTTTTTTACAGGGACCTCACACTATATATATATATATATATATATATATATATATATTGGATGGGTTAAAATGAAAACCATCACAAGTTGCGAGAACAACGACAACTTTTTGATCCGGGCGAGTTGGGCCAAATTTTTTTTGCACAAACGTAGATAAATACATTATAAACAAATCTGTAAAAAAAATAAAATTGTCGAGTCGGTAGTTTTGATTAATGCAAGTTTTTTTACACTTGGCGTAAAATTTTAATTTAAAATTTACGCCAGGCTCAAAAAACTTGTGGTGGTCAAAACTACCGACTAGACAATTTTTTAAATTTTTTTACAAATGTGTTTATAATATATTTATCTACGTCTGTGCGAAAAAATTTGGCCCAGCTCGCCACAGATCAAAAAGTTCTCACGGTTCTCGCAACTCGTGGTGGTTTTCATTTGAACCGAATCCTATATATATACATATATAATATACATATAATATTACTATATATGTATTAATAATACATATATATGTATATATATAATATATATATATATATATAGAGAGAGAGAGAGAGAGTAGGGTTATGCGAGAACCACCTTTATTCCGTGAACCGCGAGAACCAATGTGAACACAATAAAATAAACCCGTTACACCCCTATCCAAAACCTAAACACCCACCCCCCCCCCCTCAAAAAAATAAATAAATAAAACTATAACTCACCAAAAAATCCATCGAAAACCTAAAAAACCTACCCTCCCCCCCACCCAAAAAAAAAAACAAAAAAACCTAAATCCCTATCCCTCCAAGCTAAATGCTAAAAACTAAATCATAAAGTTAAACCCCAAAAACCTAAAGAAATCAAAAAAACACACAAAAATATTTTTAATACTTTTTGTAAACAAATTGCTACTTTTCGTCATCAATTTTTTATGAAGAAAAGTAGCAATTTTTTATAAGAATATTTTTAAAAATTATGTGTTTTAAGATTTTTTTAGGTATTTTTGGTTGTGTTCACATTGGTTCTTGCAATAAAGGGCGGTTACTAACGGATCCTTATCCTATATATATATATATATATATATAGGGATGGGTTAGGCCAAATTTTTGTTGCACAAACATAGATGAAAATATTTTAAACACATCTGTAAAAAAAACTTAAAAAAGTGTCGAGTCAGAAGTTTTGACTGATGCAAGTTTTTTACGCCTTCAGTCAAAACTATCGACTCGACACTTTTTTATTTTTTTTTACAGATGTGTTTATAATATTTTCATCTACATTTGTGCAAAAAATGGCCCAACTCGCGCGGGAACAAAAAGTTCTCACGGTTCTCACAACTCGTGGTGGTTTTCATTTGAACCGAATCATATATATATATATATAATATATATATATATAGGAGAAGGATCCGTTAGGAACCACCCTTTATTGCGAGAGCTAGTGTGAACATAACCAAAAATCTAAAAAACCACCCAATTTTTTTCGAAAAATAACCATATTTCGTCAATAAAAAAATTCAAAATTTTTTTTTAGTAACAGTTATCCATGCACATGTGCATATGTATCATTTCTTTAACGAATTCCATAATACATTACAAATATTAGACAATTGCACTTTCATTTACGCTACCATATGTAATACACTACTTTTTACATTACCAATATTAGAAATGCACATGTGCATCTATATGTATCAACGTGAAATAAGGTGTTTTGATATACTATTTTGAATACACTTTCTCTTTCATGTATCATACCATCCATAACACACTACCATTACCTCCTACCATCCATAATACAATACCATTACCAATATTTTCAATTTATTACATGTATATTAACATCATTTATACCATCCAATCAACATATTGCATCATAAAGTGATAACTATAACCAAATCATCAACCACTAGATATAACTAACCAAAAAAATTTATATGAGCCTACTTCATCATTCAAAATTACAAATTTTTTGTACCAAAACACTGATAATGTATTACGGAATTTGTCGAAGTTATAATACATATGCACATGTGCATGGATAACTGTTACTCAAAAAAAAGTTTTTTTAGTAACGAAATATAGCGATTTAAAAAATATATATTTGTAAAGATGGTACCTAAAAAAATTCTAAAATATAGCGATTTTTTTGAATTTTTAAAGATTTTATTTTGTGTTCACGTTGGTTCTCAAAGCTTCTCGCAATAAAGATGGAACCTAAAAAAATCTAAAAAACAACCAAATTTTTTTTTAGTATTTTTTTTGAAAAATTTGCTAGGAACCACCTAGCGAATTTTAAGGTTGGATTGGCTAGCGCATATTTTTAAGAATATATTTTTAACTAAAACAGATAGATAATTTATTTATATATATATATATATATATATATATATATATATATATATATATATATATATATAGGAGAAGGATCCGTTAGGAACCAACCTTTATTGCGAGAACCGCGAGAACCACCAAAAAATACCTAAAAATATCTAAAAAACACCCTAAATATATATATATTTTAAAATTCTTTTGAAAAATTCGCTATATTTCGTTAACAGTAAAAAAAAGCTTCAAAAAAAATTTGAGTAACAGTTATCTATGCACATGTGCATTTTATCATTTATTTGACAAATTCCGTAATACATTACATAAATTGGACAATTGTACTTTGATTTACACTACCACGTGTAATACACTACTTTTTACGTTACCAATATTAGAAATGCACATGTGCATCTATATGTATCAACATAAAATAAGGTGTTTTGGTACACTACTTTGAATACACTCTCTTTCATCTATCATTTCATCTATAATTCACTACCATGCACATGTACTATGTATCATTTTTCGAAAAATTCCATAATACGTTACGGATATTAGAAAATTGTACTTTCATTTACACTACCATGTGTAATACACTACTTTTTACGTTACAAATATTAGAAATGCGCATGTGCATCTAATGTATCAACATGAAATAAAGTGTTTTGATACACTACTTTGAATACACTTTCTCTTTCATCTATCATACCATCCATAATATACTTCCATTACCTCATACCATCCATAATACAATATCATTACCTCCTACCATCTATAATACAATACCAATACCAATATTTCACTTTATTACATGTATATCAACACCATTTATACCATCCAATCAACATATTACATCATAAAGTGACAACTATAACTAAACTATCAACCACTAGATATAACTATCCAAATAACATGTATATGAGCCTACTTCTTCATTCAAATTCACAAACTTTTTGTATCAAAACACGTTATATAATGGTTATACATAATGATGCACATGTGCATTTTGAATATTGGTAATGTAAAAAGTAGTGTATTATGGATGGTATTGTAAATTAAAGTGCAATCGTTTATTACTGATAATGTATTAAGGAATTGTCGAAGTTATGATACATATGCACATGTGTATGGATAATTGTTACTCAAAAAAAAGTTTTTTTAGTAACGAATATAGATTTTTAAAAAAAATTATAAAAAAATTTATGTGTTTTTTTTATTTTATTTTGCAATAAAGGTGGTTCTCGCATAAACCTGACCATATATTATATATATATATAGGTGAAAGATCGACTAAAAGTAGATTTTGCCTAAGTAGCCTAAGAAAGTTTGTGAGGATGACATATGACACTCCTTATTAGTAGGAAGGAAGAGCATTTTTGTATTAAAACATTTTGGTCCTTATAAATAGGAGTTAGAAAATGATATGTGCCACATCTTTTGTTTTCTAAAAAAAATATAGTATAAAAAATTCAGCACAAAAAATTCAAAAAAAATGAAGACAAAATTTCAATACAAAAAATATAGCACAAAAATGTAGTACAAAATTCCAGCATAAAAAATGTTAACAACATGAAATTACAACACATTTTTGTGGGTTTTTTAGTCATCATATTTTATAAAGCAATATGGTACTCAGATTAAAGATAAAAAGACGCTCGATTTGTGGTGAAATTTTTATGAAAAAAATAATGTCGTACAAAAAAGTTATGAATGTTTAAAAAATGGGGTGGAATATGGATGTGTTTTGCATGTGGAGAGAGAGTCAATAAATAGGATTTTCCTAAATACCTTTGCACTACTTTTTTTTTCCTACATTTCCATTTTAACCATTGATTTGAAAAATGAATTGTTAAGATTCATTCTATTTAGACAAAATCAATTTTTTATTTAATCTTACCCCTATATATATATATATATATATATATATATATATTAAGTTATTGTTTAACATCAATCCATTTTGTAGTGGTTTGAAAATTATATTACGTGAAAACCGTTGCAAGACGCTGTCCCATTTACTAAATCGTGCAAAAATATGTAAAGTGGACCATATTTTATATTTTCTTAAAATATTATGACTCATGAAAATAAAATGAATTTGTAAAACAATTTAGCAATTTTTTTTGTGATTAAACACATGTATTTTATTTTTTATTAATAAATATAAAAATTCATAGTTTTAAGATGTTAATAATAATTAGATGATTTATAATTTTCTTTATTCATGACATACAAAAGGACAAAAATATATACACGAATTCATAAACCCAGTTGACCTATAGTTAGTACATCATCACACCTATGAACTTTTCGAATGTATATGAAAACATTATTTATATAACACCTTTTAATTTCTTTTTAAAAGGAAGGTTCCATATATGGATTTAATTATTATGATGAATGCCCACAATATGCACAGTGGACCAAATCCATGGCAGACAACCCATTCGCTCAATGTTGGGGACAGGATAAGAAGACAAATCTATTCGTCTAGTCGACACAACACTCTGCTATCCTAGTGTACTCTTTTAAATAAAAATAATATGAGTTAATTACGTTTTTCGTCCATGTGGTTTATAAAAAATCACTATTTCAGTCCATTAGTTTAAAATTTGTTATTTCAGTCCCTGTGGTTTCACTTTCGTAACTATTTCAATCCATTGGTTTGTCAAAATCACTATTTCAGTCCATTAGTTTGCAACATAGTGTCAGAATAATTGGATGGAATTAACGAAAGTGGATTGAAATAGTTACGAAAGTGAAACCACAGGGACTGAAATGGCAATTTTTAAACTAATGGACTGAAATAGTGATTTTTGACAAATCACAAGGACGAAAAACGTAATTAACTCAAACAATATAAAAAATTAACATGAACCATTGTAATCCTTAAATCACCAACACGTTTTAGATGTATTGTTATGGATCATATGAAAACTTTACAGTTAAACATGCTCATGTGAGAATAGTGGGTAGCCTCATGGAAAGTCTCTTGGATGGGTAACCCATCGGTAACAAAACAAACCATATGGGTAATAGGAGAGGTAGGATCAAGGGCAAAGTATGAAGGAGGGGGGGGGGGACCCCGAGCTTTTCGCTCAGTAGTGTTATATATGTAGTTTTCGTATAGAGATTTTTGAGTTTATACGTTTTCGACCCCCCGTCGCAAATCTCAAGCTTCGCCACTGGGTAGGATGTTACATTTTATATTTAAATTATTTATTTAAAAACGGGTCGGAACTATTGCCTAGACCTAACCCGACGTCCCGACACACTTCATTGAATGTGATTCTTTTTTTATAATAAGATATATCACTTTTTATTAATCATAAAAAAAACTTGTCAAGTTACATCAAAATAGAAGGTAGACATGCAACAAGCTGCGCAACCACTCCCTTCTAATTTTGTTTTTGGTTCAAAGCCGGTCGAAAATGAATCAACCGGAACTTGGAGTTTTAGCATGTCTAATCTGAATTACATTGGCCGGAGTGAATGAGTGATGATAATATGATTGAGGTGTGCGACATCATACGGCACATTGTCTAACACTGGACCACCTTTCAACACAATCTATATACCTCATTTGCCATGCAATCGCATCAAGATGACCCAGTGCTTCAGAAAGTCGACTTTATATATATTTTGTCGTGCCATAAAAGATTATTATTATTATTATTACAGGATAGTGCGTTGACAAGAGTTAAATGGGTGTCATGTCACTCAAGTCATCATCCGCCTTATGTATAAAGAGGCTTGAAAATCTAACTTTTTGGGCTTGCGATCTGATTTGTAACTGACCGTTACCAAATTAGTTCATAATGGTCTGGTTTTCGGTTTATTTAAAAGCATGTGCGGATGATAATGGAGGCCCGGGGATGCCCCAGCTCCCACCGATCTTTTTGCTTGTAATGTTAATTTTACCGAAATTTTTTGAATTTTTTTTTTTTATTGTAAAATATTAAACTTTTAAGAGTCCAGCCCCTATCGATTTTGATCTTGAGAGTCTGACCCCCACCGAGTTTTTGTTCAAATTCCGTCACTGTTTATAAGTCGTAAAAGTTCTATTACTAAAGATACACATTCAAGACACCTAAAAGTTATTTACATATGTAATGATATCCTATTATACGGTTTGTTTTTTTCTTATACCGCAAACTCTCATATTTACTAGAGCTGCTAAACGATCGGACCAGACAGGCGCATGTAGCGTGACCACCTTTACCTGCCACTGAAAAACAAGTTGGGTTAAATCATATCACGTCTATGGTTTATGAAAAGAAAAACATCTAGTGAAATTTTATTTAGGGGTTATAAGAACACAGAGATATAGATATCAAAACTTTAAATTTTAGATATAGTAAATTTCAATATCTTATTAGTTAAATATAATATTAAGCATGTTTACAACAATATATGAAAATTATTCCCAGGTATATTATATTTTTAATTTGATAATAGCTCAAGAAAGCATGTTATTTATTAAGTATTAACCAATAATCTTCACCGACAGAATTTATTGTTACCAACGCACATTACCAGGCAAAGCTTAATGGGAAATGTCAATCATCGGTATGCTAAGTCCTTAGTGCGTTCCTAGTTTCATCGACATAAGTAAGGTATCCATAAATATTTGCTCATTCAATTATTTGCATGATATATCTATCAACATTATATATATATATCGCTCATATCATAACCGGCTTGAGTTGAGAGAACTCGTATACACTCGACTTCAATTTTTTTTTAAGTTTCTTTCATCAAAATTCATTTTAAAAAAATTGTTTTCCAAGGAAAAAAATAAAAATTCCTGGCCACTTTTATACGGTGACAGTTTTACTCCACCCCAGACGCTACAGTGATCTACGGTGGGGTAAATGATTTTTACATGTGGCAAAAAAACGACTCTTGAATTTTTTTCGGAATTTTTGATGACTAAAATTATCAACTTGAAGAGAAAACAACTGTAAGACTATGGGGTGTGGAGAGACTTGGGTTAGAGGCATTGCTCGACACGTGGTAGGTGTGGGTTGCACCAGTCAACACCCAAAAAAGTGTGGTGTGCAAGGGGCGTGGCCAGGCAACGTTGGGGTGCCATATGGCACCTAATTTTTTATTATTAATCATAGAATTTAGTCAATTTTAAAGACACATTTTATTTATATTAAATAACTACAATAAAAAAACACATTACATCACCAAAAAAAAGTCAATGATCTACATTTTCATTTTCATTGGAGTCGAATCTTGGAAGTGTCGAAACATGTTCTACCAAATCAGCTCGAGGGTTTGAATTTATTTGTCTTAACTCGGTTAGATATTGGTTTTGCGTTCTCTCTTCGTCACTAATGTCTTCGTTATTTGATTCGGTCTCCTCGCCATAATATTCAATAATTGCATGCCTTTCATCCTCTAAAATCATGTTGTGTAGAATAATCCATGCGTACATCACATTTCTCAATTGATCTTTTTCATACAATCGACAAGGCATGCTCAAAATGCGCCACATTTTCTGCAAAACACCAAATGCTTGCTATGTATTTGTGTGCCGCCATCTGAACCTTGTTAAACTTTATTCTTTAAGGATCTAGGGTTCCATCTCTTGAAAATGATTTCACAAAAATAGCACAATCAGGGTAAATTCCATCAACAAGATAGTACCCATACTTGTATTTAACCCCATTTACAAAAAAATGTTCCTTTCGGGCCAATACCATTTATTCGATCATTGAAAATTGGTGAGTGGTGTATAATGTTTATATCGTTATGTGAACCGGGCATACCAAAGAATGCATGCCAGATCCAAAGATCTTGAGATACAACCGCTTCAAGCATCATAGCCGGCATTCCGTGATATCCACTTGTGTGAGAGCTTTACCATGCAGTTGGACAAAGTTCTCACTGTCACACCCCCAAAATCCACACGCGGAGTTTTACCGCGAGGCGTGTGACTGACCAGGATCTAGCCACTAATCATGTCGAACCAACTATTTAAAATCATAAAACTTCACTAACAACATGATTAGTGATAGGTTTAATTGTCCAAAACACAGTTTATGTTGCAGCGAGTCATCTGAGAAATGTTTTTCACTATAGCATTTGTCATGTCAAGTGTTTTTATTTTTTTCTTTTGTTTTTGTTTTTTTTTTCTTTTTTATGAGCCAAAACCAATATTTTGATGCTCTTAAGCACACATCAGCGAACTTATTTGCTTTTATTATATATATAAGATTAGAATAATAAAGTATAGAAAAAGCAATATATATTATAAAAAAAAGGGAAAAAAATAAAGTAAAGCCCATCAAACTTAAACTACAAGTTTAATAAAACATAAGGCTTTAACGAACCACATGCTCCAGCCGATTGCAACGCCCGCCCATAATTGCACCTAACGACCTGCAAGGCATGCAATAGTGTGTCAACATAAAGTTGGCGAGTTCACAGTTTTCAGTGTTGTTACAAAAATAAGTTCGTTTAAATACTTTAGTTTTATAAGATATGTCATGGGTAGCTAACCCATCGTTAAGCTACTAAACTGTGTAGTACTAATACCTTGACTGTTGAAGTTGTTGTGCCCCATGTCAATGTTATCATCTTAACAAGGTGTCAAGGTCAATAGTTCACGTCCGGCTACCAACACGGTGTGAGGTTTGTCGAACCTAATAGCGTTATCAACTATATCTCGCTTGCCAAACCCGGCAACTAATGGGTATAATGCGTGGGGACTTTCAGATAGAGTTCGTTTAGTCCCCTAAAGACATGAAATATAAATTATAGTATTTGTTTAGTAATATTCCAATCCAGGAATACTAGGCGGTCTAAATCCAGGATATTGGATAGTGTGCTTCCCAATACCCGGGAATGCATGCTTTTAGTAAGACTTAAATACTTTATAAGTTGATGTGGTCAACCACGTCCTATTATGGTTACCAGGAATGTTAGTGGGTGTTTATGCAATTCACGCAAGTCCTACACGTATCTAGCAAATGGCACACGAACAAGTTGTCACATAATATTTCATCGTGTGATTTTCATAATCATGTTCATAATATAACCCACGACATGTCATATAACACTTATACAACCATTAAACAAGTGCGGACACTAAGAGTAGCAAGTTCGACACTTATAAACTTATAATCATGCATAACAAAATTCACTAAAATTATGTTGTTTTAGGATGCTCGTTTACCATATTTACGATGCTGTCAAAATTATGATCCTTTTATGTGATGTGCCCCTCAGAGGGGTTGGTCTTGGGTTAAATTTTTAGGCCTAACCCTTTACCAAAAAATTATAAAAAAAACATTTACTAAGCAGCAATCAGATTCGTCACTTTCTGACTGCAGTTCATGGGAAAATTTATTTAAAATCCTCGGTTATCCGATTGACGTAATTCCAATTGGAGACTTTCATGACCTCCTGAATATACCTACGGTAAAAAATTTGAGATCATAACTCAATTCCTACACTGAGTTATGACATTCGCAGTGGACTGCAAATTCTGCCACAAAAACGCAGCATGAACCTTTGATACGGAAAAATTCATAAAACATTCAATTTTCGTCAAAAAATGCAATTCCAGTCGGGTTTGAAAGGTATTTCTTGGAAGCACATCATAGGTTCAGAAATTGCACGTTTTTGTTATGTTTGGACCCCACTACAGCAAATACAAGTCGGCTGTAATTCGAACATAATATGTTTACTTTCAACTCTTCACAAAAAAACATGTTTATGATCTTGTATAACCCTAATTCGACTAGTATATCATATCTAACATCAATACATCAGATCTTACAACAAGTTTCCAATCAAAACACTAATCTTTAAATCATAAGAAACATCAAAATTGATTAAGAAAACTTACTTGTAAGCGTTAAAGGTATTAAAATCAATCAAGAAAGCCACCAATTGCAAGATCCAAGCAAGAAACCAAGATGGATTGGTTAAATTGTGGCACAATATTCGTGAAGGAGGGATATGTAGGGCTGCCATGGTTTTCAGGGTGGATTAGGGTTGGGTTTATGTTTTATGTTTTTTAAAATCTGTTAACTATACTAAAACAAATCAATCTCATGCCACATGGCATAAACTTAAGCCTTTTATTGCGATATGACAATCCCTTACTCCACCTCCCTTTGGTTTAGGAGGGAAAACTATTTTGCTTCAATTCCCTTCTTCATCTTAATGATCTTCCTTATTTACTTAATGACATTCCTTAGTTACTGTGTGTTTAGATTACTATACTATTTAAAAGATATCTGCGAGATATAATATTCATGGAAAGTCTTATAATTAGAGTTTAATATACTTATTAATTATTCTCATTATGAAAAGATGGGATTTGTTAATATTATACTTTATAGTTTAATAGACAAACACATTATTTTTGGATCGCCATTTTGGCATATAAACTTTTATTGATTATTGCAGTGATTGTTGCTTTAGTATTATAGTAAGAAGGCTTCCAAGGTAACAAAGAAAATTTAATCACGTATACATATTCTTTTTTTTAAAATATGTCAATTATCATAATTAAATATTATAATTGTCACATAAATAAATAACATTAGTACATTACCTGATGGCAGAAAATTGGAGGGTGCAAATTTTAATAGATGTTCTACAGATCGTATAAATTATGATAAACTCGACTCTTGAAGAAGGTGGTCTCGACCGCCATGCTCTTGTAACTAGAGTGAAAATATGTTGTATATTATTTTACAAACGCTACTCCTAAGTCTGAAACACACTAAGTTCTATATTGTTTAAAAGTCATATGAATGAATGAAAAAACTAATTAAAGTACCTGATCTGAATATTGTCAGTTCCAGATCAATGTAGTTTTACTAATAATGGAACCAAAATAGTTATCACCATGGGTATTGAAGTGCGACGATGAACATAAGATGTTCCTTGATCGAAAATGAATAATTCCGGTCATCGTAGGAAAGTGTCTAGCCATCATTTGAAGCATACCGGACATCTACTCCGCCTAGGCTCACACTTAAATTGTATTATTGGTTGCTTTAATTGATCAATCGGTGTCTATTTCTTCAGCACAATCCAGAAAATGTTGGACCTGACAATTCATTCGAAACCGCTTGACGGGCTGAATGCTATATATTGCGTCCTAAAAAATAACATGATATTTGTTCATACATGTCTTTCCGGTGTATACTACAACTTTATAATTAACATAACATTAAGCAATTGGGTTTGACTAAAATTTATATTAACATTTCTATGATTAATTGTCCATTTGTGGCTAACCAAGTGTTGTTCTTTCAATAAATATGGTGCTCCTTAAGAGTTTAGTATTTTGTTTATTTGAATACCTTTTTAGTCTATGTTTAATAAATAAATTGGCTATTATCACATGGCTTCACAAGATATAAAAGAAACACCATTTACGCACAATTACTTGCACAAACAATTTGTTTTGAAATTGTCTATGAAGTCAGTGTGTTGGTTAGCATGTATTTACTTATACCTAGAATTAATTTGATACATTCGGATAAAAATATTCCTTTCGCATTTCAAATAAGACAATTTCCAATAGCTATATGTTTCACGATGAAAATCAACAAAAGCCAAGGATAACCATTATTCGGGGCTAGTTTGTACTTGAAACAACCTGTTTTCACTTATGGTCATTGTACGTCGCTTTATCAAGAGTAAAAACCAGAGATGGGGTCATTTCTTTCAATTTAGTGTAATTTAATATTTACGTTACTAATTGAACATTTCTTTCAATAAAAAATTATGTCAGTGGTGTTAAATAATATATTTTATTGTGAGATCACCCGTGCAACACACGGGAACTTAAACTAGTCTAACTTATAAAACAAAGTGTGGGCCTTTAGGGTGAGTTTTTGCACTTATGGTGGACCTTTTTAGCTAACATAAGCCCATCAAATCAATTCTCTAGTAAACTAAGTGTTCCAAGTCTATTAAATAGAAACTCGCTAATTTGTTTATAAGAACTATTTTTATAAGCCCTAGATTACACAAAAACGCACATTATTCGCAATTACGAGAAACAACTAACAAGTAGTCCATGCAATCAAATAACATGTAATTCCACTCAATTATATTGTAACGCTCCGTGTTTCTATACTTTCTATATTTGGAAACCTTGTATCGTACTTCTATTTTTAATAAGCGTTGTATCTTGTATTCGTCTTTCGTTGTAAATGTTGTAAACCGAGACTTGGATTGTAATGAGAAACTCGTATTTTACCCATATTATGTTAATCATAGTCCTGTTACACTTATACTTGTTCATACTTTAAACATGTAAACATATTCGTGGTACTCTCAATCGTAAACATAACTTGCAAACATGGTATGTATGCGTAATCGAGACTTAAACGTGAAACTTGTAATCGTTAAACTAAATTCGTTACGAAAATATAATTACCTATTCATTTATTAAGTTAATTAATTAAATTAATTAATTAATTAATTAAATTAATTAATTAGATTAGTTAATAAAAATTAATTAATTTCTTTTTACAAAAAATTTAAAATGCTAATTTATATATATATATTATATATATATATACATATAACATTTTGAATTTAAATGTTAATATATATCTTCTTTAATAAAGTCCAAGGTTTAAAGTGTAATTCTTGGATTCTTGAACTACAGGGGCCTTTCCTGCCAATTGTGAAACTGAATTATTGAGTTTTGATTAAAAATAAAAAGAAAATAATAATAGTCAAACAAAACCGGATCCGCGGGACTCGAACCCGGGACCTCCGGTTCAACATGCAGCGCCTTAACCACTCCGCCACTCGCCATCAATCTGAAGTAACCCGGGAACAAAAGCCTTATATGCTTTGTTCCCGGTCGAGCTGAAAGGCAACAAGCGCGGACAGCAACCATTTGGGCTGGTTTTTGGTTAATTTTTTTGAACTTTTTACCATTAATTACCCACTTAAACCCCACCTAACTAACCCTAATCCTTCCCTATAAAACCCACCTCTAATCCAAGCATTTTTACACTTTAATCTCTCTCAAATCACTCTCAAATCACTCTCAAATCACCTCAAGATCCTTGCAACATCAGATTTTCGAGCAGATTGTATACCTCTTACTAAAGTGAGTGTAACTCACTCATTTCTTAATGAAATCACTCCATTCTTTTTCCTACTTGCTTGGATAAAATTTGGGTTGAATTCCTAGGGTTCTCCATGGAGAATCCAGACCTGGAAATGCCCCAAAATGTCCATAAACTTTCTGTTTTGTCTAAACTTTTATCAAACTTGTGTTTTAACTTCAACAAACTTGTGTTCTTGTGCTTACAATCAAGCTTATGATTAGTAAAGCCTAACCAAGCTTGTTAACATGAACTAAGGGCTGTTTTAACACCCTAAACTTTCTGTTTTTGAAGAGCATTGAGCTCACAAGTGATGCAAGTTCTTAAACTTGTTCATGTGTGTCCACCAAGGAAGCTTGGGCTATCCTAACTTGAGACCACACATCACTTGATGATTTTTCATCAAGATCCCAAGATAGTTTGCTAGACTTAAAGTGTCACAACCCCACAAAGCCGTTGACGATTGTCCTTGTGTGCTCGTCGGGTTGTTGAATACTTGGCTACTTGGTATCTAGATGACACCTTATCATTCTTGTCTTTACATTCTTGTATAGTATATAGTTCTTGTACCCTCCTTGTTACCAATGGTAACTTGTGTAGTGGTGAATATAATCCGAGGTTCAAAGTGGATGGTTTAACCTCCCACCTCATACTTGACATACATGACACTAGAGGTTACAAAGTGGATGGTTCATCCTCCCACCTCCTACATGATTACAATGATATATATATAACTATATTATAATTCTAAAACCGAAACCTTGATAATGAACTTATAATCACCTATCAAGTTATTAAGTTTAACACTAAAGTATGTAATCCTTGTCACGATTCTAATAGGCCCCGAACCTATGAAATCACACCCAAACTCGTAAGAGTTACTATAGTGTCAAGAACGAGTGTTACATCTTAGTGAATACTTTCGTATCATAATACTTTATCAAACCTATTTTTTATCATGCTCGAATACTCCTAATCTCCCGTTGAAACTCTATACTCATACGCCTCGTTTCCTCTTGTAGGATAATTCGGCGTCATCCTCGAACCAACGTCTTCACGGATTGTCAAGTGTAGAAAAGACTTAGCAAAACCGTGAGTACACTCGACCCACTTTGTTTATAACACTTTTCGGGTGTAACATGTTTCCATATACAAAATCACGAACACTTAAACTTTATGAAACACACAAACAATCCCATATACATGAAAACTTGAATCTTATACTTGATGCTTGTCTTGGATATTCGTATTGCTATGCTTTAGTCATTAACTATTTTTAGCCTTCGTTTGACATGCTTAGCGCTATAGGAATTCACGCATCCACCTCCATCGTGTTATTCGTGAGGTCATGTTAAAACATCGTGATTGCGTTAAGGGTTTGATTATTAGTATTGCATGCCTTGATATTGCTCTTGTATAGATTTGGTTGCCATGAGGATTGTTTAAACTTATTCGTATACGTATGCTATGCCTAAACTTGTGTACTCGCCTTTGCTTTCGCATTGACATTATTTTAAAACATGTTACAGTTGAAGGAGATGATGCTATGAAAACAATATAGCAAGGACTAGATACACACAAATTAGACGTTAGGTTTAATGTCGATGTATCAATTTTGTTATGACTTTGCAAATGTTGTATTGTTCTTTGTTTTGTTACATTGATGTATTTGACAATTCTTATGAAATGAAATATGGTTTAATTAATTATTGTCACTTAATAATGTTGTGAGCAATGAGCAATCTCGTTTTCGTCTCATCCCGATGTTTCCGCCATCGGTTGGGGTGTTACAGATTGGTATCAGAGCCATAACTATAGGGAATTAGGTAGAATTGCCATGTTCGACGTAGTCTATAGTTCTAAGTACCCGTTGTGACCATTCTTGATTATGCTTAAAACTTTATGCTTCCTACTTTGCTTCTCTCTTTCCTTTTGGTCTTAATACATATACATGGTGTCTTCCTAAGACACTTTTACACAATACATGTTTGGACGCTTGAAGATACTCGTAATATAAACGAGACGACTTCACTAAAATAGGTGTGAAAACCGCAATTTGGTGAACGACTCTCAATCCGCTATACTTATTCTTTTTGCACGCAATTATGCCATCGAGTTAGGAGCGAAATCCAAACCTTGATGGAAAATTTCCAACTCAAAACTCTAGTGGACCCTTACCAACGAATCGGAATTTGCTCTTCGTTTGGTAAGTACCAACCACACTTAGGGTACGAAATCGTCAAGTTAGGGGTGAAACCCGCACCTTGTCGATTAAGTCCCATTCCTTGATTTTCGCTCTCGCCAAAGTCTCGATTTTCCGATCGGTTAGAGACGTGTAGTAACTGGAAGGGTAAAATGTCGTTAGTCGCTTCTCGATGAGAGCATTTTACCTATAGGCCAAAGCACATTTCTCTAATTCGAAAAGATCTTCGATTCACTTTGGAATTGTCGACGATTCTCTACCCGAATCATTCCCATGTTTTACGAGCCTATTCTTTTTATGTGACTCAAACCTCGTTCATTTCAAACTGTTACACACTCGCACGTTTATCGCAATCAAAAACAATACTAATCCTCGTGAACAAACTAAATTTATACTCTTTATTTGTATTCGTACGTGAGTATACATGTTATACTTGTTGAACTCATGCAAACCATGTGAACCATACTTGATGAACACATGCTTCTTATGTGAAACATATGCGAATTTTATTAATACTCATGCATGCAAAACCTATTTTCTTTATTACAATCAAGTCTCATGCTTTTGTCTTGTTTACAACCTCTAGATACCTCCTTTCCGTAACTCGTTGAACCGCCTCAAGAAGTCCAAGAAGACGGATTCCCAGAAGGAATCCAACAACGAGGACTCGATATCGAAGCAAGAACTGACTGGGCTCGTTTCGGAGCAAATGGCCGGGCAGTTGGCTAAGATCATACCCGACATTGTTAGCCAAATCCACACCATACACGCCGAAGCCACACCTAAATCATCCGCTGATTCCAAACCTGATACCCCCAAACCATCTTACCAATTCAAGCATTTCATGGCTTGTAAACTAGTGGAATTCACTGGCATGGACGGTGTTACCGCCATGATCAATTGGTTTGATTCAATGGAGCTTATCTTCCTTCAGGGCGGCTGCCCTGAGGAACTCCAAACCCTTAATGCCACCGGGGTCTTCCGCAAGAGAGCCCTCGAGTGGTGGACCACCGAACGAAACACGCGTGGAAACGAAGCAGCCCATGCGATGACTTGGGAAGAGCTTAAGGAGCTCTTGAAGGAGCAATTCTGTCCTCCCCATGAGACCCAGAAACTTGAAAACGAGTTCTGGAATCTCACACAACAGGGGAGCGACGCTGAAGGATTGATTGTGCGCTTTAAACAGTTAAGTACCATTTGCCCTGGGCAAGTCGATACTGTTCCCAAGTCAATCGCCAAGCTCATCCGTTGCCTCTCACCGGTGATCATGAACCATGTAGCCGCAGCCAACCCGAAAACCCTCGAGGAAGCCTATGCCATAACTCTCCAACTCAACCATAACTGCATCCTTCGGGGCCTACGACAAGGTCCCTACGAAGCATGCGCACCAAGCCATAGCCAACACCACCGAATCACCTACCCCTCCAGCCAAGAAGCCCCACAACAAGAACAAGAAGCGGGAGGCTTCTTCTCAAAACAATGCTGTCGTCACTCCGCCTACCCAAAACACCAACCAACCTGGACAAGGTTACATTGGCTCTCACCCCAAGTGTACCACTTGCAACTACCATCACCCTATTGGCACCTCATGCCGAAAATGTGCCAACTGTAATAGGTTGGGACACCTCTCCAACTACTGTCGCCTACCCCAGAACCAGCAAACCCAAGCCCTTTTACCCAATCCTAACCCAAACTGCCAAACCCAAGCTACACCTAGTCGAACCTGCTACAATTGTGGCGATCCTAACCATTTCGCCAACATTTGCCCGAAACGCACCAACAACCAACAGCAACAACAAACCGAACCTGCGAAAGGACGAGCTTTCGTTCTCACCTTAGCTCAAGCCCAAAGTTCGAATGACGTCATCACTGGTACGTTCCTTGTGAACCATATCTATGCTACTTGTCTGTTTGATACTGGCGCGGATAGAAGTTTTGTATCCGTTGAATTTGAACCCTTGCTTAAGTGCGAACGAACTAAAATGCCTAATCCTTTTGCTGTCGAAGTCGCTAATGGTAAGACCATCTCCGTTGACTCTGTTCTTTCTGGCTGCTCCCTAATCTTAAACGATCATAAGTTTTCCATTGACCTCATACCTATGCAAATGGGTAGCTTTGACGTCATAGTAGGCATGGACTGGCTTAAGCGAGTTCATGCTGAAGCCGTTTGTTCTGAGAAATTCATTCGTCTTCCCCTACCTCAAGGTGACTCTTTACACGTCTATGGTGAGAAACCTTCTAAGGGTCTCAAGCTTATGTCATGCATCAAAGCGAACAAGTACTTGCGTAAGGAGTACTTTGCCTTTCTCGCCCACGTTGTGGAAAAGAAAGACAAAGGTCCTAGCATAAGTGATGTTCCTGTCGTTTGTGAGTTCCCTTCTGTTTTCCCCGAGGATCTCCCTGGTCCTCCGCCTCCTCGAGCTGTCGATTTTAATATTGACCTCATTCCTGGCGCAACTCCTGTTGCGAAGGCTCCCTATCGTTTAGCACCCTTGGAGATGCAAGAGCTATCAAGCCAACTTCAAGAGCTTCTTGATAAAGGCTTTATACGCCCTAGTACTTCCCCTTGGGGCGCTCCCGTGTTGTTTGTCAAGAAGAAAGATGGGTCTTTTCAGATGTGCATTGATTATCGTGAGCTCAATAAACTTACAGTCAAAAACCGATACCCACTTCCTCGTATTGACGATCTCTTCGATCATTTGCAAGGCGCGAAGTGCTTTTCAAAGGTTGACCTCCGTTCTGGCTATCATCAACTTCGGGTTTCCGAGGAAGATGTACCCAAAACCGCATTTCGCACACGTTATGGACACTACGAGTTCGTGGTCATGCCTTTTGGTTTGACCAACGCTCCTGCAGTGTTTATGGATCTCATGAACCGTGTGTGTAAGCCTTTTCTCGATCATTTCGTCATTGTATTCATCGACGATATCCTAATCTACTATAAGACGGAAGAAGAACATGGACGACATTTGCGTCTTATTCTTCAGCTTTTGCAAACCGAACGTCTGTATGCCAAATTCTCCAAGTGTGAATTTTGGCTAAAAGAGGTTCAATTCTTAGGTCACACCGTCAATGAACTTGGTATTCATGTTGACCCTGCAAAGATAGAAGCTGTGAAGAATTGGATTGCACCTAAGTCGCCCTCTGAAATTCGTTCGTTTCTTGGCCTAGCTGGGTATTATCGCCGTTTCATCTCGAACTTCTCGAAGATTGCCGTTCCTTAGACTTCGTTGACTCAAAAAGATAAACCTTTTGTTTGGGGTCCCGAACAAGAAGAATCTTTCCAAACGCTCAAGGACATGCTTTGTAATGCTCCTATTCTCACTCTCCCCGATGGGAACGACGATTTCGTCGTGTATTGCGATGCCTCTAACCAGGGTCTTGGTTGCGTTCTCATGCAACAGGACAAAGTAATCGCTTACCGTCGAGACAACTCAAAATTCATGAGAAAAACTATACTACTCACGACCTTGAACTTGGTGCAGTTGTTTTTGTGTTAAAGATTTGGCGACACTACCTTTATGGTACAAAGTGTACGGTCTTTACCGACCACAAGAGCCTCCAACACATCTTTGATCAAAAGGAACTCAACATGCGTCAACATCGTTGGGTAGAATTGTTAAACGACTACGACTGCGATATCCGCTACCACCCTGGTAAGGCGAATGTCGTGGCCGACGCACTTAGTCGTAAGACTCATGTCAAGAGTGCTCGTTGCTACCAAATCGTGGGAAAACTCAATGAGTTGATTCGACAAGCACAATTTGCCGTCATTAACGAGGGTAACCTCGATAACGAGTTGAATTGTGGAATCGAAAACCCACTCGAAGCTAAGCCTGATGGTATTCTTTACTACCATGGTCGCATTTGGATTCCCGATCGTCTCAATCTTCAGACTACTTTGATGAACGAAGCCCACAAATCCCGATACTCCGTTCATCCTGGAGCTGATAAGATGTACCATGACTTGCGCACATCCTATTGGTGGCCTGGAATGAAACGTGATATCGCTCTCTACGTCTCCAAATGCCTTACGTGTTCCAAAGTCAAGGCAGAACATCAACGTCCCTCCGGTTTGCTCGAACAACTAGAAATTCCGTCTGGAAATGGGAGAGCATAGCCATGGATTTCATCACAAAATTGCCTCGTACCTCGTCTGGTCACGACAGCATTTGGGTTATCATCGATCGTTTGACCAAATCCGCACACTTCCTCGCCATTCGTGAAGATTACAAAGTCGAGAAATTGGCTCGTATCTACACGAGTGAAATCATTAGTCGTCACGGTACTCCTCTTGACATTATTTCTGATCGTGATGCTCGTTTTACTTCTCGCCTTTGGCAAACTTTCCAATCCGCCCTTGGCACTCGTTTGAATCTTAGCACCGCTTTTCATCCTCAATCTGACGGTCAGACCGAGCGTACTATCCAAACTCTAGAGGATATGCTTCGATCATGCGTAATCGATTTTGGGGCAACTGGGATTCGCACTTACCCTTGGTAGAATTCTCATACAACAACAGCTATCACGCAAGTATTCAAATGGCTCCATTTGAAGCACTGTATGGTCACAAATGTTGTTCGCCTATTTGTTGGCACGAGATCGGAGACGTACAACTCACCGGTCCCGAACTTATACAAGAGACGACGGACAAGACCTACAGATTCGTGACAACTTGCTCAAAGCTCGAAGCCGACAAAAGAGCTATGCTGATAAAAGACGCAAACCTTTGGAATTCACATAGGTGACCACGTACTTCTCAAGGTTGCACCTTGGAAAGGTGTTGTTCGTTTTGGTAAGAAAGGCAAACTCGCTCCTCGCTATGTGGGTCCTTTCAAGATTCTCGAAAGGATAGGCAAGGTAGCGTATCGACTGGATCTACCTCAAACGCTCAGCAATGTTCATCCTGTGTTTCATGTTTCAAAATTTGAAGAAGTGTCTAGCCGAAGAAGGACTTCAAGTTCCACTCGAAGATCTTCAGATCAACGATACTTTGCACTTTGTGGAGAAACCGGTCGAAATCATGGACCGAGGAACCAAGCAACTGAGGCGCAGCCGTATTCCTATTGTCAAGGTTCGATGGGAAGGTAAACGTGGCGCCGAATTCACTTGGGAACTTGAAAGTGATATGAAGACTAAGTATCCATATCTCTTCGTTACATCTTCCTAAATTTCAGGACGAAATTTCCTAAAGGAGGGGAGACTGTAACGCTCCGTGTTTCTATACTTTCTATATTTGGAAACCTTGTATCGTACTTCTATTTTTAATAAGCGTTGTATCTTGTATTCGTCTTTCGTTGTAAATGTTGTAAACCGAGACTTGGATTGTAATGAGAAACTCGTATTTTACCCATATTATGTTAATCATAGTCCTGTTACACTTATACTTGTTCATACTTTAAACATGTAAACATATTCGTGGTACTCTCAATCGTAAACATAACTTGCAAACATGGTATGTATGCGTAATCGAGACTTAAACGTGAAACTTGTAATCGTTAAACTAAATTCGTTACGAAAATATAATTACCTATTCATTTATTAAGTTAATTAATTAAATTAATTAATTAGATTAGTTAATAAAAATTAATTAATTTCTTTTTACAAAAAAATTAAAATGCTAATTTATATATATATATATATATATATATATATACATATAACATTTTGAATTTAAATGTTAATATATATCTTCTTTAATAAAGTCCAAGGTTTAAAGTGTAATTCTTGGATTCTTTAATAAAGTCCAAGGTTTAAAGTGTAATTCTTGGATTCTTGAACTACAGGGGCCTTTCCTGCCAATTGTAAACTGAATTATTGAGTTTTGATTAAAAATAAAAAGAAAATAATAATAATCAAACAAAACTGGATCCGCGGGACTCGAACCCGGGACCTCCGGTTCAACATGCAGCGCCTTAACCACTCCGCCACTCGCCATCAATCTGAAGTAACCCGGGAACAAAAGCCTTATATGCTTTGTTCCCGGTCGAGCTGAATGGCAACAAGCGCGGACAGCAACCATTTGGGCGGGTTTTTGGTTAATTTTTTTGAACTTTTTACCATTAATTACCCACTTAAACCCCACCTAACTAACCCTAATCATTCCTCTATAAAACCCACCTCTAATCCAAGCATCTCAAATCACTCTCAAATCACCTCAAGATCCTTGCAACATCAGATTTTCGAGCAGATTGTATACCTCTTACTAAAGTGAGTGTAACTCACTCATTTCTTAATGAAATCACTCCATTCTTTTTCCTACTTGCTTGGATAAACTTTGGGTTGAATTCCTAGGGTTCTCCATGGAGAATCCAGACCTGGAAATGCCCCAAAATGTCCATAAACTTTCTGTTTTGTCTAAACTTTTATCAAACTTGTGTTTTAACTTCAACAAACTTGTGTTCTTATGCTTACAATCAAGCTTATGATTAGTAAAGCCTAACCAAGCTTGTTAACATGAACTAAGGGCTGTTTTAACACCCTAAACTTTCTGTTTTTGAAGAGCATTGAGCTCACAAGTGATGCAAGTTCTTAAACTTGTTCATGTGTGTCCACCAAGGAAGCTTGGGCTATCCTAACTTGAGACCACACATCACTTGATGATTTTTCATCAAGATCCCAAGATAGTTTGCTAGACTTAAAGTGTCACAACCCCACAAAGCCGTTGACGATTGTCCTCGTGTGCTCGTCGGGTTGTTGAATACTTGGCTACTTGGTATCTAGATGACACCTTATCATTCTTGTCTTTACATTCTTGTATAGTATATAGTTCTTGTACCCTCCTTGTTACCAATGGTAACTTGTGTAGTGGTGAACATAATCCGAGGTTCAAAGTGGATGGTTTAACCTCCCACCTCATACTTGACATACATGACACTAGAGGTTACAAAGTGGATGGTTCATCCTCCCACCTCCTACATGATTATAATGATATATATATAACTATATTATAATTCTAAAACCGAAACCTTGATAATGAACTTATAATCACCTATCAAGTTATTAAGTTTAACACTAAAGTATGTAATTCCTTGTCACGATTCTAATAGGCCCCGAACCTATGAAATCACACCCAAACTCGTAAGAGTTACTATAATGTCAAGAACGAGTGTTACATCTTAGTGAATACTTTCGTATCATATTACTATATCAAACATATTTTTTATCATGCTCGAATACTCCTAATCTCCCGTTGAAACTCTATACTCATACGCCTCGTTTCCTCTTGTAGGATAATTCGGCGTCATCCTCGAACCAACGTCTTCACGGAGTCAAGTGTAGAAAAGACTTAGCAAAACCGTGAGTACACTCGACCCACTTTGTTTATAACACTTTTCGGGTGTAACATGTTTCCATGTACAAAATCACGAACACTTAAACTTTATGAAACACACAAACAATCCCATATACATGAAAACTTGAATCTTATACTTGATGCTTGTCTTGGATATTCGTATTGCTATGCTTTAGTCATTAACTATTTTTAGCCTTCGTTTGACATGCTTAGCGCTATAGGAATTCACGCATCCACCTCCATCGTGTTATTCGTGAGGTCATGTTAAAACATCGTGATTGCGTTAAGGGTTTGATTATTAGTATTGCATGCCTTGATATTGCTCTTGTATAGATTTGGTTGCCATGAGGATTGTTTAAACTTATTCGTATACGTATGCTATGCCTAAACTTGTGTACTCGCCTTTGCTTTCGCATTGACATTATTTTAAAACATGTTACAGCTTGAAGGAGATGATGGTATGAAAACAATATAGCAAGGACTAGATACACACAAATTAGACGTTAGGTTTAATGTCGATATATCAATTTTGTTATGACTTTGCAAATGTTGTATTGTTCTTTGTTTTGTTACATTGATGTATTTGACAATTCTTATGAAATGAAATATGGTTTAATTAATTATTGTCACTTAATAATGTTGTGAGCAATGAGCAATCTCTTTTTCGTCTCATCCCGATGTTTCCGCCATCGGTTGGGGTGTTACATATATTATTATTTCTATGTTTGCAATACTATATCCATGCTTCACCAACGTTCGGGGTCAGACTTGTGTGCAGTTTGGTATTTGGTTAATTCGCCGAATTATTGTTACGTGAGTGTTCGTGTACTAACTGACACACTTAACTAACCAATATGAAGTGAAATGCTAGAATGAAAGTTTTAAATCATGTTAAAGATAACGGAGTTACGTTAATGGATTTAACCTGAAACTCAGTTGTCATACTCACTCTCATTTCATGCACTCTAAATTATCGATCATCTCGTGGAAACCATGGTATTCAGCATGATATTCCAAAATTTGTTGCATATCACTAAACGTCAGTTTTCTTAAGTATCTTTTCATATATAGTTCAATGATATACGCAAAAAAATTGTGAAGACTTTCCCTAGCCACTTGTGCCGACATTTTTAAATAGTCGTCCATTATGTAGAAATTATTGTCGTAAGCCAATTGTCTTGGGGCGGCCGTAATGTTTTGCCCCGTGGTGAATCCTAAATTACCACGTGCGTCGGGTCTTTATCAGAAAAAGCATAATTATTCTCTATGTCCTTTGATATTCTTAAACGTAAATTTTTACTCATACGAAATGACGCCTAAACATTCTTTCATCATACGTTGGTTTGGGTGAGAAATAATCGCTTACCAGCAAATCGTTTTCGGTTCGTGTTCATGAACAATATACTTCCTCCCTCTGGGTTGGGGTTGGAAAGTCCCTTCATCTGCAACTTCAGCAATAGCTTTCACCACCATCGACACTGCTGATAATAATAATTCCGCCCCATCTTCGGATGAGGATGACAAAACAAATTTATATATGAATCGCTTGAACTTGAAGAATCCATTATATATATATATATACATATATATATATATATATATATATATATATCTTTTTGAAGTATGATAGGGGTTTTCCAATTTTTGGATGGTAAAATGAGTAAGAAATGAAAGGTTTATATAGGAAATAATTAAAAGATTTTTTTACAAATAGTCGTTGGCAAAAAACTATGCCTAACTGCTAGCCAAACAGTCATAAAAAACTAGCCAACCATGGCCAGCCACGTCACCCCAGGCCAGCGCCTCACGCCAGGCAACATTACCACGCCAAGCGGCCAACACTGACCAAAACGCCACTCTGGGGTGGAGCAGCCGGCATGACCCCTAATCCGCTGCCCCAACCCATGCCCCATGCCCCACGCCCCACGCCCCACGCCCCACGCCCCATATTCTAAAGCCATGTGTAGTGGTAATTGTGAGGTTATGTGACAAGTTTTATATATAGTGTAATTGTGCGGTTACATAACATTTGATAACATTTGGGTGCAATGAGAACACCATATAACCCTACTAATAATCATTACTAAATTATTTTTTTAATTTCTAAATTCAATAAATATAAAAAGTAATAACATTTCATCATATAAAATTACAATAACATTTAGAACATTCCATTAAAACATGACAATAAACTTAAAAACATCCTGAAATTAAATAACTAAAGTCCGTATTTTTTTTCGATAAGCTCCCTTCCAGCGCCTTTCCAGTTAGGTGGTCGATTTGTTTCGAGTAATACCCAATGTCTCTCTCCATTTGTCTCTCCTTCATAAGCTCGACCACTTCCCGTTCTCTTGTATACGTTAAGCCTCGAGGTCATGTACGTCTTGAAGGCATTGGTTCATCTCGGCAAACTCTTATTTCAAGTCGAATCCCCACACGATGACTTCGGCTGCCTCCCTTTTCCGCCGCTTATTCTACCGGGTGGTCGTCGCGGCTCCGCCTCATCCTCCCCCGCAAACAACGGACTAACATCATTTTAGTCGACGTTTCAAGCGTCGGACGTTGGTGTTTCGGGATCAACGAAAGAGGAGGTTTTGGACTTCTTTGAAGGCCTTCTATTTCCCGAATTTGCGAAGGAAGTTCCTCCTAATGGAGGGACGATGACCCACTTTGGAAGAAGCCTCCAACACTTTGAGTACGAGAAGTGCCCTCGTTCCTCTTGATATTCTATGATAGCCGCCGAAATTATATCCTCATCGTTCGCGTCGTTTTCTCCCGCGTTTCTAGCATGTTGATAAACTGATTGAAATCTTTGGCATTTAGTGTTTATATTAGTCCACTTGCCCGACACGAAATCATTTGTCCGGTAACCCTCCTCTTTGCTGACAAGCCCAAAAAAGAGTGTTCGGATTCGTCTGCAAAAGAAATTTTTATTTTGATTGTTGGCGACAAGAAAAAAATGAAAAGGAAACTAGTACAGATGTTAACATAAAAAATAAAAGTAGAAAATAAAAAATTCTATAAGAAAACCCTTACCAATTTGGGGATCCTCCGGTACGTCAAGCCAAGTCTGGCATCCACATTTGCACATTTTTGGTTTCTGGCCCTTAGTATCTTTCTTCTTAATGTGTGACCATTTGCCTCGTTGGCTTGGCTTCGACTGTGTCTCCGGGACATAATCGGGCTCGCCTTGTGACGAATCATAATCTCCCGTGCTGAAGTTTGGATTAAAACCAAAGTGGTTTGGGTCCCATAAGACGGGTTAGTTCAAGAGCTTCACGAAACCGGTTTGGTTGTTGTCCTAAAAATCGGAAAACCCGGTTCCAAAGTCGGTTGGTCGGGTGGGAACCAGAACAAAGGGTTGGTTTGGAACGTGGCTTTGGTTTGGGTTTTTCTCTGAAGCGTCGCTTCGACGAGGAGTAACGAAACACGGGTTGTAGGGTTGCATTTTTTCGAAAGTGAAACCTTCTTATTTTAAAAAAAAATCTTAAAGAATGAAGAGAAAGAGAGGTGGGATAGAATTTTAAAATATAAAGTGATTGGTTTATATAGGTTCGAAATGGTTTAAAAAATATATACATTTATTGCTTTTTACTGTTCAACGGTCAAAAAGCATAAACATTCAAAAATTACACATGTTATAGCCACTCAACCCACGAAAATTTCAGGTTATAGCACCGAGAGAGGTGGTGTTCTCCCATGGTATACGTCGCCTAGTCACTATCACGTCATCATAACTTACCACTATACATAGTCTAATAATTTACAAATAAAAAGTTACAGGAAAGAAACTATAGTACAATGATTGATGTTTGAATTACTCCATATCTATCAAAATCAAATTAGTGAGGTAAAATTTTAATAATATATGTACATAAAATAATAAAAGTGCAAATGGTACACGTTTATATTATAAATATCCGGTGGTTAACTAATTGGGTGCTACTAAATGCACCCTCTCCTCTCTCCTCTCACATATTACGGTTCTTTATGAACCAAACAGATTTCTAGCCCATTTTGGTTAATTCATTGATTTATATAGAACCACCCAGGTTCGATCCCCATCATCAGCAAAATTTTTGTTTCGCCGAAAAGAAAAATAAAACTACTAAAAGGATCATACCCTGGAACCCCATGAGTATGATTAGATAGCAACACGCTCTCCACTAAAACAACTCCTTTATCTAGTTAACTGGTTTACCATTCGCAAGGAAAATAGATAACAACTCCTTTATCTAGTTAACTGGTTTACCATTCGCAAGGAAAATAGATATCATAATAATGAACATAGAAAAAAGAAAATAAAAAATAGATGGGGGATGTTATGTGGCATCCACCTACCGGTTACACAGCCAAAGCTAAGCTGGTCAATCCGGGCTGAGAACTGTAGAAGTTGAAGGTCTTTGTATTTATACAGGTATAGAGGTGTGTTTTAATACAGTTATAATATATCTTTTATAAAACAATGTGGTGGGTTATGGTGGGAATGCCGTGTACAATTTTAATTTAAAAAAAATCATATTTTATTATATAATTAATATCTAATTTTAATTGAGCAGAGGAAGCATGTACACAGATTTAAGCCCGATTAAATTATTATGTCAGTAATCCAATTGTCATTCGTTTAAACAAATATCACAACTATAGGATGTTTCGGTCATACGTACCTTTTTGACCAAACTCGAAAAATACACACGATGAACAAACAAACATCACGCTTGTTGACGTATTCACAAAAACCCGGAGTACCCGAATCAACACTTGAAACAACCTCCTAAAACTCATAGCTAGAAAACCCGAACACGCGAACCAAAAACCGCTTAATGGTTGGAATGGACAAACACCGGTGACCGGAACATGTTTAACCGGAAATCGGTTTCCGGTTTGGGTTGCTAGAATCAGCAGTCGGCAAGTAGCCGACTAGTGTGGCTGGCCGGTAGTGATGACCACCCCTTAGCACATCTTCATCCTAACTTTCATAGCTTCCTAACTCATGATGACCAATGCTATCTTTTGCTCGGTCATATCATTCTGCCAAAAGAACCAATGCGGACCAACCATTCAAAATTAAGTCAACCTGGTTGTTTCTTAAATCATGCAGAAAATACTCCAATACCTCCGAAAGAAAAGAAAAGAAAAGAAATACACCACATGAACCAAAACAACCCTGCGAATTGAACCAAAAGAAAATTAAGAGACGCATCTCATCGAATTGGTTGAAAACTTGGATCAACATAAAGAAAAATAAAAATAATAACTAAATTAAAAAGGAAGAAAAAATATCAATAGGTATTTCATGGTGAAGCTACGATCTTTGAGATGAATGTTATGACCATAAGCAACAATTTTAACTAATAAAAAAATATGATTATCTTAATTTACCGCTCAAGATTTAGGTAAAAGCATCCTTTTCAACTTCTTGTTTGCCATATTCAAAAATAAAACAGCAAGCATTCGATTCGACTCAACAATCAATCAGTGTGAAACAAAAAAAATCAAAATCAAATTTCGTGAGTTTCTAACCCATAATCACATTCGCTGCTGATCTACTCAATCTTATCAAATATATGCTCAGAAAAATACCTCGTCTAATCTGCAAATTGAACACCAACTTAATCGAATCTCAATTAAAAAACCATAATAAAAATTGCACCAAATAACCTTTCTCAAGGGTAAGTTTTTGTCAGTTACAACTTTGGGTATAGCAAAAGTCTGGGTGCTTAAAAAACACGACGGTGGATGAAGCTACGATCACCAGCTCTCTCTCTCTATATATATAGAGAGAGAGAGCAAAAATATGTAAAGCTAAGGATGCTTAGCACAATAATTGTTAGCAGAGAAAAGGGTAATCAACTGCCCCTATGCAAATCTTCATGCGTGCCTATAATCAACTTAAGTTTATTTCGCTTACAAATGTCTGACACTTTGTCAGAATCCAAAAGTAGTTATAATACATTATTGTCCGATACTGAACAATATAGGTGGCAAAATAGGGAGGTTGAGTAACCACTCAACAACGGAAACTTTATATTTTTCTTGCATAGGTTGAAACAGACTGGATCATGTTTAGTTGACCCAAAAAGCTTAACCATTTTTATAAGCAATCAATAATAATATAACTTATCGAATAACTTGGTTCAGAAGAAGGTTTTATCTAAACATCTTTTATTTTATATGTTTGACCTGTTAGATATACCAGTAGAAATTGCCACCTCCAGTAAAATCTTGAAAGTAGAAACGCGTCAATAAGTACTAAAATTAAAAAGAACGTAAGGGTGGTATATGTGACCTTGTGCAATGTCACACCCTGACCTGTAGCGTTAGATAACATTTACATCATACGTTAGATCATAAAATGGTAATAGCACAAGTGTTTGAATAAACGAAATGTTTAAACGACACATGATACACCCCAAAACATGAATAAAAGGGGAATTTGTAAGAATTCACTCACAGTGGGTGCGTTCCTTGATGATGATGAATGCGCACGAATTTATGATTCAACAGACGAGGGAAAACTAACCTAAATATTCACGTAATAATTCGATAAATATATATCTTCTATTTGAAATTAATATTTCTAAGTAATGCCTTTTATTAGATTTTTAGATCTATTTTTGTGGTATTTACTACAATTTTTAAACTTAAAAAGTCATATTTTTGAAGTATTTTTAAATGATTTTTAAATAAAATAATAAAGAAAATAATTATAAAAAAATATACCCTTTTACAGGGTTGACCGGTCGGACCGCGTTGACTTTGGTATCATAGGCATCGTGTGAGGTTCGAACTCGTGACCTCTCGATTGCGTGCACGCAGCTCTTCTAACTGAGCTACGTGTCTAACCCATCAGAAACAAGATTTTTATTTTTCTTATATTCTCTTTAGCTGAATCCTGATTTTGATTTATTAAAAAGGTTTTCAAATTTAAGTGACCGGTGTATGAAGTGATTCTCGAACCCGCGCCTGTCCGATGTATTGCACCCAGCCCAACCAACTGGGCTGGGTGTCTAACTCATTTATATTATGATTTTTATTAAACTTAAATGCTAACTGGAAGGTGTTCTGGTTGGCTAAAAAAAATTGAGTTTTATTATTGGAAACCGGTTGTATGCACGAGTCGAACCTGTGACCTGCGCTATGTAATTGCACACAGTCCACCACTGGACTGTGTGTCTAACCTATTAAAGACCTGAATTTTATTACACTTATCCATTTTAATAAGGTCATCTTCTTCATTATTTTATCACAGATCATAAACCCGATGGTGGATATTATCAACTTCACTGATTTACGATTAACAAGAATAAATGTTCGAATAAATAAACGATAAGCAAAAGATTGATACCGAACAAACGATAATCTTCGATTTCCGATGATTGATTCCGTTAACTCCGACCAAGGTTCCCGATGATTAAGTTGAATAGAAAACTTCCGAGAGAACAAGTGATAAACGAGTGGATGTGCGAGTTCTAATTATGAGGAAATCGATTTGTATTTATGATGTGCCAGAGCCGATTATGATTTTCAGTTTCACAGTGATTTAAAACCTAATGATTGAAATCTGTTTTAATTACATTGATGTTGATTTCGGTTATGTCTGACCATTCGAAAACGGATGAAGGAGATTGCCCAAAGAATCTGTTGGCGGTTACGGACCAGTCGTTTGAATTTGCAGGTTTTAAGCGATTCTTCAATATAATGTTTAAATGTTTCCTTTCATAACACAAATGTGCGTGTAGTGCAGTGGTGTTTGGTGTGTGTGTGAGTGCGGGAGACCCGGGTTCTATTCCGGTTTCCCCCTTTCTTTTTATTTTAATTTTTGATTTATTACTTTAAAGTTAATTTAACTTACTTATTGTTTTATTTATAAATTATGGTTTAAATTCTACTAATATTATTAATTTTTAAAATAAACGACACAAATAAATACGCAACGAACATTTAACTAACACTTGATTCATAAACGGTGCGGGTTTTTGATACCCGTTTTACACAAATGTTACATGCAATTTATCTGAGAATGTGAATGCCTCTTGTATTTGTCGTCTGTCCCTACAAAAAGTGGGTTATAAGAGTGACATTAAATTAACTTATTTGGTAAAACAAATATGCAATTAACGAAGAGAGGTAGTAGTAAATCACCAAAAAAATGGTACTGCAGTCAGGATGTAGAGTGTTCCTGTACCTGTGTTTTACAGAAAAAAATATTCAACTACAATATAAACTTAGAAAAAAATTAGATACAATGGTATATAATAACAATTGGATAATGGGGTGAATAAGAAACACCCAAATGACTTAGTTTACCCTCCAATATGCATATAATCTTGAATAAGCAATCGAAGTTTAGGCACGCTATATACAACAACCAATTTAAATAGCAATAAGAACAACCTCATAGTCACCACTTCAATTTCAAATAACCATAATTCATTCGAGAGCCTGACCCGATTCAACAGACACAAAAAACTATCAGATTCGACTTTACACTCGCCTATAACATGTTCGATCAAATGCGTAAGAGAAGCGTGGTTCATCAGAATAGTTGGTGATGCTGCTTAAGTTTCACAATTAAAATAAGCATAATATTTAGAATAGAAATTCATCAAATTCCTACAACTAAAGAGCATATACTCATAAAGCATAGCATTTTTTTTTTCAATTGAAAAGCAAACAGTTACAAACCATAGATTGGTCGTGAGGAAAAAAGGAAAGTTGTTACTCGGTTCAGGCCTTAGGTTCTTCTTTAATTTCCTCAGCACCGCCCCTACATAAAACCAACATTGCAGTTGATAGTTGATACATAGACAGCAAGAGCCCATTATAGTTAAAGATCCAACCGAAAGAAAAAGCGAACCTGCATTTCGAAAGTCCACAACGTGAGGTTATAGCGAAGAAGTTGCATTATCAGGGTGTTGTCCTTGTAAGAATCCTCTCCTAGGGTATCTAGTTCTGCAGTTGTTTCATCAAAAGCCAAGCAGATCACAAAACAAACACCAACCAATTTCAAGCATCTATAATAACAATGACAAATCTTTGAGTGATTTTGCAAACATAAAAAAAAGTCACTATGTATATACTTTCTTTTCCTCAAATCAGTAAAATCATCCATTTAATTACTATCACATTTTTTTTTTTTCTTTTAAGGTATCAAATACTGAAATCGTAAGAACAAATGAGTTTCGTTAATCAACAGAATCCTAAGAACAAACCAAGAATGAGCAGTGACAATGAATCATCATGGAATCAAGAAAAGCTTTTAATAAGAATATCTTTAACCCTATATGTTAAAGCTCTGTGTATTAGATACCTTCATAGCTTATACGAACAATCATCTAGATAACAAAAAAACCCAAAATCATCATTGATAATTTGTTAAAAAAAAATGGGAGAAATCCACACCAAACAATTGGAGAAAGAGAAGATTATCTAGAATGTATGATGGATTCTTCTGAAACTATTACCGATTAAAGAAGGATTTGAAAAAACCCTAAAAAATTAGACACGTAACCCATCGAATCACTTTCAAAAATATTACCTGGTTGGATTGAGCAAGAAAATCAAAAGCGATTTGACAATTCTATATCTATATCAATGATTAACATATGAAACATTGATTAAAGCGAAAGAATCAAACGATTACATCATCATAAAAATCAAAGAAAACATACCTAGATGAGAGTTCGAATGCTTGAGATTTAGGGATTTCTTTAGTGGGTATGGCCAGGTACAATCGCTACAGATGAGATTTAGGGTTTGTAAAATTGAAGAGAAATCAATCTTCCAAATTGGAGAATGATTTCAACTGATTGATTAGGTTTCCAAATTAATCAATCAATCTATCAGAAATCTCATATCCAACAGGTTGTAATCAATACTCTTAAATATTTTGTATTTGTTTTTCGTTCAAAGTGTAACTATTTGGATCGTAGACCGTTAGTAACATTAATTAATCAATCTATCAGAAATCTCATATCCAACATGTTGTATGGATTTTAATAAAATATTTAACTCATTTTCATCACAACAGTTTTTTATGTTACTAGTTTAAGCTGTAATAGGTAAACTAATTAGAACTCGTGGATATACATATAAATAATAGATTATATGTATATAATTTATAGCAAAATAATTATGTAGAGTAAGTTTCAGTATAAGAATAAATTGAATGACTCTACGAAGCATGTGAAGTGAGCAATTCACCAATTCCACATGGTGGCAAAATTGAAAATATTGTCAACTTTATATAACTAGAGTAATTATTGTAATTAGTATAGTTATAAGGTTGGTGATAATCAATGTTTTAAAAACCGGTTTTTAAATCATACCGGGTTAGGCTTTGAAAAAGTTCAACCGGTTGTACCGGGCGGTTGAACCGGGTTATTAGTTAACCCTATAATTCCATAAAATACAAACTCATCTCAAAAAACAATCTAATCTCAATTAAAATTTATGTAACTGATCATAGTTTAATCTAAAAAAACAACTATTATATGGTAAAATATTAAGCATTTTAAGAGCATTTTTATTACTTATAAACAATATTGTATTGTACAATGTGGAAAACAGTTTTAACAATGATAGAATATTGGAATAGAAGACACTAGGTTAATTACAATAAATATGGAAGATCAATATTACCTTAATTTAGTATTTTATTAGAATTAAAAAAATCAAATTCCAAGATAATGCAAAGCGGTTCAATGGTTTGAACCGATAGAACCGGATTTACCGCCGGTACATATGACATACCGTATTTGGGTTTTACCGGCCCTTATCGTACCGGACTCGTGTCCGGTATCCGGTTTAACCAGCCGGTATGAACCGGTATTTAAAACATTGGTGATAATCACTTTAGAGCAATTACAGAATTACACTAGTTGTGCAATTAGTCTAGAGTAAATATATGTAAGGGCAAGATTTAGAGAAAACGCTGAAAAGTGTGAAAACGGTGAGAACGACCATCAGCCGTTTGATCAAAACAATCAGTGGATTAGATTGGCGCGGTGGCGTTTTCGTAAATAACGTAAACTTTATTACTTGAACGTGTCTCATTAAGGTAAAAGGGTCTTTCTACAGCTCTAAAACAAAACGCGACATTATTTATAAAACACCATTTCACATGAAAACGCCAAAAAATCTAAAACGCCACTGTTACATAAAGAGAGACGTATCAGTACCTTCCATTTATTACACAAAAAATAGAAACACCATGTTTCCTAAACCACCAACCCAACGTAAAAAACGATAAACCGTCCAAAAAAGTTAAAAAAATCAAAGATGGCAAACAACATCTCTTGGTTATTCAATATTTTTTTCAATAAAGTTTCGGTGAATGTATCTTAGGCGAGGGAATGACTCAAAGCTTTTGCTGAATGAATTGTACAATCTTCAAGAAAAAAGAGACTGGTGACAGCGATATGTCATTTTTGTGTTTTTTTCTTGATGAAAAATTGGCATGTGGAGAAGGAGATCGACACCATGCAAAGCTATTTTGATTCAATGATCATAAAGAAGATTGAGAGCAAATAGCATTCCACCCCAAAGACTCGATATATGTCTCCAAACAACCACAACAAACCACTCAAAAACGACTATGAAAATCACGCGAAGCAAAACGCAATGACTTGATAAATATTAGATCCATATTTTTAGAATGTAAAATGCCAAGTTGGAATAAATATTTTTTATGTAGTTTGTTATCTAATTCTTTTTTGTGGAATGTAAAACGCCAAGTTGGAATAAATATTTTTTCTGTAGTTTGGCAAGAACGCCAGCCTACAAAAAAAGTCTAAGATCTAAATAATGCAAATGCCTAACATTGATTCAAAGTTGAACTGAATTAAAACGTCATCTATTTAAGCGGGGGCGGGATCGTGACAATCGTGCCCACGTATATCATTTAGCCTCCTCTGCCACGTGTTGGGCCAGGATCCGTTCTCACCGTTTTCACACTTCAAATCGTTTTCTACAGATCCCGTTTCTGTAAACTTGTTACATAGTTACGTAATTAGGCTAGTTGTAAAACATAAGTATGATTGTTGTTTTTTATGTAGAGTAATTATCACGTATAACTTGAGTAATCATCATTTATTCGAAATCTATTTTATAACTAAAGTAACAATTTACATGTGTGTCATCACTCATCAGATGTTCGTAAATCAAACAAATTAAATGATCATTGTGAATCATAGATAACTAGAGTAATTATCAGCAACATATTGCAATATAGAATGATGCTTGCGAATCAAAGGTTGAATCGATTATTTGACAAAATACAAAACCTAAATAAGAAACGAGATTCGCAAGCTTCAATCGATAAGAAAATCATAATCGAAAGCTTTGTAAGAAATCAAGACTACAATCGCAAGCCATTGCCTAAAATCAATCAATTGATTGGCAAACACAAAACCTAAACAAGAAATCAAGATCTGTAACTACAATAGAAGCAAGCTCTATAATCGTAAGCTTCAATCAGTCACAACACTCAAATTGAACTTTGACGTATTTACAGGAATGCGAGCGACAAATTTCACAAAATCCTTTACTTCTCATGTTTTTGTATGTTAACTTTATTTGTATTTAATAATCTTTATTCTAATTTTTTGTACGTAAACAAATAAATTTGTTTGTATTTAATCTATATTTTGAAAGTTAATGTTATAAAACCTTTCATAGGCAAAATCATGTTCCCCGTCTAAAAAGCCAATTTTTATATTATTATTTTTTTAGTTAGAGATTTCTTACAACGGAATTTTATTAAGAAGAAACCAAAACTACCAGCAAGAAGGTAGCGGTATGCAACCAAAAAATTTAGTTTGGGGAAATTATGAAAATTGAAATTACACCTTTCAGACCACTCTAACGAGGAAAGCTTTTGCCTTAAAATTTTATCCATATATATAAATACTAGTTTAAGTTCCTGTGTATTACACGAGTGACCTAACAATAAAATAAATTATTTAACACCACTGATATAAACTTTTTAATGAAAGAAACATTCGATAACCTAACACGGTACAGTACCGAACATCGGTACCTATACCTTTATTCATTTTTATGGTTTCCAATTTCGGTAATTTTTTATTCATACAATTTCATCTGCGACAATAAATGAATATCGGTACCAGTATTAAAACGATCTGAATCGATCAATACCGTTCGAAATGCTTATAATACATTATTCTTAATTTAGCAAATAATAGGATCATTCGAATAAAACTAAATGTCTGAAAATAGTAAGCATAACGGACAAATCGCTTATGATATACAAAATAGTTTAAGTCACACGGGTTACGCAAAGTAAATTATATTATTTAATAGCATTAAAAAAATATTAAATTAATTAAAAAATGTAACAAATAAATAGGAATTGTATTTGATAAAGTTGCATTTACAACACTAATATAAGAATTCATCAACATTATTCTTCGATCCATGATTAATACCCCCAATATCTATAGAGATGTTCTCCATGATCAGTACCCTAAAAAGCCTTCCTTTGAGGATCTATATTCTTGTTATATTTCTTCACTCTTCCAAAACTTTCTCCAAGATATACACCTCAATAGTACATACTACATAATGCTACTGACCAAAATTAGTGATTTCTAGAGTGGGAGGTTGTACATAATGCTTCCCATTGATTGTACAGAATGTTACCCATCAAAATGGAGGAATATAAGCATCACGGAGAATCAAACCTAGGTTTTGGAATATAAGGAGAACTAACAAACACAATATATGCTTATCTACACATTAAATATAGACTAAATTAGGAAACAATGCTTACCAAGACATTTACAAAAATATTCAACCTAAACATTTTACAAAAATTATTCATCCAGTTATTTTAAAAATGTTGTGCGAACATGAGTTGTTTAAACCATGAAAGCCACTTAAATGTCTAATGTGGTAATGGGTCAAAAATATATAGTGTTGAGACCTTGAGAAATACAAAAGTATTAAACACATAGTAGCAAATCTATGAAAAAAAAATAGTTAATGCATTAAGAAAAGACCTTAATCATATTTCAAGTTTCGATCTGTGTTTGACATATCAAGGTCAATTTTTCACCCAGTCCTTTAAGGTAAAAAAAAAATAGTTAATGTTTAAACAAAACTCACTTGGCGCCACTTCTCATTGGCTTTCTCCTTTCTTATTATTTCATGCTCTGCCATTAGTACTTCTGCACCATCCTTGTTATCATCATCTTCATTTATACACCTCCCCCCCCCCCCCCCCCCCCCCCCCCCCCCAAAATAAAAAAATAAAAAAAAATGAGAGAGAAATATTAGTCGCCATCTTCCTCAATAAACCACATGTCAGCCAATATGTATGCTAATGCACAGACAAAGTGTAAATATAAAGATAGCATGGACATAATTGAATTGTGTGTAACATGTTACAACAATACAACTAACCTTTGGCGATAGCCATTTAATTAAAGTTGGGGAATATCCACCCCTAACCCACTTAATAAGAATATAAGACCTAACTTAGGCACTCAATTTTTCAAGCCTCACATTAAAATTTAAGGCCTAGCTTTAGGCACTTAATCATATGGTGAGGGAGTTGGCCATTAAAAAAGGGTTAATCATCATCCTAAGTAATATTTTAGTGATAAGGTGTCTTTCCTGTATTCATGAAACGAAGGATTAAAATCCTATAAGATAAAAGCATAAATGGGTAAAATGAGTAGTTGTAATGATATATAAACCGTTCTAAAAAAAATATAATTAAAAAATATGTTATCATTAAGTATAATAAAAAGGGATGCACACAAGTTTAAATTTTACATGAAAAGGTAGAGGGGAGGAATGGGAAAATATCACCTCCATGACCAATCAGAGTCTGCTGCAACAAATCCATGTCAGTGAGATTTTGAAAACTGTCTATCAAATTATATGTTTATAAACTTTTTGATGATAAAAATAATAAGTTTTAATTTACGACAGAATGCAGATCAAATACAACAAGTATACGCTTGAGTTTTGCCGGTTGGGTTAATAATTCGTTTTTTTATTCACGTTAACTAGAAATCAAAGTATTTTTTGTCTTTGTTGATTTTCTTTATCTAGACTTTTTTAAAAAGTTTGATAACAATTATTGTATTTTTAGTTCTCGGGTCTAGGTTTGTCAAGATAACAACTACCTTGTTTTGGAGATATTAACGTATAAAAGGTAGTGACTTTAGCTTTTAATAATCGGTGAATTCTCTATATTAGATAGCGATTTTAACTACTTCAGTGTTGTGAATTGCAAGATAGAGAATTCACTATCTTAAATAATGAGTAATCTAATAAAAATGACCACTAAGTCTTTCAAATAACATATTCTTAACCTTCTAGTTTTGACATGTCTTGTAAAAGATGTTCATAAGTAGTTTTTGTTCTTGATGCTTCAAAATGTAAATTAAGTTTATATATTTAGGTGAAAATGTCTTTGGAATTGAATTTTTTTTGTATTTGAAATTAATAAATTATATTTAGTTTTATTTTTTGTGTCCTGTGTACACTTTTGGCAAAGTTCCCTTTAATATGAAATTGTGTTGTTGTTCTTATCTTTAGGAAAAGGTGGATCCCGCAAGATCAAACATCGTGGGCCTTATGTTTTTCTAAGGTTGAGACTTGAGAGGTCTACAAAGCTTTTGGTAAAATGGAGATTGGGTCAATTATCCATCACTAGATTTTTTTCAATTCGAATTATACCGATTTCATTTATTTGCACATAGGGGTGTTTAAAACCGGTTATTTGAAATTTTCGTATACATAGTTTCACTATCCAAAATTTAAATATCCGAAATTTTGTATATCTGATCAGATAATGAATTGGATATCCGAATATCCAAATATTATTTTATTTTTTATTCTTTGTTATTTCTAAACCAGATATTTTCAGATATTCAAAATATAAATTTTCGGATTTTTCGAATATCCGATAAAATATAAAATAAACTTATAAATTTTCGGATATTTCAGATTTCGGATATTTTCAGATATTCAAAATATAAATTTTCGGATTTTTCGAATATCCGATGAAAAATAAAATAAACTTATAAATTTTCGAATATTTTGGATATCATAAAACTTTTAAAATCACTATGTGAATCCAAACCCGAAAGATTTGGATATCCAAAATTCGGACCGGATTTTTGGATACCAATACTTTTGAACACCCCTATTTGCACCATTATTCGGTAACCATGATATTATATATTTTATAACTTTTATATAAACATTATCAAGAAAAAATAACGCAATATATTAAACTTATCGACATCTAACATTGATGACAATAGATCCTATGAGGTTTTATTCATATTCGAATATACTTTTTTTTTCTTTCATTCATGCTCGTATCAAGATAACTATACATGATATATCCATACTCGTACTTAACATTTCGACTAGGAACAGAGCATCCTTCACATACAAAATAACTGCTTGGTTAAAGAACTTGAAGTTATATGGGAGTGAAAATACTAATTTGAACTAAAACATATGCATGTTGCATTGTCAACCACTAGCTTAAAAGAAGGATGCCTCTTTATGTGTTGAGTCAAAAACCAAAAAAAATGATGGTGTTCATTTGAAACAATGAGCTAAAAGCATTTATATGTTGCAACTTTATGCTATTAGATTGTAAATGAGTCTAAATCCTTTTAAAACTTTTTGACGTGCGTGCATGTATAAATGTATATTATGATAAGTAGACTATCGTTATGCCTCAATTTTTTTCTCTCACAAAAAAAGGATCGATTTGAGATTACATATTCACTTTTATTTCATTTACACCATGAAAAAATAACCCTAATTGGTTAGATGTGTGTGTGTATATATATATATATATATATATATATATATATATATATATATAGGCTTCGTTTCAAATGAGAATCACCACGAGTTGCGAGAACTGTGAGAATTTTTTGTTTCTGCGTGAGTTGGGCCAAAAATTTTTTGCACAAACGTAGATGAAAATATTATAAACATATCTGTAAAAAATTAAAAAAATTTGTCGAGTCGGTAGTTTCGACTGATGCAAGTTTTTTCACGCACTAGTGTAAATTTTGTAGGAAGATAAATTTATTTTACGCCTCATGTAAATGTGGGTATGCGGCATTTAAAAAATGTTAAAATAAGTGATTTTTTATGACTTTTAAGAAACAAAAAATCGGAAAAAACCTATAGGATGGTCTAGTTCTCACGGTTCTCACAACTCAGGGTGGTTCTCATTTTAACCCATCCCTATATATATAGGATGGGGTTATAGAGTAAGCACTAGTGTATTTGTGAACTGAGTGAACAAATCCTGACATTGATTACACATGTGTATACACTTGTATAGTGATAATCAAGGGCTAGAATTAGTTCACTAATGTTCACAATCAAGAGGGTTGTTCGATAATGAACATAACCCTATATATATATATATATATATATATATATAGGGGATGGATCATGAGAAAACCAAAAAACTAACTAAAAAAACTAATAAAAACATATCAATTTTTTTTTATTTTTTTATTAAAATTCGCTATATATATTATATAAAAAAACTTTTAAAAAAATAAAAAATAAAAAAGCATATAAATGCACATGTGCAACATAAACATATAATGCACATGTGTAGTACACATATAGTGCACATGTGCAGTACAAGTTTTTTTTTTGAAAAAAAGTTTTTTTATACATAAAATGCAGCGATTTTTTATAAAAAAAATTGTAAAAAAATGTATGTTTTTTATGCTTTTTTTGGCTTGTTGAGTTAGTTTTCTAGTTTTCTCATTTATATCTACTTTTCTCATGATCCTCTCCCTATATATATTTTTTACAATATTTTTTTACAAAAAAAAAAAAGCATAAAAAACATACAAAGTTTTTTTACAATTTTTTCATAAAAAATCACGGCATTTTATGTATAAAAAACTTTTTTTTTCAAAAAAAAAAAACTTGTACTGCACATGTGCACTATATGTGTACTACACATGTGCATTATATGTTTAAGTTGCACATGTGCATTATATGTTTTTTATATTTTTTTTAAGTTTTTTATATAATATATTGTCACACCCTGACCCGCAGCGGAAATGGTAGTCGGGGCATGATTGGGTTTCATCAAAGCTCATGACATTTACTATAAAGTTTCATATTTATTATTTCTTTTTAAAGAAGAAATTACAAGAAACATACAAGCATCACATGTTCGAATACATTTTCATTCCAATTACAAACTAAAGTACAATTACAAAGGAAAACAAAACTAAACGTTCATTCCAAGGCATTAACTTGTTTATTCTTCTAGGTCATCCTATGTGTTTCTTTTCTCAACCGGATCACCTGTATCATGTGTAAAAATAGGGTTTTTGGGTCAACATAAGTTGGCGAGTGAATCTTATTTAAACATTTGAAAGGTTTAATTATGTTGGTTATTTGAATAAAATTGTGCATATCCAATATGAGTAAACGTAAATGTAAATTTAATCACAAAACACATAATATCAAATAATGCACACCCACACACCAAATGATGAACAATGAGATTAAGGCTCAATCAAACGGAGCCGATCGAATGAGGCACCTGATGCTCAACTCGTCTCCCACGAGGAACTGATGGGCCTAATGAATGATTTGCACACAACTTGACAAAAATATAAACACACATCACAACCAACAACATAATCACATAATCTCAATCAATGCACAAACACACACCAAATGATGAACAATGAGGCACCTGATGCTCAACCCGTCTCCAACGAGGAACTGATGGGCCTAATGAATGATTTGCACGCAACTTGACAAAATGTAAACACGCATCACAACAAACAATATTTACATCTCGAGTTTAGATCATATAATGGTAATAGCACGAGTTTAAATAGATGGAATAATTAAAGCGACACATGATACACCCCAAAACATGAATAAAAAGATGAATTTATAAGGATTCACTCACAGTGGGTGCGTTCTTTGATGACGTTGGATGCGCACGAATTTTAGGATTTGATCGACGAGGAAAAACTAACCTAAAATAATAACGAAATGGTTCGGTAAATAAATGGACTTTATTCGAGATTAATGTTTTTAATTAGTGCTTTTAATGGAGTTTTTTTTAGATTTATATTCGTGAGTTTAAGGCCATTTTGTAACTTGAAAAATATTTTTTAAGTGTTTTTAATTGATTTTTAAATAAAATAAATAAATAAAAGAAATAATTTTTTTTTGACTTTTTGACCGTTGACCGTTGACCGGTCGGACTATGTTTGACCATGCGCTGAGTGAGGTTCGAACTCGGGACCTCTCGTACGCGTGCACGCAGCTCTACCAACTGAGCTACGTGTCTAACCCGAAATATTCTATGTTTTAATTATATTTATATACTAATTACTTTTAAACTTATTTGGTTTTTTATTAAAAATGATTTATATGGCCGAACCGGTTGCAGAGACCCGGAGTCGAACTCGGGTCGTTCGGTTCGAATGCGCACAGCCCAACCAGTTGGGCTGTGTGTCTAATCTGTTTAACTTATGGATTATATTACTCTTATAAACATTCTGTGCATTGTTCTGATTCAGTTCTAAAAATGTTGGTTTTAATTCTGAAAGTCGGTACGTTGTGCGATTCGAACTCGTGACATGCGTATTGTTTGCGCACACAGTCCACCGCTGGACTGTGTGTCTAACCTGTTTGAATATCTGGTTTTAATTATACTAATACCTATTCTCGACTTCATCTTCTTCATTTACAAGAACTCAGATCAGTGAGATCCGACTGTTTTGTTTAATTCGATTATCAAAACTTATAGTTGGCTGGAATGAAATAGTTAACGAGATTAAAGAATAGAATGTACCAAAACAGCGCGTTTACTTCAGATTTCCGGCAGGAGTCGTCGGCTCTGATTTGTGACTCTCGGCTGAGTGAAGTGTTTGACAGTTTAGATTCTTGTGTTATGAAATTAAGTTATTGAGTAAGAGATATCAAGAGTTTTTAGATGATTATACCGATCGACAGTGAGAATTAAGCTTCGGACGACGTTTTCTGGTGAAAGTCCGGCGACTGTAAAATATCTCCGACGACGTTTTTTGAGATGAATTAAGCTTCGGAAACGATCGTGGTTCTGAGCGAAAGAATTTTCAGAGTGTTCAAGTGGGTATTTATAGTGAACACAGGCTGAATTGAGTCAAGGTCCGCGAGTTAGGATTTCCGTCGGTTATGACGGAAATTGATTGCCGGCAACGGTTATAACCGATGTCAACATCAATTGGAGCGGTTTAGTCGAAACGGATTTGGCCAAAATCGGGGATTGCCGGATTTTCCGGTGATTGCGAGCTCTGAGTGCGCGTGATTTCTCTGGTTTGAATTCGGGTTTACTTTAAGTATCATTTAATTCAGTATTGTTACAAAGAAACGCGTGTGGCGGAGTGGTGTGTTGTGTGTTTGTTCATCCGGGTGACCCGGGTTCGAAACCCGGCGTCTGCATTTATTTTTTTTATTCAGTTTTTATTAGAAATTTTAAATTATGGTTTTTAAATTCTAACATATTTATTAATTATGTATCGTTTAAAATTTATATCGACTATAAATACGCAACGAAATTTATAACTGGATATTTGATTGATAAACGAAGCGGATTTTGAAAACCCCTTTTTCGACGGATGTTACAGTATCCCCTACTTTTAGAAATTTCATCCCGAAATTTAAGTAGTAGTGGTATATTTGACTTGAAGGGAGGATGTTTTAATTTTGACGATTACATAATTAAAAGAGGGTGAGAGTTTAAATCTTATTTGAGGCGGTAACGTTCCTAGTAAGGGTTGAATACCCTGCTACAGGAATCGCTTTTTGATGCCTAAAGTATAAGAATGCGGAACATGGATAAACTGAGTTGATTGACTAGGCATGATTTTATGCGTAAGAGTTTTGAGGAATTGATACGTTTGAAATGATAAGGTATGTATCATAAAACAAAAACTTCAACCATGACGATATTTAAACCTACACGGAACTTCATGCTTTTGATCCTTTGCCAAGAATACTTATATATAGGAAGTACCAGCGGCGTATCCACCATATTCTTGTCAAATTTTCATTGGCTTTATCAGTAAATTATGATCAGTTCTATGTGACTCTAAAACATAAACAAAGACAACAACCAAAGCTTGAGTCTCAATTCTGAAAGGATACATGACTGAATGATGACAGTACCTCTCTCGTTTGTTATGATGAAGGGGTTAGTCTATGTGAAAGTGAGACACAACCCAACTTCTTTAAATGATGTGATCGAGGTACGTCGAGATGTTTGATGATATGAATGTTAAATCAATGGGTATAAAACAAAACTGTAATATCAATTCGCATTAAAATTCTTGGATACATAAATTCCCAATTTATAACTGGGAGACGTAAAGATTGAGATAACATAAAGAAAACATTAAAACTAAACGGTTGGAGTTGAGTCTTGACTCTTGGTGAGGGAAAGCTAGTTGGGTGATTCGTTTGGGCCGTTATTATCTTCAACAGGATTGGTGTTGATGTTGTAAGCTCTTCCTCTTGCTGGTGGTGGAGCTGGGTTTGCTTGATTTGCTTGGTTAACTGGGTTTGCTTGAGCTTGGGCGTTTATGATGTTAACCAATCGAGGGCACGTGTTTCTAAAGTGGGTAGGGTCGCCACAATTAAAACAAGCTCGAACATATGGGAACATGGGGTATTGGGGTTGTTGATATGTTTGGATCATGTTTTGAGTAGGGGGTGAGGCTTGGTTTTGAGGGGCACGACAAGTTTTGCTCCAATGACCATAACGCCCACAATTTGCACACAGTCGACAAGGTAAGGTAGATGGATGGTGATGAAAACAGGTGTTGCATTGAGGGTGAGGTCCAATGTAAGGTTTCTTATTTGGGTAAGTAGAGTTAGGTGCTACTTGAGTGATTGGGATAGCTTGGAGGGGTATGGCTTGTGAAGCTGGTTGATTGCCTTGGGTAATAGCGAAATTTTGCCCGTCTCGTTTTCTCTTAGGAGTGGTTTGAGAAGAGGATTCGGTTTGGGTGGAGTTTGAGGTTTTGGTTGATGCTTTATCCTTCTTCTTCTCCTCCGTGAAGTCTTTATTCCGTATGCGGTTTTCGGTGAGCTATGTAGCTAACTCCATTGCTGCTTCCAAAGTTGCAGGTGTGGTACTTATTACAGGGTCTTGAATTTTTGAAGGAAGACCTCGAATGTAGTGCTCGATCAAACGGTGGAGGGGAGTGAACAAGTTGGGGACCATCTGATTTAACTCAAGAAATCTCTTGTTGTATGTGGTGTGGTCGCCCTCCTTTTGTTTCAAAGAATAGAAATCATCTTCCAATTTCTTGATTTCGCTTCTTGGACAGAACCGTCTTGTCATGATTTCCTTCAACTCTTCCCAAGTCAAAGTCATAGCATCCTCAGCACCTCGCTTGGCCTTCTCTGTATTCCACCATGTAAGTGCTACTCCGAACAAACGACCGGTAGCATATCGCACCTTGCGATCATCGGGGCAGTCGCAATTGAGAAAAGTGTTTTCCATCTCTTCAAACAAATGGAGGAGAGCGGTGACACCTTCAGTCCCTTCGTATTTTGGAGGGTCGCAGGATTTGAAATGCTTGAAGGTGCATTTAGTTGTATTTGGGGGAGGGTTGACAACGTTTTGATCTTCTTGGTTGATTGGGTTGACGGGATTAGCGGTAAGGGCTTGTTGAACTTGAACTACGATGTTGGGTATTACGGCAGCCATTTGTTGAGCGATTTGGGCAGCCATGCGCTCGCGGGATTTTCCTGATTTCATTTTTCTACGAGAGAGACAAGAAGACATCTACAAGGAATATGTATCAAGAGTATGAGTTTGACGTTTTAGGTGTCATGTGTGTATTTAGAAATGAACATTCATAAAACAAATGAAGAATAATAAATTTACTACATCCATAGGATGTCTTGGGCTTTGCTCGTAATTGGGCCTTGCATGCCGCCATACTTCACCTTCGTAATCATGTGGGCCCCCATGATTACCGGGTCTTTCATATGGTTCGCATGTGTTAGCCTGGTAACGTACACTAAAACCCGGAGAAAATCGAGAAATATGTATGTAACGTATGAAATTCGGAGTGCATCCAGATGTGGACACGGTGACACCTCAAAAGTGAGGTTAGTTCGAACGACGTTTGGTGTGGCATGCTTTGGCCTAATAGGTCCTTCGTACTCTCATCGTTAGTCCCCAGGTAGGCAAACTGGTCCGTTATATTGGATTTATACGAATGCCAACCTAGACAGGACGTTCCGACTACCGGTACTTGTACCCTTACAGTTACTACATGCCCGTCGTAGAACTTGTAACATCCGTCGAAAAACGGGTTTTCAAAACCCGTTTCGTTTATTAATCGAATAGTCAGTTTCAAATTTTCGTTGCTTATTTAATGCTCATTTTAATTTTAAACAATACATAACTAATAAACATTTTAGAATATGGAAACTAAAATTTTTTTAAAAGTAAAAATAAGGTAAATAAAAATGAAAATAGGCTGCCGGGTTTCGAACCCGGGTCAGCCGGAAGACACAACCATCACACAACTTAACCACTCCGTCACTTAGTTCTTTTGTGTAAACAAGGAAACAAATAAAACTTAACTCTACCCGTGAACTCATCTGTTTGCGCCAAAACTGAAACCGCTCATCGGCTTTCAACTGTCCAGACTGTTGAGTGATCGCTATTACTAATTATAACCGATAGATCAATTGCTGCCCACGTTCTTAATCAATTCGGTCATCAATTGTCTCGATTCATATGATTTTGGGAGTTGAAAACCGAAATCAATTACTTCCTGATTTACTCTAACAATATCATCGTCTCATAATTCGGAAACACTCACAGAACCTCCAATTTCACTTTCGCTCTAATTTCTGTTCGTCGGAAACGTTTTCTGATATCGCCGGACTTTCGCCGGAAAACCGTGACATTCATCGAATCGGTAAATTTCTCAATTCTTTCATCTTCTATCCATTGTTAGACTTATACTAACTTAAATTCTTCAACCAGAATCGGTCCCAGACGACGTTACCGGATATTCAGCACTCGCCGGAAAATTTCTGAAAATTCCGAAATCACGCTGTGAATCGGTACGAACATCTAAACTCTTTGATAATTCTTGTCTAGTCATTTAATTTCACAATTAGTTAATCAAAACTGTTAATTGGTCCGCTCAGACGGAATTCATAAAACAGAGCCGACGACCTTTGCCGGAGTTCTGAGAAAATCATCTTTCCGGTACATTCATTTCCAAAACCTTCTTTGTCCATTACATTTTAATCATTTATTTGTTCGTTAATCGAATTAATCAAGAACTGTCGAATATCGTTGTCTGTGTCTTTGAACGAAGAAGATGAAGTCGAACAATAAGTATAAGTTTAATTAAAACAAGATATAAAACCGGGTTAGACACACAGTCCAGCGGTGGACTGTGTGCAAACACATAGCGCACGTCACGAGTTCGAATCTTACAAATGCACCGGCTTTCCGAATTAAAACCAATTTTTTTGTTACTGAATTAGAGTAGGACCCAGGATGTTCTTAAGATTAATTTAAATTGTAAGTTTAACAAATAAGTCACACAGCCCAACTGGTTGGGCTGTGCGCTTACAAACCAAGGGACCCGAGTTCGATTCGGTTTCCCTGCAACCGGTTCAATCATTTAAATTTTTTTAGTATAAATCGAATAAATTAAAACATTTAATTAGTATATATATAATTAAAACTTAGAATACTTCGGGTTAGACACGTAGCTCAGTTGGTAGAGCTGCGTGCACGCGTACGAGAGGTCACAAGTTCGAACCTCACTCCGCGCAAACAAACACAACTCCGAACCGGTCAACAGCCAAAGTCAACGGTCAACGGTCAACGGTCAACCCAAAAAGTCAACATTTTTTTATATTTTTATTTATTTATTTAATTTAAAAATCAATTAAAAATACTTAAAAATAATATTTTTAAAGTTAGAAAATGACCTTAAACTCACAAAAATAAATCTAAAAATCCTATTAAAATTGTTAATAAAATCCACTTATTTACCGTACCTTTTCGTTATTATTTAGGCTAGTTATTCCTCGTCGATCAACTCTCTAAACTCGTGCGCATTCAACATCATCAAACGAACGCACCCAATGTGAGTGAATCTCTACAAATTCCCCGTTTTAATCACATTTTGGGGTGTATCATGTGTCTTATTTTTATTACATTTAAACACTTGTGCATCCATCATATCCATGATCAAATGTGTATCCAATAGGTATCAATTGTTTGTGTGGTTAATGTTTAGATTTAATTTATCATTTTCAGTACATACATCATCATAGGCCGTCTGTTCCCCATTACCTATGAGCGGAACCGTTCCCCATTACCTATGAGCGGAACGTGGCATTGCCAACATACGAACGGCTCCTTTTGATTGAGCCTTGATCGCACATACATCATCATAGGCCGTCCGTTCCCCATTACCTATGAGCGGAACGTGACGTTGCCAACATATACATTGTCATTCATGTCATATACTCATGCAAGGTGGTTTGTTATGGTTTGTTATTGTATGTTTATTTACGTTTGCTCACATATGATTATTGCTCAATTTTTCCATATTAAATACAACAAGAAATCAATAATAAATGTTTTCTAACAAGGTTTACTCGCCAACTTTTGTTGACCAAAAAACCCCCATTTTTACACATGATACAGGTGATCCGGTTGCAGCAAGAAACATATAGGATGGCCTAGAAGAATAAATCAGTTTAGACTTTGGATTGTTTATTTAGTTACTTTTTTCCTTGTAATTGTATGAACTTGTTTGGAAAATTGAAGTTGTAATTTGAATTTAATAAATATGAAACATATTAGTAAACAACATAAGCTTTGGTGATAACCCAATTATGCCCCGACTCTTATTCCGTTGCGGATCGGAGTGTGACAGAACTCACTTTGATGAGATTGAAAAACGAAAAATGCGACAAAATCTTGAATAAAGGAAATATGAGGATGATTTGAATATGTGAACATTGAAATATGCGTGATGAATGTATATGTAAGCTTGTTATGTTTGACAATAAGTATAACTCATTAAGTATCACACAAAATGATAGTGAAAGTGTTTGCATGCATTTGTGTGTGTAATAAATACGAAACAAATAAACATCATGAGTTTGCATGTAACCACATAAACAATTAAAATCTAATCAACTATAGTATAGGCTCTAAGGGTCTAATAACCTATCTTATATCCCTATAGTCAAAAGCTCTGATATCAATCTGTCACACCCTGACCCGCAGCGGAAATGGTAGTCGGGGCATGATTGGGTTTTCATCAAAGCTCATGACATTTACTATAAAGTTTCATATTTATTATTTCTTTTTAAAGAAGAAATTACAAGAAACATACAAGCACCACATGTTCGAATACATTTTCATTCCAATTACAAACTAAAGTACAATTACAAAGGAAAACAAAACTAAACGTTCATTCCAAGGCATTAACTTATTTATTCTTCTAGGCCACCCTATGTGTTTCTTTTCTCAACCGGATCACCTGTATCATGTGTAAAAATAGGGTTTTTGGGTCAACATAAGTTGGCGAGTGAATCTTATTTAAACATTTGAAAGGTTTAATTATGTTGGTTATTTGAATAAAATTGTGCATATCCAAATATGAGTAAACGTAAATGTAAATTTAATCACAAAACACATAATATCAAATAATGTACACGCACACACCAAATGATGAACAATGAGATCAAGGCTCAATCAAACGGAGCCGATCGAATGAGGCACCTGATGCTCAACTCATCTCCCACGAGGAACTGATGGGCCTAATGAATGATTTGCACACAACTTGACAAAAATATAAACACACATCACAACCAACAACATAATCACATAATCTCAATCAATGCACAAGCACACACCAAATGATGAACAATGAGGCACCTGATGCTCAACCCGTCTCCAACGAGGAACTGATGGGCCTAATGAATGATTTGCACGCAACTTGACAAAATGTAAACACGCCTCACAACAAACAATATTTACATCTCGAGTTTAGATCATATAACGGTATTAGCACGACTTTAAATAGATGGAATAATTAAAGCGACACATGATACACCCCAAAACATGAATAAAAAGGGGAATTTGTAAGGATTCACTCACAGTGGGTGCGTTCTTTGATGACGTTGGATGCGCACGAATTTTAGGATTTGATCGACGAGGAAAAACTAACCTAAAATAATAACGAAATGGTTCGGTAAATAAATGGATTTTATTCGAGATTAATGTTTTTAATTAGTGCTTTTAATGGAATTTTTTTTAGATTTATTTTCGTGAGTTTAAGGCCATTTTGTAACTTGAAAAATATTATTTTTAAGTGTTTTTAATTGATTTTTAAATAAAATAAATAAATAAAAGAAATAATTTTTTTTTGACTTTTTGACCGTTGACCGTTGACCGGTCGGACTATGTTTGACCATGCGCTGAGTGAGGTTCGAACTCGGGACCTCTCGTACGCGTGCACGCAGCTCTATCAACTGAGCTACGTGTCTATCCCGAAATATTCTATGTTTTAATTATATTTATATACTAATTACTTTTAAACTTATTTGGTTTTTTATTAAAAAGGATTTATATGGCCGAACCGGTTGCAGAGACCCGGAGTCGAACTCGGGTCGTTCGGTTCGAATGCGCACAGCCCAACCAGTTGGGCTGTGTGTCTAATCTGTTTAACTTATGGATTATATTACTCTTATAAACATTCTGTGCATTGTTCTGATTCAGTTCTAAAAATGTTGGTTTTAATTCTGAAAGTCGGTACGTTGTGCGATTCGAACTCGTGACGTGCGTATTGTTTGCGCACACAGTCCACCGCTGGACTGTGTGTCTAACCCGTTTGAATATCTGGTTTTAATTATACTAATACCTATTCTCGACTTCATCTTCTTCATTTACAAGAACTCAGATCAGTGAGATCCGACTGTTTTGTTTAATTCGATTATCAAAACTTATAGTTGGCTGGAATGAAATAGTTAACGAGATTAAAGAATAGAATGTACCAAAACAGCGCGTTTACTTCAGATTTCCGGCAGGAGTCGTCGGCTCTGATTTGTGACTCTCGGCTGAGTGAAGTGTTTGACAGTTTAGATTCTTGTGTTATGAAATTAAGTTATTGAGTAAGAGATATCAAGAGTTTTTAGATGATTATACCGATCGACAGTGAGACTTTGATGTTTCAGTTAAATTCCGGTGAGTGTGGGAATTCCCGGCGGCGTAGTCTGGGACAGATTCTGGTTGAAGGATTGAAGTTAATACATGTCGAATAATGGATTACAAACAAAAGAGTCGAGAATTTTACCAATTTGAAGTAAGTCTCGGTTTTCCGGTGAAAGTCCGGCGACTGTAAAATATCTCCGACGACGTTTTTTGAGATGAATTAAGCTTCGGAAACGATCGTGGTTCTGAGCGAAAGAATTTTCAGAGTGTTCAAGTGGGTATCTATAGTGAACACAGGCTGAATTGAGTCAAGGTCCGCGAGTTAGGATTTCCGTCGGTTATGACGGAAATTGATTGCCGGCAACGGTTATAACCGATGTCAACATCAATTGGAGCGGTTTAGTCGAAACGGATTTGGCCAAAATCGGGGATTGCCGGATTTTCCGGTGATTGCGAGCTCTGAGTGCGCGTGATTTCTCTGGTTTGAATTCGGGTTTACTTTAAGTATCATTTAATTCAGTATTGTTACAAAGAAACGCGTGTGGCGGAGTGGTGTGTTGTGTGTTTGTTCATCCGGGTGACCCGGGTTCGAAACCCGGCGTCTGCATTTATTTTTTTATTCAGTTTTTATTAGAAATTTTAAATTATGGTTTTTAAATTCTAATATATTTATTAATTATGTATCGTTTAAAATTTATATCGACTATAAATACGCAACGAAATTTATAACTGGATATTTGATTGATAAACGAAGCGGATTTTGAAAACCCGTTTTTCGATTCCATAATACATTACAAACATTAGATAATTGTACTTTCATTTACACTACCATGTGTAACACACTACTTTTTACGTTACCAATATTAGCAATGCACATGTGTATCGATACATATCAACATGAAATAAGGTGTTTTGGTACACTAATTTGAATAAATTTTCTCTTTCATCTATTATACCATCCATAATACACTACCATGCACATGTACATTTTCATCATTTCTTTGACAAATTCCGTAATACATTACAAACATTAGACAATACTTTCATTTACACTACCATGTGTAATACACTACTTTTTACGTTACTAATATAAGAAATGCACATGTGCATCTATATGTATCAACATGAAATAAGGTGTTTTGGTACACTTTCTCTTTCATCTATCATACCATCCATAATACACTTTCATTACCTCCTACCATCCATAATACAATACCATTACCTCATACCATTTATAATACAATACCAATACCAATATTTTCACTTTATTACATGTATATCAACACCGTTTATACCATCTAATCAACATATTACATCATAAAGTGACAACTATAATGAACCCATCAACCACTAGATATAACTAACCAAAAAACATATATATGAGCCTACTTCATCATTTAAAATCACAAACCTTTTATACCAAAACACGGTATATAATTGTTATACATAATGATGCACATGTGCATTTAATGTAAAATTGAGTGTATTATGGATGGTATTGTAAATTAAAGTGCAAATGTCTACTAGTGATAACGTATTACTGAATTTGTCGAAGTTATGATACATATGCACATGTGCATGGATAACTGTTACTCGAAAAAAAAAAGATTTTTTTTTGTAACAAAATATAACGATTTTTATTAAAAAAATATATAAAAAATTTTGACCGATTTTTTGATTTTTTTTAGATTTTATTTTGCAATAAAGGTGGTTCTCCAGCTTCTCACAATAAAGGTGGTTCTCGCATGAAACTTACCCTATATATATATATATGGGCAATTATAGGAAGAAAACCATATTGGTTAAGAAAATTAAGAAACCCAAATGAATGAACCTCATTTTGCCACGTGTTACGCCTTTTGCAAACGTGTTACGTGTAACAATCAGAGACTGTCACGTTTTATGTAACAACTTTTATTTTTTAAGAAAAAGCTGAAAATCAGCAAAAGCTATTATACGTAACACGTGACAGCCTCTGTTTGTTACACGTAACACAGTCTGCAAATTGAAAGATGTAACACGTGGCAAAAAGAGGTCCATTCATTTGGGTTTCTTAGTTTTCTTTTCTTTCTTTCCAGATATATATATATATATATATATATATATATATATATATATATATGATAAGGATCCGTTAGGAACCACCATTTATTGTGAGAACCGCGAGAACCAGTGTGAACACAAACAGTAACACCTTAAAAAATCTAAAACACACCAAAATTTTTTTTTAATATTTTTATGAAAAATTCGCTATATTTCGTCAAAAATAAAAAAATTGCAAATTTTTTTTTGAGTAACAGTTATCCATGCACATGTGCATTTTTATCAAGTTTTTGACAAATTTCGTAATACATTACAAACATTCGACAATTGTACTTTTATTTACACTACCACGTGTAATACACTAATTTTTACGTTACCAATATTAGAAATGTACATGTGCATCTATATGTATCAACATGAAATAAGGTGTTTTGGTACACTACTTTGAATACACTTTCTCTTTCATCTCTCATACCATCCATAATACACTTCCATAACCTCCTACCATCCATGATACAATACCATTACCTTCTACCATCTATAATACAATACCAATACCAATATTTTCACTTTATTACATGTATATCAACACCATTTATACCATCTAATCAACATATTACATCATAAAGTGATAACTATAATCAAACCGTCAACCACTAGATATAACTAACAAAAAAACATGTATATGGGCCTACTTCATCATTCAAAATCACAAACTTGTTTTTTACCAAAACACGTTATATAATGGTTATACATAATAATGCACATGTGCGTTTTGAATATTGGTAATGTAAAAGGTAGTGTATTAGGGATGATATTGTAAATTAAAGTGCAATTGTCTACTACTGATAATGTATTACGGAATTTGTCGAAGTTATGATACGTATGCACATGTGCATTGATAACTGTTACTCGAAAAAAAAAAGTTTTTTTTGGGAAACGAAATATAACGATTTTTATAAAAAAAAATATTAAAAAAATTGAGTGTTTTTTTGATTTTTTAGATTTTATTTTGCAATAAATGTGGTTCTCGCAATAAAAGTGATTCTTACATGAACCTTACCATATATATATATATGAACAGATAAATACAAATAGATTTTAACCTGAAATGGTAATAAAGCACTGATACAGATAGAAAGTGTTATACATATAAATATAAAAGTGTTGATATGCAACACATTATGTAGTTATGTATCATCATTATTTGTTACATATCAAAAGTAACACTTTGTTATTTGTATATTAGCACTTTACTTCTCATCATCTTTAGGCTAGGCAAGCGTGTGTACTGGAACCAGGGTCTTCTTCGAAAATGTTTAAAAAAATTGAGGCCCTGAGCGGGATAAAAAAATTCGGGCCCTACCTAGCTTTTTGCAGTAAAAAAGGAAATAGCGAGAAGTAGAGTAAGCCGGCTAAACAAAAAAAAAATACCAAGCATGTACACTCGAACCCAACACCTGAACTTTAGAAGGCGAGTCAGCAACCGGCTAAGCTATGGTTGGTGCCGACATAGCCCTTTTTTAGTTAGATATTGTGACGGATTGATAAATCAATCGACTAATCCAACAACATAACATATTATTTATTTGATTAATTTCATTAGTTACGATTAATTCGTAACCTGAAATGAATAAATGTAGGGTCGTTTAAAACTCCAACTAAATTTACAGGTTTAATTTGTAAGCTTATATTAACTTAAGTGGTTAGAATTAAAACTGACATATAATGTTTTGAAACTTCCCACACTACTATACTTCACAATTTCATTAAATATACATAGGAAGTTCAATGAACATTCATAAACAAACTGTACAGAAATTTGCGCAGGGGCCTATAAAATTCCATTAAACATGCACTTCACAATTTCAATAAATATAAACAGGAAGTTCAATGAACTTTCATAAACAAACTGGACAAAAATTTGGGAAGGGGCCTATAAAATTCCATTAAATACAAAAAGAAAGTTGATTAAAATACCATGAACAAACCAAGACAAAAATATGCAAAGGCCCTCTAGAAACATGACACAAAATAGATTCGATACCAGGTACCTTCTGGTGAAAAGAGTAGGGGTTTCCACTGAACTATGACTATCTCTTGTTTATTTTTGCATCTCTTATTGTTTTTATGGGTTCACTCCAAATTTGTTATATCTATATTTAAAAAAAACTTACGGGCCCTCTTATGTTTTTGGCCTTGAGCCGACGCCCATCCTGCACATGCTCAAGGCCGGCTTTGACTGAAACCTTCCCCTATTTATATATATATATATATATATATATATATGATTTAAATAATTAAATGGTCCTGTTTTAAAAAGATCGATAATTGATATGTATGGGGGAGTGAAAAGACATGTCAATGAACTCACCACCACCATGCACTTTATAGGTTGTGTGCTATGGGCCTATGCACATTGTCGTGACAAAAACAATATATATATAAGAGACAAATGAAAGTATAAAAACTATGTCAAAATAAACATTATTTTTTAAATATTAAATTTGACAAAAATCAAACTATTTGATGAAAATATTCTATAAATTGTGAGTTTCTAATAAAACCAAAGTTCAATTCCTCTTACCCTTTTATCAATCAACCAAAATTCCTTTTTACCGGATTTTGTATAAATAAATAAGTGACCGATAAAATGGTTTTATTAGCATATGATGTGCTTATTGAATAAAGAAAACACCTTCCTGTGGGTGAAAACAGGACGAAGTGTGCAACTTTAGACTGGAATGGTTGGGTTGGATTGACTTTGATGTCTCTTTTATTGTGTAATTTCGTTTTTGTTTCGTCGTATTTTCAACTTTCTACAGGTGTATGGTAAAATGAGAATTTATACAAATTGTGAGAACTTAGAGAACTCGGTCTTAATAAAGGTTTTTTCAAAATTTTTTTACTAAAAATCCTTAAAAAATCAACTTTTCCAAAAAAAAAAAGTTTTGTTTTCATTTACAGCAGCCGTAAATGTTGTAAAAATTGATGTCATGCTTATGTCGTCAGATTTTTACAGCTGCTGCAAGAGGCTGAAAAACACCGCTTTGAAAAATTTTATTTTTTTTACGGTAGTCTTTTTTAACATTTTAATCTAGGGATGTGTAAAAAAAATGGAGGCAAAACTCGTACAAAAAGACCAAGTTCTCTAAGTTGTTGCTACTAAGAAAAAGTACAAAGTTGAACAACTTTGTTGCAACATAAAAATTGCAGTTGGTATCCGATATCAAATCAAAGAAAACTTGTTGAGTGTACCAACCTCAATTTGGATAACTAAATAAAAATTGAAAGTTATTATTAATTAAAAAGCGTGTAGTCTAACAATGCCAAGGTATATGAAAACATGTCTTTCCTAATGAGTTTAAGTAGTGGTGGACCTACATACTAGCGAAGGGGGAGACACCCCCTTAAAGGAAAATTAATTTGTAGGCAAAAATTCTGATCACTCCCCTTAAAAGTTCGGTTAAACCTCCCGATCATCCATCTCCCCTCAGAAAATAATTCTTAGATCCACCACTGAGTTTGAGGATTCAAGTCACATGGTGAAAACATATTTAGATTTAGATGCATAATTAAATGGTGCGTGAATTAAGTAGTCAAAACATAATATTAAATTGTTAATAATGTTACATTGTTATTAGACTCACAACATAATTATAATACAAAAAACAATTAACAAATGGTTGAATATTAAACCAAACTGTCGACAACATGCTAGTATTAATTTGTTCATATTTGCCATAAAATTAAACGCAAGTTATGACATGATTATCGTTTATAACTAAAAAAAAGAAAAAGAAAACTCGTTTATTGAAATAAATATTAAACCGTTAATAATGTCACATTGCTAGATTCACAACATAATTTTTAATACCAAAAACAATTAACAAATGGTTGAATGTTAATCCAAACTGTTGACAATGTGCTTGTATCAATTTGTTCATATTCACCATTAGATTAAGGCTTTTACTATTTTTGCATTCTTAAAATCTTATTTTGACATCTTTATCACTCTCTCTCTATATCTATGTCTATATAGATAGATAGGAGGGAAAGGTGTGTGAATATTAATACCGTATATTTATAACTAAAAACAAAACAAAATGTTTATTGAAATATAATAATATAATTAAATCCAACTTTTTCATATTTAGGAAAAACAAGAAAAAAAGTTTATTGAAATAAAAAAATAATTAAACCCAACTTTTTAATATTCAGGGTACAAAAATGATGCTTACTGTCCATCCATCATTGACCGATGGTAACCAAACAATATATTCCTGAAGTTGGATTCAGAATAAATTGATAGACATAATGTTTGTGTAAGCCATTTTATTTATACAAGTTGCTATTTATTTAAGGTAAATAATAATTATATAAAAAAAAGGTATTTTATACTGATTTTGTATATTCTTACATGAATATAATAACGTGTAAATCATTTGTATATATTCTTGTAATTATATAAATTATAGAGTTAAGTACATTTTGCTTATTGTGGTTTAGAGCAGATTTCACTTTGCCTCTCTTTTACAAAAACTTTTGGTTATGACTCCCAGTATTTACCATACGTTGCAACATGCCTCCCTGTCGTCAACTTTCGTTTACTTGCCTAAAGGGTAGAAGAGTCATTTCACAGTTCACACACAAGTTGGATGGCAAGTAAACGGAAGTTGACGGAAAGGAGGCATGTTACAACGTATGGCAAGAACGGGGAGGCAAAACCAAAAGTTTTCTTTTTTATAAAATGAAGGCAAAGTGAAATCTGTCAATAAGGCAAATTATAATTAACTCTAAATTATAAAACTTAACCAAATGATGTCATATATATCATATTCATAACATATCACTTGTTCTTTACTGATAATTGATAATTGATAATTAACTTTAACTATCTATTAAATCTAAAACCTTGTGAATAGTAATAACGTACGCATGTCACTTCATGATTTGTTCTTTTACCTATCTTTCTCCATTATTGATTGTGTGTAAAAAGTTTTTGTATTCAATTGAGTTAAATGCCATTTTAGTCTTTGTGTCCAAAAAGGTTTTACCATTACCATTTTAGTTCATTGGGTTGACTTCATCCATTTTTATGTTAACCAGAAAAGCAATTCGGTCATTTTTATGTAATTCTGTTAACTAAAAGGGCGATTCGGTCATATAAAATAAGTGAATTGCTCTTCTGGTTAACTGAAAAAACGGATGAAGTCAACCCAATGGACTAAAATGGCAATGATGAAACCTTTTTGACCCACAGTGAAAAATGAAACCTTTGGACTAAAATGGCAAAATGACCCAAACAACATGGACTAAAATGACATTTACTTCTATTCATTTTACAACATAAAATTGTCTTTGTTAAAGTGGTTTAGAGTTTGGATGTATTATGGTGAGATGCAAGTTCAATTCTTAGCATTGTTTTTTTTTTTTTTTCCCATTTTAGTACTTAAGCAACATGAACATTTACGACAGATGTTTACGTATTCATTATCCCCGCGTCTCTTGAGGTTTTCTTGACACGTTTCTGCAGATCCAAACACCGGGTCTTTCAGGTGCACGTCGTCGTCCGGTACCTGAAATGCTTTCTTTAATCGAAGCCTAAATCGCTTGAAATAGAAAACCCAAAAGTTAATCCAACGCTCACATGATCTTCTAAAACCATCTTGACTGTAGCTGCTAATCAATTGTGCTTATGATTTTTTTGGGGAAGGAAGTTGGTCCGAGATTTTGTTCTCTCTAAGCAACTGCTTTATTAGCATCTTGCTTACAAAGAGATAATTTTGATACTTAGTGCTTGATGTTTTTTATTTTTTGTGCGTTGAGTAATGCTTCATTTTTGTTGAGATTCAGAGTTATAGTTTTAATAGGTAGGGTTTTCAATTTTCATGTGTTTGAACTTCCACTGATGTTTCCATTTATTGTTAATATTCATTCTAATAATACCTTGCTCTGTTTCTTTAAAAAAACCTTTTTTTGCATAATTTAAGCATTTAATTCAAATAGAGACAATTACAGACTAATGACAGGTAGACGGGTAACAAGCTAGGCCGCAATCCCCTTCTGAATAGCAAAACCTACCTTGCTAAACACAAAATTCTGCCCCTTAACATGCGCGGTGACTACTTACCACCAGCTGAACCCGCTTGAGGAACTGCACCGCGTCAGGTTGCGCCAAAGGTATTGAAAGCGAAGTGGACTGTAATGAAATTTAAACATACTTTTGTTGTTAATGTTCATTCTAATAGTACCTTGCTCTGTTTCTTTAAAAAAAATTAATGAAATTTAAACGTACTTTTGAACTGTAATGACCACTTTAAAAAAGAGTTTTCCTCTTTTTTAGCCTTCAACTGGTCAAAACTAGATGCGAAAGATATTGTAGTTAGGGGATCGGCGTTTTGGTGTACTTTGTTTGGATGACATTTTTTTTATTAAATGTTTTTTTACGGGTTTTGTTTAGTCATAGAGTTCACTGTTAATGGGTATACAAGGTTTCAAAGACGCCGCCCTTTCACGCATTGAAATTGTTATCTCAAAAGCCTATGTTTTGTCGTTCTGGGTTTAGTTGTATATATCGTTACAACAATGATAGAGTGAGTTAAAATTTAAAAATACCACTTCAGTTTTTTAGGTGGTTTTCAAGGTTGTGTAGTTCTTTTTTTTCACCATTCAATTATATGTTCTTATTTATATATTATTCTTTATAAATTCAGAAAACTTGCCAAGTTACATCAAAACAGAAGGTAGCCGGGCCTCACATCTCCATGGTACCATGAAATCTTTTTCCATTAAATAAAACAATGCATTCCTAATAATGATGTTATAACGGGTCGTATTTGCAAAGAGAAAGGTTTCTGAAGACAAGCCAACGTATTACTTTAAGAAAAATGCACCATTGTCGACAAACCAAATTAAAAAAAGGTAATATTTTTAATCTTTTTTTTTTCTTGGTTTCATAATGTTCTTTTTCTAACGAATCATTCTAAACTTTTGCGTTGTAAACTTTAGTGCTGTAAAGAAATCATCAAGCTTAAATACAAGAAACAAAAGAAGATGAAAAGAGTAGAAAAAGTAATGGACTTCCATCATTTTCAGTATGCTTACTATCACCGGTTTTGTTATTCTATTTGACAGATGTTGTTATAGGCTGAATTAGGGATAACGTATTATAGCATTGATTGAATTACATAAATTCTGGACCAAACGACATTAGGCTGCTACTATAATTTGAGTTTGTATGAATTGATTAGCCACTCGTTGGTGCTTTTACAGTGAGCTAACGCTATCGTACAACTGCATGCTAATCATTCTCGACGCCCTAACCAAGTGAGACCAACATCTAATGTCGCGCAATATGCGAACGGCTGAATACCCTTGGTTTTAATTAAATTATAAACTTTATCATTATTAAAATTATTTTAGTTATGGCTGTTAAAAATTATACCTATATAATCAACTTGAAAATACAATAAACTTTTAATATATATTAATAAATAACGCAACATGTTGATTTTGATTTAACAAGCTTTTAACTTTTTTTTTTATTTTTGAACGGTGACTTTCTTTTTGAGTGACTCACTGTCACACCGTCTAAACGGCAACCCTAGCCAAGATCTGTCCAGACTACATTGTCTTAACCGGGCCCTCGCTGGGTTGGTAAGACTTGGTTACGACGTTCCCCTGGAAACCATACAGCCTCCACACGAGTTGCCTCGCTAAAGTAACAGCCGGATGAAAACCTAGGTGCAGCTCAGGGTCGAACCCCCCTCGGTGGATTTGTCACCATCATTTCCTAATATCCACCCCAATATGACACAAGTGAGATTTAAACTTAAATCTCTATTGGAAAATTCAAGTCTCCTTCCACTAGGCAACAAGTGGGTATACATAATTTTTTATTATTTGATACAAAGGTTAACACTTTTATCATCCTTTAATTATAAGGTTTGACGTGATAGTCAACTAAGCTATTACATCATTGGATTGTGTTACATCATAACAATTATTTATTTTCAAATTTAAGTTATTGTATTACTAGGGGTAGCTTTGGTCATCACTCATAACTTTTCAATCAAGTTTCGTCATGTTATCAACCATTATTTCATAACTCATAACTTTTTTAGTGGAAATGGTCATCACTTGTGATAAATTCCATCACTCACAACCTTTTTATTTTTTTAAATTATAAATTAACAATAAAAAACTAAAATTATAAATTATAAATTATCATATATATTATCCTATATATTAATAATAGAAGCTAACGAATAGTAATTTTATTATTATATTAATATATATTTTTTTTACTTTTATTATCTTATCTTAGTATTATTAATATTAGAAGCTAATGAATAGTAATTTTATTATTGTATTGATAGATAGTTTTGTTTTACTTTTATTATCTTACTATTATAAATCCTATAATAATTATTTTCTTTACTATACATTTTTATAAATTTCTAAACTTTAATTCTATCCTATATATTAATAATAGAAGCTAATGAATAGTAATTTTATTATTATATAAATATATAGTTTTTTTTTACTTTTATTATCTTAATATTATATTATCCTACAATAATTATTTTCTTTACTATACATTTTCATAAATTTTTTAACTTTAATTTCATTTAAATTAAAACATACTTGTTCAATTAAATATACTAGAAATATTTTAGACTACAATTAAAAAAACATACATAAAGAAACTCTACTTCTCGTCCGAATTAGGAAATTCCAAACCTAAAGAACCTACTAGTTCGATTAAATCGTATCTCAATCGAAAGTGAGTTTTCGGGAACGTGAACTTGTGTAGGAGGATCCGGCACCCAATCTGGAGATATTGCACGCCCGTCTTGTTTGATTAACATATTGTGCAATATGATACATGCATATACTATGCAATGTATTGATTTCTTATTCATCGCACGAACCGGTCGGCTTAGAATGCCCCATCTACCCTTTAAAACATCAAAAGCCCTCTCAAAATCTTTTCTTGTCGATTCTTGCAACTTATTTTTGAACGCCTTTTCTTTAGTCTCGACAGGAAACGAAGGAGCTTTCACAAAAACAGACCATGATGGGTAGATACCATCTACAAGAAGAAAGCCTCGTCTGTAATATCGTCCATTAACATAAAATGGACAGAAGGGTGCGGTACCATCCGTTACGGTTTGGAACAACGGCGATGTGTGCATGATGTCGTTGATTGAACCTGAACACCAAAATATGAATGCCAAAACCATAAACCATTCGACGCCACCGCTTAAAATATGATGGTTGGTCTTTTGACGTCACCCCTAACATACGCCCCACGCAACTCTCTTGGACAATTTCTCCACTCGATATGTGTACAATTGATGCTACCGAGCATCCCAGGAAAATAACATCTAGCCTCATGTGCGGCGTAAATACGTAAGATGTCGTGTCTCGTCAGTTTACGTATAAGCTGTTTACCATACAATTTAATGACCGCGTTACAAAAAAAATTGCAGGCATGCACGCGAAGTTCTGTCCGACATAGCTAGGTATTCATCAAATTGATTGGGAAGGTTACATGTCGCTAGCTGGCGAATGGCGGACACTCATTTTTGTATCGTCGTGAAACTTGGTTTGCCCCTCCCGTCGTAACCTTCTTGAAACCATTCTTCAGTTGCTTCGATGTCTCCAACAATCTTTAAAAATAATTCTTTTGGTAAACGAAACCGATCTCTAAACGTTTCGGCATTGTAGACCGGATTCTCCATAAAATAATCGTTCATTAACACTTCGTTGGCATGTAACCGATCACGATCCACCATTTTCTTCTTTGGGCGGTTCGAACTTCCTTCAAGATCGTTATACACCGACACAAAAATTTAAACGTCTCATTGTCGGAAGACAATTTGCTATCGCTATCGCTGTCCATCGGAAACGTCGAATCCGTAGGAAAATCCATTTGTGAAATATGTAGAATGTGTGACATGTGTTTGTGTTTTGGTGTGGGTGAAATGGTATAAACATTGTGAAGTATATATAGAATAGATAGTTTAATGGTTTTTTATAATTAAACATAAGTTCAAAAAAAACAGTCAAAACATGCAAACAGTCGGATTTTGAATTTATAACTGTCATTAATATAACGCGTTTTAAAGTTAACGCGTTGAATATGAGGGGTGGCGGTGGTGTTTGGTCTTCTTCCACGCGTGAAAAAATTCCATCACGGGTAAAATGTGAGCTGCTCCGCTTGCCCTTAATCAGGGCCGTCTCCGAAAATGTTTAAAAAAATTGAGGCCCTGAGCGGGAAAAAAAACCGAGCCCTACCTAGCTTTTTGCAGTAAAAAAGGAAATAGCGAGAAGCAGAGTAAGCCGGCTAAACAAAAAAAATACCAAGCATGTACACTCGAACCCCAACACCTGAACTTTAGAAGGCGAGTCAGCAACCGGCTGAGCTATGGTTGGTGCCGACATAGCCTTTTTTAGTTAGATATTGTGACGGATTGATAAATCAATCGACTAATCCAACAACATAACATATTATTTATTTGATTAATTTCATTAGTTACACGATTAATTCGTAACATGAAATGAATAAATGTAGGGTCGTTTAAAACTCCAACTAAATTTACAGGTTTAATTTGTAAGCTTATATTAACTTAAGTGGTTAGAATTAAAACTGACATATAATGTTTTGAAACTTCCCACACTAACCTATACTTCACAATTTCATTAAATATACATAGGAAGTTCAATGAACATTCATAAACAAACTGTACAGAAATTTGGGAAGGGGCCTATAAAATTCCATTAAACATGCACTTCACATTTTCAATAAATATAAACAGGAAGTTCAATGAACTTTCATAAACAAACTGGACAAAAATTTGGGAAGGGGCCTATAAAATTCCATTAAATACAAAAAGAAAGTTGATTAAAATACCATGAACAAACCAAGACGAAAATATGCAAAGGCCCTCTAGAAACATGACACAAAACAGATTCGATACCAGGTACCTTCTGGTGAAAAGAGGAGGGGTTTCCACTGAACTATCACTATCTCTTGTTTATTGTTTGCATCTCTTATTGTTTTTATTGGTTCACTCCAAATTTGTTATATCTATATTTAAAAAAAAAAAAAACTTACGGGCCCTCTTACGTTTTTGGCCCTAATCCCTGCCACTTTAGAACATCAAACAAAATATCCCTTATTAAATCATGTCTGTATTTAAAACCAGGTAACTCCTTACAATGGACCGCATGCTCGCCAAAAGTATCTACACAAATCTTGCGGCAAACTGGGCAGGGCTCATCAATCAACTAGAAACAGAAGGATCATTAGCCGGCACTTAAGAATTGTCCGGTATTCCACTGCCGACATATGTTGGCTTAGTCCTTCAATGGGATAACTATCAGATGATCTTGAGCATGATGAGCCCAGATGACAATCAAACACGGCTTTCTGACGATGGGATAGACTAAACTTCTCTCGCCAAAGCATTATGGGCTTTAGGGGGGACGGTATCCTTATTAGAGAAACCACCAAGTTCGAAATCCGGAAGGGACATGTGCATGCAATCCAACACACACACATAGTCAGAATCTAACCCGACAATACCACAGTCCCGAATAAGGTGGTCCTGCAAACTCCAAGATTACGCCCTCAAGGCCACAAATGCATACGTAGATACATCCTCAGCCGAACATAAATCCAAACCCTCCAAACGGGTCGGGAGGGATGCAAGCCTCCACTGAAGATCCCAAAAAAAGGACCCCCAAACCACAATATCCTTGATAGCTCTCCGAAGGCCTTTGTCAAAAACCGAAACAGCCTCCCCATCAAAGGCGGGTTGGCACGTTCTGAGGCCGAAAACAACTTACAGTGCCGGCCCTTAAGGTGGGCGGGGAGGACCCCCGGCCAGGGTCCGTGATTTTATAGGGCACGTAAGTTTTTTAAAAAAATCCGATATTATATATGTAAACAAAATTAATATAGCTATACAAATATTAACATAGGCCCACTTATAAGCAAAAATCATATGGGTTAGATTAGTTAGCCCATTAGAATTAGGTTAGTGAACCCAATACCCAAATAATTTTAAAAACTAATAAAAAAACAGTAAGTGTTGGGCGGCAACGTGGATACTGAAACGTCAATTGCAGGAGTCAAGACGTCAAGTGTAGCCTGGTTTCACAAAGAAGACGAACTTACAGAAATGATTCAAACGAACAATCGGACAAATTCAGCCCTTCAGTTTTTCTGTTCTGTTTTCAGCAGACGCTCACGATCACGAATTCAGGTAAACATGTTATGTACATCCGTTTTTCTGTTATGTTTTTGTCGAATTCAGGCCCTTATTAGGCGATTAGTTATTTATTATTGCGATTAATTATTGTCGAATTCAGGCCCTTGTTTAGTCCATTAGTTATTGTCGAATTCATGCCCTTTTTGTTGTGTTGAAGATTAAAACGACTGTCGAATTCAGGCTCGTATTATGTTTCTTTTTTGTCGTATTCAAGTATGATTTGCGATTATATGATTTGTTGATGTATGATTTAGGATCTTTTTTTGTCGATCGTTAGGCTAACGAAATTTGATACAAACTTTGTCAGTTATTTAGGCGTTAATGGCTCCTACACTAGTTTGAATTATTTGTTTCGTTAAAGCCTAAGGTAGCGTTTGGTATGAAGAAATAGAAGGTGAATGGAATAGATCATTCCGATGGAATGAAAAGAAACATGTTTGGTTGTCATGTGGTAATAGAATAGAGCATTCTAAAGGAATGCAACACCTTTCAAATATAACAATTTTCATTCCTTGGTGATGGGGTGTTTTTTTTTCATTCCTTCAAGGAATGGAAAGATATATACTATTATTATATTTATTATTATAATTTATATTTATATTTATATTATTAATATATATTTTTTTGAAGGGAAATTTGGAAAAATATATTATCATTAAATTTTATTGTTAAGTTTTTTTACCATTAATATATTATTATTATATTATTGAAGCTATTATATTTTTGTCGTTTTTAGTACAATTGTGTTTCGTTACTTCGTCGTTTATCAAATTGTACAAAGAAATGATTTATTCTATTCACATATGAGTAACCAAACATCACAATGGAATGGAATGATTCATTTCATTCCATTGTCCATTCCATTACCTCGTCCATTCCGTTCATCCATCCATTCCATTACCCCATACAAGCAGACTCTAAGGACATGTTCTTCGAGCTCGAACAGGGTACAGGAATTCTCAGGGCCGACACTGACAACTTAGCAAAACCCATGCAAGAGCGCAGCAAGAAAATCTCGCATTGAGGGTCCCGCAGATGTGGAAGATAGTTCATTAGATCTACTGCACAAGATGCCCTTTTCATGGCCAACCTACTGATAAAATCTGCATCCCGACTAACAGTGCCCCCGAGGAGTTTGACACCTGACACCGGCCTTCCAATCCCACAAGGAAACAAACCCTTTTGCGCTTAACTCCATTGCCCGATGGCCAAAAAAAATTTTGTTTTCTTGACGTTAAGTTAAAGCCCCAAACAAGGCCCCTTAAACCTGATGATTTCTAAAGCTTTAGCCACCTCTTAGCATCTCTTATAAGTGTACCATCATCCAAGTATCAAGCATGGAAGAGTAACTTGCATATATCTCTTATCTGATGAATGGGGGGATGCAAAACTAAGGCAAAGAGAATAGGCCCCAAGGGGTCTCCCTGTTGAACCCTGGTGGTGGACCAAATATAATCATCTCCGACATATAATCTAGCTGATTGTCCATATAGAAAATCCACCCATAAGGAAATGGACGGGTATCGGGTCCAAACTTCTGACAAAAGGGCGGTTCTATCCACTAGGTTGAAAGTATTAGAGAAATCAAAAGTAATCATGGGCAACGACCCATCCGAGTGGAACACATTTAAAAAACCTGTTCGCACTATGGAGCACAACCTCAGCCCCGCTAGGAACACCACCCCAAATTGAAAATCACCGAGATATTTAGCCATCTCCTTCCCGACCCCCCTCATAGCCACCTTAGAGACTAACTTCCTCCATATTGCGCCCACGGCAATAGGCCTAATCCCGTTGTCCGGTTTAAGTAAAGACGTGAGGGGTGCAGAAGCAACAAACTCCACCAAGACCCTAGGGCACCTCTCACCCAAGCATAAGTTGACAACCTCAGAATTAGCCCTAAGCACCCCGTAAGCGATCACTGACCCCTCCCCACAAAGAGCATCCAAAATGTGTTGAGCCCTCAACCAATCCCTCCCACAAGAGGTCCCTTTGGGGAAAGATTTAATGCACCCAATGTCACACCCCAATCGATGGCGGAAACATCAGAGTAGACGAAAACGAGATTGCAAGAGACTTCATAACACTATTTGGCGACAATATTTAATAAAGGTAATTTTCATTTCATAAGATAATTATCAAGTACATCACTGGAAGCAAAATACAACAACTAAACGTTACAACAACGAAACAAAATACAACATAAGCTAATCTAGTAAGTTTAGAATGAGTTTCTAAAGTATTCCTACTAGCTTTCATCATGCATATCCTCTTGAACCTGTAACATGTTAAAAATAAGAGTTCAATGCAAAAGCAAAGGCGAGTACACAAGTTTGTGAATACATAGCATAGGTATAAAATGTATAACTCGAATCCACATGGTAATTGTAAGCAAAAGATATACTAATCATGCAATACTAGATCAAACCCCGAGTTTCCACAAAATTTTACGAGATCGAGCTTCCCTCGTCGCAAAAGCGACGAGACTAATTTGAGTATGATAATCTTAACATAACCCCGACGGGTGGTGTGCTACTCCTATAGCGCTATATATGTCAAGTTGGGCTAGCTAAGTTAATGATCGAGCATGTATAATTCTAGCATGTATCTAAGCATAACAAGCATCATGTATTAAGTATTGAGTATGTAAAAGCTGATTTGTGATAAGTGTATTTTGATAAGTAAACATGTTACAACCCAAAAGTGAGAAAGCGGTAAATGGGTCGAGTATACTCACGGTTTTGCTAAAGTGTTCCACTTAGAGAAATCCGCGAGCTTTTTTGTAGATTAGGGTTCGGCACCTTGTTCTTCTACAAGAAGAACATAAGCATGAGTATGAGTTTTAACGGAAGAATTGGATTATCGTGCATGATTACGGAAATAAGAATAAAGTATCATGGTATGAAATAATCACTAAGGTATAGCACTTGTTCTTGACACTATAATAACCCGAATGGGTTTGATGTGATTTCATAGGTTCATGACCTATTAGAATTGTGACAAGGAACTACACACTTTAGTGATAAAACTTATTAACTTGATAAGTGATTATGTATTCATTATCAAGGTTTCGGTTTGAATATTATATAGTCCATAGATTTATATATATTAAACCCATTCACTTTGGAACCTCTTGGTGTCATGTAAGTCAAGTAGGAGGTGGGAGGATTAACCATCCATTTTGGAACCTCGATTGGATTCACCACTACACAAGTGTCATAGACATAAGGAGGGTCAAGAACAAGAGTATTAACAAGAATGTAAATATGGTCACTATTCCAAGTAGCCAAGTGAACTTTAACCGGTGAGCGGCGCCGACACACGTCGAATGCTAGACGGGGTTGTGACACTTTTAAACTAGCAAACTAACTTGGGATAATGATGAAAATCATCAAGTGATGTGTGGTCTCATAGTTAGGATAGCCCAAGCTAACCAAGGTGAACACGCATGGACAAGTTCAAGACTTGCAACCACTTGTGAACTTTAAGCTCTTATGAAAACAGAAAGTTTGGAGTGTTTTAACACTCCTATTTACATGTATAACAAGCCTAGGTTAGGTTCCTTAATCATCAAGCTGATTAGAAGCTCATGAACACTAGGATGGATGAATAAAACATGAGTTAAACAAGTTTTGAAAAGGTTTTAGTCACTTCAGAAACTTTCAGCCTACTTTGGAGCTTTTTTGGTGAATACCCAGGTCTGGAAATGCCATGGCAAGTCCGTGGGTTTGAACCTAAGACTGATCCAAGGAAGTAGGAAGAAGAATCGAAGGATTTCGTTAAGTATTGAGCAAGTCATGCTCACTTTTGTGAAGGAGGTACAATCTGCCCGAATTCTGATGTTGCAAGAGTTCTTGAGATGATTTGAGAGTAATTTAGGAAGATTAGAGGGTTGTGAAAGTATAGAATGGCTTGGAGAAGGCGTGTATTTATAATGGAAGAGTTGCGAGGTTGTTGGGAGTGTTTAATGGGGGTTTAGAGGTGATTGGGTTAGAGATATGTGGTGGGATTCATGCTAAAACGCGAGCCAAAACAATTCTGACCCGCCCAGACACCCTTACGGACCGTAAAGGTGTCCCCTTGCGGTCCGCAAGGACCGGGCCGGGACACAAACTTGAATTTTTGTTGTTTTGTCGATTTGGGATGGGTTGAAGTGTTATACTAGTGTATTTTATGAATAAATAAAGCACTATAAGTATAAGTATCATGAGTATATGTATGTATAAAATGATCGAGATCGAGTATAAACATCGCGTATAATGTATGTAAGAAGTATCAATGTCGTGTATTAGCAAGTATGTCACGTTTACGAGTATGATCATCATGTATAAGTATGTATGGTTAAGTATAACAAGCTTGAGATAAAAAGTATATTCCATTATGATTCAAGTCTCGATTACAAAGATTAAAACGAAAATACGAATACAAGATACAATGGTTTTCCAAAAATCAAAATACAAACGACACTTCCTAAATATAGAAAGTATAGAAACGCGAGGCGTTACACCCAAGAACGTTATCAACATCTTGTTTAGCGACCTTGCCTGATTCCGCCTTCAACGTAGCCTGGCCAACAACAAACCCATTATCCCTTAACCCAACAAGAGGGGACACTCCTGTAAGGTCCACACAAACATGTTTTCCCCTGGCCCACCCAAACACAAGAATATTAGCTGGCCAAGAGTAGCAGAAGGTCAAAGACTGAAAATACAAATATTTACTAGCTCGTTGAACAAAAAAGAAGGCGCCTCTAGTGCCAGTGTTAACATTCGACTTCTCATGCCAACCTATATTGTCTCCTTCGCTCACAAGGAACTCCAGGTTTGTTATTTGTCGCTCGAGTTAAAACTCTCTATGAGCTTCTCCATCATGTATTACTGTCAAACAAACACACTTAACTATGAAGCTCTTCTTTTTCCAACAACCAATGCGTCCAAACATGTCGGTGATATATGAGGCGGGAGTGCGGGACATTTCTTATGACATTGAACCTCTCATGCGAACAAAACATAATCATTTAGGATTTGTTTTAGGTGTCACATTACAAATTTTGTAACGCACACATCTTAATCAAGTGGTCTAATTTCTTTAAAGTTAAGGATGAAGGATTGGATATGCTTTGTTAGCAATTTTAGTATTAACTAGAATTACCACCTGCCGTAATGCGACGGGGATCGTTAGTTATATATCATATTAGATGAAAGACAAATGTTTCTTACATGACCGCAAGCCTATGGGTAAAACATAAAAAAAAATAATTCAGTCGATCTATGACTCGCGCATTGCGACAAAACCTATCAAACGTGGAAAAATAGACGTGATGCGACGGGCCTGTCAAACAGGATAAAGTAGATGAAAAACTTGAACTCCACACGCAGGGGCGAAGGTTAGAAGGGGCCGGAAGGGGCGCCGACCCCCCGAACTGTTTTTCGCTCGGTAGTGTTATGTATGTAGTTTTCGTACAGAAATTTTTGGGTATATACGTTTCCGACCCCCCGTATAATATCTCAAGTTTCGCCACTGCCTACACGCATGTTGTGGCATGTTAGCTCGGAAAATCTAGAACGAAACACTAAATAGATTACTTACGAAAGATGAAAAGTATAAGGGACCAAAGTTGCAAAAGATGAAAATTTTTGGATTAAAAGTAAAAAAAAGTCAAATGGGTTAAATGGTAAAAGATAGAAAATTTTGAATTGAAGTGAGAAATCAAATTAAATTGCATAAGACGAAAACTTTTGAATTAGAAGTGAAAAAAATGAAATCAATTAAAGGGGTTTAATTATCAAAGATTAAAACCTTACACTTATATTGTCAAATATTGAAACTTTAGGATTAGAAAGGAAAATTTCATTTTTTTTAAAAACTCCCAAATCTATAAGTACAACAACCTTAAGCATATATAAATTGCTGATTTATAGGTTGTTAATAATAAGTGATCAGTTGCTTAAAACCTATTTTAGTGAGATTTTACGTAATGTGATAAGTTATGTGCTAAGTAAATTATATATTATCACTTATTGTAATAAAAAAATAAGTGAACTGAAAATATTTTGTAATTGTTAAAAATATAAGTATATTTCTGTTCCAATTTGACATGACTAATCTGTGTTAGTTGAGTTCAAGTCAATGCATTCAATTCATCTTTATTTTTTTTAATACAAAAAAACTACGAAGAAATTGTGGGTGTTAATAATGTATTGAAAAATATAGTTATAAACAGAGGAAGGTTTGATGGAAAAACAAAAGGAAATAACAAACTGAGAACTCATGAGTTATACGTGTGAAGAAAACTAAAAAAATCTATTTTACACACAATTTTTTGGAGTTTTTTCATAGGAGTCGTTCTAATAAAAAATAATTCATTTCTGTAAATTTTTTTACCGTTTTAAACTTTTTTATATTTTTTTCTTTTTATTAAAATAACTACTACATATGTTCATAAGCAAAAACTTCAAAAAAAATATGTATAAATAAGTTTTTACATTTGTTTTCATGTAAAACTCATGATTTGTAAATTTATGAATTTATAAACTACAAAATTCATAAGTAGACATGGGCCCAATATGATGTTTGGTCCGTTTGGAAGTATTTTGTGGGCTTCCAGAAAGATTTTTGTAACCAAACAAGACCGGTGTTCAAGCCTTCAAGCCCTCCGGATATGACACTAAGCGAATTTGTATGTTGTTTGGTCCGTTATAATTTTTAATAAGAAAATTATAAAATAGTTTCACAATTTTATTATTTCTAAATCAATTGTTAAAGCTCATAAAAACTAGGTTATGATAATGAACACATACTCTAGTTTATTTATTTATTATTTATTTGAAAACAAATGATGTTGTAGGCTTGTAGTATTGTAAAATCCTTTATCTCAATATCAAAATCATAATAAGTTATTTGAATTATAATAAACAATTATTCTTATGACTGCAAACAGTAAAATTATATATTAACTCTTAACCATTTCTAAGAACATTTGATCTAACTTCTTCATTTAAATGCTAGGTTATAACCCCTATGTATCACATGGGATGAATAAATAAAAAAATCAAATAGTTAGTAATGAAGTTTTTAGAAGTATAAAATCATATTTTTGAGACACTTTTTAAATATCTTAATAAATTATTTGTGTCGTGTATGATGAAAACATATCATGTTTACCAAGTTTATATATCTTAATTTTTTCGAAACATTTCTGAACGATGTTATTATTCAAACATTCTATCATTGCTTTATTGAATTGACTAGAATATGAGTAACTATGGATTATTAGTTGTGACAATTCTACTGTATTTAGCTTAGTTAAGAATGTCACTATTGGTGAACTTGAATAGCTATATTATGCACCGAATTGACAACAACAACCATAAACCCTAAGCAATTCTTGTTTTATACCACACAGTGTTTATCTTGTACCCTTTAACCTTTTCTTTTTCCTAATTTGATTTATATTTGTTTTACTGTATTTAATTTCAAATCCGAACAAACCTCCTCGGATTAACAATACGTGTTTCACTAACCACATACTACTCATAGATATCATACTTCACCCGAGCAGGGGGTTGAAGGATGTCGATGAGGGGTGTTAATTATAATAATAATAGTTTAAAACCTCTCAAAAACAGTTGTATCACCAATTTAAGAGTGTTAACGAGCCGCGTCGCTTCCGAGCTCACCTAGGCTCGAGCTCAGCTCGTTTAGAGCACCATTTCTAAAGCCCAATCACAACTTGTGAGTGGTTGTCAAGCTTGAGCTTGACTCGTTTGTTAATTATTAATTATCTAATATACATATATAGTTATCTCTCTCTCTCTTAGAGAGTTATGATGACCAGATTGGATTATTGTTTCCATGGGGACAAAGTGCACTATAGGAGTGGTCGAATTTAGACCAGCGAACACAAGCACTAAACTAGGCATAGTCCTCATCGTTCCCGTGAGGTGTCATGAATCATATGGCATTGCGCCAGGCATACTCTCATTTTTGAAAAGTTAGGCACTGACAAATGTATAACATCACTCGCATGAGTGGCTTGTCAATATATCATGCATGATATATTTAGGGATGTTCAATATTTGGTTTCAAACTGAATTAGGTTATCGGGTTCGATTCGGTTTGGGTTTGGGTTCTGTTCCAATTATATTGATTTGTTTTAACAGGATAAACCCTATCAGGTAACAAAACACTTTCAGCCCATGTCATGTGTTATGTGTAAGCCCTAAAGCCCACAACCATTCTATCCCATGTTTAATCAGCCCAATCACCCTTTGACATTTTGCATTTTGCAACATGGGCTCCTAACTCTTGTTGGCAACATCTTCCCCAATATGGCTATTTGCAACCCAAAAATCGCTCACTCGCAGTACCAACTGAACGATAGATTACGAGAAGCTCGACTAGATTTCATCAATGAAATATAACATGTGAAATGGGAATTCAAATTCACTTGGTTTTAACATTTAGCGACTTAAATTGCTTCTTTGTGATTTAAAATTTGGAGGTTGAATTCGGTTTATACGGTTCGGTTAGGTTTTTGGTTACAACCAAATAAAAGTTCTAACAAAATAAACCTAAAACTCTAGAAACCGAAACGATAAACTCCCATAGACCTACGATATTGTCATTGCTATCTTTGTTTGTGGTTAAAATAGTATGTTAAGTAATATTTGTTGTCAAAATTACATGCTTTAAATAGCAACCTGAAATACTAGGTTGTAATATCTATTTCAGATACACGAAAAAACTATAAATATGGGAGTCCAAGTTAAGTATACATTATTTTTTTATCAGCTAACGGCCAACGCCTATCAATATATGTTTACTAATGACACACAAGTGAAAATAGATACGCAACTTCCTGACATTAATGACTTACTCACGTTTTCGGTTATCTTAATATAATTATTTGTAAGGCTATATATGTTATGGTGAGACGAAATATTAAAAAAAATTGTTGCCACATTGGTATGATATGAGTGATTTCATCTTTCAACTTTCACTAAGGGGGGTTCATGTAGTGTTAGATGTGATGTGATGTGATGAGTTATAAAAAGTTAAAGAAAAAAATGATGACACAGAAATAAATAATTGTTTATATATTAGCTAATAGTCAAAAGCAAATAAATCTAAAACAACCTCGCCCCCATGACCCATGTATCCTGCACCATGCTTCGATCGCGCCAAGAGGGGAAGTGCTCCCCACCTGCATGCCTACGTGACACGATGCCCTTTCACCCTACGTCACACATTTTGGATTGTTTATATATTAGCTAATAGTCAAAAGCAAAGAAAACTAAAACAACCTCGCCCCCATGACCCATGTATCCTGCACCATGCTTCGATCGCGCCAAGAGGGGCGGTGCTCCCCACCTGCACGCCTACGTGACACGATGCCCTTTCACCCTACATCACACATTTTGGATAGTTTTATTCAATGTTTTCATGCTCTAATTGAAATATAAGGTTGATGTATTTTAAAATACATTTGTTTCCCTGTATAGTTTGTATTATATTTCGTGTCATTTTGTCGTCGGTCTTGTATATTATCGAGTCTTGTGTGTTTTGCAGGGTTCTGGAAGGAGAAAATAGCTGAAAACGAGCAATTATGGATGAAACCGAGCATCCAAAAATTTCGTACATGAAATGGGGATCAAACGACACGAGAATCGAAGAAAAGTGCCCTGTCGCGCTACGTGATGGGGAAGGGGAGCTCGTCGCGTGGCGCGACGAGCTGAAGTCAACGAATCAGTCAAACCCCATGCTTGCGTCGTACGAAGAAACAAGGTAACTCGTCGAGTGACGCGACGGGGTTAAATTACGCAAAAAAGTAGATTAGGGCTACAGATTTCATGAAAAGTGATATATAAACAAATTTTATCAATGAAGATGAGAACTTTTGCAACCCTACACGAACGAAGAAGCTGAAAAAGGAGATTTTGAAGATCAAGAGAGCTATGGAGTAGAGAATTGAAGCGTGGGATCAAGTCTTTCGGGTGTTAACCATCTTATTACTCGGTTCTTTTGTTTATATTTTTTATACCTTATTTGCTAAACTCTGGAAGATGATTGTTCTTGTTTTCATAACTATGTTAGGCTAGATTTCTTTTATCACTACCTTGGTCGAATAATGAATACACCTATTTGATTATTGTTCTTTCTGTGTTGGACATGTTACGTGGTTTTAAATAATAAAGTAGTTAACTTTGGTTTCAATGTTCTAATGCATATGCGTACTTGATCTTGGTTGAATTCTATCATATGTTTCACTTGTGTTTTTTGGATGTCTTTTATGTATGAAGGCAAGTTAGATCGTGGACCATATGTTAGCGTCCAATTTTGTTAGAATTGAACCCTTTTCAAAGGAACAAATGATAGAAAGCCAAAACATGCTAGTTCATTTGATCTTGCACATCAGAGTTAACAAGCTCTGATGAATAACCACTGATATAGCCAAAGCCCTGCCATCAAGCATCTGTTGATGCTAAACGACAAAGATATTCAAAGCTCTGCTGAAGACCAACAGTGGATTGCATCAGAGTTTAGTTTATCTTATTATAATCAATGTAACAGTGTTATATTTAGAAGTGTTTAGGTTATCAGTGTTTAGAAGTTAGTTATTAGATTGTTAGTTGTCAATATCAACCCTGACATCAGCAAAGATGCTCAGAGGTTAGACATGTACTATAAACAGAACAGTACATTGTACTGTTCTATCCATCTATCAAAAGATCATTTCGCATTTTCTTTCAATCATCTTTCTTACATTCTGTACTAACAAACTATCATTGGGCTGAGGGGGAGTTGTGATTCACATGCAAAGCTTATAAGTTAGAAAACATGATGATCAAAGCAATCTTCCATTAGTTGTGATACAAAGTTTTATTTCGCTGCAATTCACTACGTTTTTATCTTCTTTCATCAATCATTTATTAAACAATCACAACTAATTCAAACTCAGATCCTATCATCAGAGCCTAGTCAATCAAATTTGATTTAACAATCAATTTGATTTGAAAGATCATCTCTCTGCTAATTTGTTTGTTTGTTTCATTGGAAAATAGAGTTTAATTATGTTCAAAGTTTTTAAAACAAAATATGTTTAAAACAATCAGAATGTCAAAAAACACACAGGATTCCAACAACACTGGATCCATGTTTAAACCTCCGATGCTTGTCAGGAATGAGTATTACATATGGGAACATCAGATGGGTCCTATTCTTGCTCAGCAATACACCGCTTGCTTGAGGTCAGTTGTATTTGGACCACATGTTCCTTTGGTTCCAAGTGTAGAGGACCCAACAAAACAAGTGCCTAAAGTCCTGAAAATTACTCCGAGCAAGATTCCCAAAAAATTGAGTTAGATGCTAAGGCTTTTAGCATTGTTGCTTCAGCCTTGCCTAACGAAATCTATGCTGGCTTATTGCACTGCAACAGTGCAAAGGAGTTATGGGATGCACTGAAAGAGCAATTCAGTGGGACTGAGGAAGTAGTTGAAAACAACATAGAAGTCTTAAATCAACAATATGAAACTTTTTGTCATGTCAAAGGAGAGTCTCTAACCCAACAGTTCGAACGATTTAGCTGTTTCATAAGTGAACTTAAGCTGGTAAACGTTGAATTTCCCAATTCGACTGTCAATAGTCGTTTCCTCAGATCATTACCAGAAAAGTGGGACACCATAGCTTTCGTGACTCGAACATCTGTTGGATTTAAAGAAATGAATCTTACACAACTTCATGGTAGACTCCTCACATATGAGAGAGAGTATAACCAGAAAAAGAAGTTACAAGAATCTGGCAAAATGGCTGATGACTGTGCTTTTGGTAGCACAACTCTTTTAGGCCAAGAAGGTGGATCTGGCAGTGGTAAGGATCAGAGTTATGATCATTTCATTGATATAACTTCTGGAGGAAACTTCAACTCTGATTCTTACTCACCCAACTATGCTTTTGCTGCCAGTGGGGAAAGCCAAACCTCTGATAATCTATCCTTTGAGTTGAATGATCTTCAACACTTTGGACCATCTGATTTAGAAGAAATGGACATTTTGCACCAACTTGCTCTATTAAGTGTTAGAGCTAGTAAATTTTATAAGAGAACTGGTAGAAAATTCCCAGGGTTGCATGGGGGGTTTAAGGTTAGGCTGGATAAATCAAAAATCAAGTGCTATAAGTGTAATAAACTAGGACATTTTGCTAGGGAATGCAGATCTCAAACATCTGGACCTATTGTGACACACCCTGGCCCTAGACCTCAACACAAACAAAGCACTGCTCATTATTCCCAATATACCCCTGCTCCTCAAATGCAAAGCACTACTCATTTTGCACACCCTGCTGCCACTGTTCCTATGCACTATGTTCAAACCACTGTTCCACAAATCCAGTATGTTCAAGCACCATCTCCTCAAGTGCATGTGCAACCTGCACGTCATGTCTCTCAAGTTACTCAAACCACTGCTCCGGAAGAGGTTAACCAACAAAGCTTTTTCCCACAAGGATTTGTTGATTGGAGTAGCTTGCCTGAGGAATTAACTGATGAAAACTTTGCTCTAGTAGCCAAAATTGATTTAGAAAATAATTTTTGCTTTATAGCTCTAGACACAATAGTTGAAGGTGATGAATCTGTGGAAGAAGTGTCTAAATCTGATGTGTCTGAAGTTCATGATGAAACAATGGTTACAAAAGAGAATTTTGATGAAGATGTGAAATCTCTGTATGATCCATGGGATACAGTGTGTGTGAAGGTGATTGTGACTGTGCCATGATGGCTGCTGCTAAGGTATCACCTTAGATCCTTAAAGATCTATGTTCAGAGACATGCATAATTGCTTTTGCTAACATAAAAAGGTATTAGAAACAAATTTTAGATGATGAACTACATTTTGAAAAGCTCACAACAGAGTTGAAAACAAAATTGGTTAACAAAGATTCTGAAATCAGCAGTCTAAAACATGAGGTAAACATAACCAAGGATCAACTCCAAACTATGATAGAGAAATATCAAGTTTGCAAAAAAGAGTTGGAATCTACCCAGCTCACTTGTGAGAAGTGGGTAGAATCTTGCAAAGGTTATGAGGTCATGCTTGAAAACCAGATCAAAAGTAACATAAAATTTGGCATAGGTTTCAGAAAAAATGACCAAGTTTTTGAAAATGTTTCTGTAAATAAATCTGGGGTGGTTGAAATTGTCCCAACAAATCTGGCTGGTGAAAAGATCAAAGTCACTGATAAAAATGGAAACAAAATCAGTTTAGAAAAACATGAGGGATCCTCAACTTTTGAGAAAGTTGAGAAATATCAATTTAAACCCACATGGTCTGATGAGTGTGTCATTCTCGAAAATTTCAAGCCAATGGACTTTTCAACCATTGATGTTGTCAAAGCACCTAAGGCAAGAGTAATCCCTATCAAGGATCTTCCAGCAGATGTTACAATGTCTGCTGAAAAGAAGTCTGAAAAAAGGAAGAAGAAAGAAAAGGTCAAAACTTGTTTTGTGATTTTTGTGAAAAAAGAAATCATGTCACTCAAAATTGTTTTCTTTTGAAAGCTTATGATATTAACAGAACTTGTGTGATCACAAATTCTTCAAAATGCATCATCTGTGGTAAAACAAACCACATAACCCAAGAGTGTTTTTATCTTCAAACCTTTGACATCAAGGTAAAAGAGATTAAATAAAAAACTCTTGAGAATCAAAATTTAAGCTCTGTTAGCAATAAATCTAAGCAGACCTTTGAATCTGTTGAAACATCTGTTACCAAAGCACTGAACAAAACCTCTGTTCCCAGAGAGGTACAGGTGACAGATGCACCACCTACAAACATGTATCCAACAGGATATGGCCAACCTATATATAAAAAGGTTCCTTTTAGTTATGAGGGTTACAAAAGACCTTCAAAGCCAAGGGTTAACATGCATCCTCATGGTTACCAACATCTAACAGGAAATGGCTCAAAACAGTGGTTACAAAAACCTAATCTAACCACTGTCCATTCTCCTAAATTTGAGATTAAATAATTTGTGACCCCATCCAAAGCCATTTTGGCTTTGAGACCCACCTAAACTAATTGTTTACTAATGTGCAAGGAGCTTCTACTTGCCTTGATAGTTTATGGTATGTAGATAGTGGAGGCTCCATGCACATGACAAGATGTAGAGCCCTACTCAAAGATTTCATGGCACATGGACGGGTGATATATCCTTTGGTAACAATTCAAAAGGGAAGGTGTTGGGGTCAGGGACTGTTCAGGCTGGGAAACTCAAATTTGAACATGTTAATCTCATTGATAATCTAATATTCAACTTGCTGAGTGTTTCACAAATGAGTGACAAAGGATATGGATCCTTCTTTACAAAAAAAACATGTCAAATTGTAGGACCAGAAGTTGTTAAAAAGATTGATCAAATCATTGCTGAGAGCAAAGAACAACTTGTTGCTCATAGGATTGGCAATGTGTATGTGGTGGATATGTTGAAGGATAATCCAATGTCCAATGCATGCTTGTTCTCAGTTGCTTCAAGCATAGAGACAGAGTTATGGCAGAGAAGACTTGGACACACAAATCTGAAAACTATCACCACACTCTCAAAACAAAATCTTGTCAGATGTTTACCCTCAAAACAATTCACTTGTGAAGAACATTGTGTTTCCTGTTTAAAAGGTAAACAACATAAAAGTTCTTATAAGTCAATTGAAGAGTCCAAAACAAGCTAGTGTTTGCAACTGTTGCACATGGATTTGTTTGGACCTGTAAAAATCATGAGTCTCAAAAAGAAAAGATATTGTCTTGTCATTGTAGATGATTTTTCAATACTTGCAGACTCAGGTTTACCCTTGTCTTTTTGAAAGGAAAAACAGAACTTTAATTGAATCTGCAAGAACAATGCTTGCAGACTCAGGTTTAACCTTATCTTTTTGGGCAGAGGCTGTAAACACTGCTTGCAATGTGCATAACAGAGTTTTGATCAATCCCAAGCATCAAAAGACTGCCTATGGAATTCTTTATAAAATCAAACCTCTGATCTCTTATTTCAAAGTTTTTGGCTGCCCATGCTTCATTTTAAACTTAAAAGATTCAGTTTCTAAGTTTGCAGCCAAAGTAGATTGTGGTTATTTCCTGGGATACTCAACCACTGCTAAAGCCTACAGAGTTTTTAACTCTATGACCAAGTGTGTTGAAGAAACTCTGAATGTGAAGTTCAATGAACTTTCTTCGTTAAAACTCCCAGCAAATCCTGCTGAATTGTTTGATCTAGACAAATTTACATTTGAAGATGTGTCTATCAAGACTGACCTTGCATGTACATCACAATCTTCTCATCAAGATCATGGATATGACAGTGTGCTTCCACAATTCAAAGTCAATCCATCCATAAGAGGATCTGATGCTACTAGCAACTGTGTAAAGTCTGCCACAATTGGGTCATCAGTGGTTAATCCACAAACCTCTGCCAGCTCACAAGAGCAAACCACTATTGATAAAAGTCCATTCTCTTTGAACAAAAATCAACAAAATTACACACCATCCCTCCTATACCTCCACCTCCATTTTAAACAGATGTTGGCACTTCAAAATTGCCAACAGACATTTGCTCAGATGATTCCCATTTGCAGCCTTCACCTCAAAATGTCATCATTCCATATAAGGGAGATCTTATCTTTCTTAGAGGCCATCCATCTGATCAAATCATTGGTAACATCAATGAGGAGTGCTCACAAGAAGTCAATCCCAAAACATTTGTCTTTTTGTTGGTTTTCTATCACTCACACAACATGTCAAGTACCAAGAGGCACTGAAAGACAACAGTTGGGTAGAAGCTATGCAAGAAGAGCTCCTTCAATTCAAAAGACAACAAGTATGAGAACTTGTACCACTGCCTAAGGATGTGTGTCCAATTGGCACAAACTGGGTCTTTAAGAATAAAACTGATGAAAGGGGTATTGTTGTCAAGAACAAAGCAAGGCTTGTGGTTCAAGGCTATAAACAAGAAGAAGGCATTGACTATGATGAAACCTTTGCTCCTATTGCAAGATTAGAAGCCATCAGATTGTTCTTAGCCTTTGCTGCCAACCACAACATCAAGGTGTTTCAAATGGATATCAAAAGTGAATTCTTGTATGGTAAGATCAAAGAAGAGGTATATGTTTGTCAACCTCCTGGATTTGAAGATGCATTTTATCCTGATCATGTCTACAAGCTCAACAAAGCTTTGTATGGCCTGAAGTAAGCACTAAGGGCCTGGTATAAAACTCTTTCCACTTTTCTCTTTTCCACTGGTTTCATAAGAGGTAAAATTGATAAAACCCTATTCTTGAAATGGAGAGGAAAAGATTTGATGCTTGTCCAAATTTATGTGGATGACATCATTTTTGGATCCACATGCACTACCATGTATGAAGAGTTTAGGAAACTCATGGCAGTAGAGTTTGAGTGTAATGGGTGAGGTCTAATGTTTTCTTGGTCTTCAAGTAAAACAATTGCACAATGATACAATCATTCATCAAAGTAAGTATGTCAAAGAACTACTCACCAAATTTGATATGAATGATTGTAAACCATGTAGCACACCCATGGTAACCTCAAAGCTTGTCACTATTGATGACAAAGATGACTTGGTTGATCAAACTATCTACAGAAGCATGATTGGGTCTTTACTATACCTAACTGCTTCCAGGCCAGACATCATGCTTGCAACATGTGTTTGTGCTAGATCATAGTCAGCACCTAGAAAGTCTAATCTTATTGTTGTGAAACAGATATTCAGATACATAAAAGGTGCTCCCACACTTGGTATCTGGTATCCTACTAATGGAAACATTGAGCTTTCAGGTTACTTAGACAGTGATTTTGCCGGTTGCCACACCACAAGAAAGTCCACATCAGGGGGAGTTCAATTCCTAGGTGATTGCCTAGTGTCCTGGAAAAGCAAAAAGCAAGTTGAAGTATCCACATCCACTGCTGAGGCTGAATACATTGCTGCTGCAAGTTGCACTGCTCAACTCTTGTGGCTTCAAAATCAACTGCTGGATTTTGGTGTAACTGCTTTAAAGACTCCTCTCAAGCTAGAAAGTCAAGCAGCTGAAAACATCATTAAAAATCCAGTGTCTCATTCGACAACAAAACACATTGACATCAGACATAACTTTGTGAGAGATATGTTTGATTAATCTGCATCATGTTCCAACTAAAGATCAACTAGCAGATGTTCTAACAAAAGCATTAGATACATCCACCTTTGAAAGTCTGGTCTCTAGGATTGGCATGCTAAACATGGAATAAAAACATTTTTTTTGTGTTCCATGTGTAAATAGCATTAAAATGTTTTTAGGAAAATAAAAAATCTATCCTTAAAAATAGTTTAAAATTAAAGTTTTTAATAAATCTCAAAAGTCTGTTCATAACCACAGCTTTCTTAAAACCACTGATCGGCTTGAAAAATCTATCCACTGTTAAAAGTGTATCTACTGTTTGGTCAAACCACTGTGTTGACCTTATCCACTAATAGCTATCCACTGACAGTGTAAAATCAAAACACTGTTTCCATCCACTATTAACACACAACAATGGTTCTCCATAATACCTGTCTTCCATTCACTATCAGAGGATACACGTGGACAGATGTTAGCCGTCAGATCTTTGCACGTCATCACTCACTTTTTCACTTTATAAAACCTTGTTTTATTCCAAACAGAGTTTTTCACTCTACCGTATCGAATTCAAAATTCTGAAAGCGGTTTCTTCACCCATTTTCTTCTTCTTCACAATTTTTTCTTCACCCAAAACTTTCACCATGAAGCTCATCATTAAAACACCCCACAATTACACTCTGATTCTTGAAGAAACTGACTCAAATAGAGAGTATCATGCTATGATGAAAGTCTTAAAAGTATCCAAATACAAGAACATCATGGAAATCAAAGCCCCAATTATCAAGATACAATATGATAGTTCTGGGCAAATGCTAAGGTCCATTCAACAAAGAAGAAACCTTATGCGATTGTTTCCAAAGTGGGCAAAACTCTTTTTCAAATAAGCCCATCTTCCATTCTAGAGGTTTTTGGTCTAAATGACCTAGATCATCCTACCTCTTTCCCACTCCATGACTTGCATAATGAATTCATTGAAAGAGGATATGATGGTCAACTGACAGGTAAAACCATCTATAAACCCAAATTTCCTGCTAAAATGAAATTCTTTTTCCATACATTGTTGACATGTTTGTCTGCCAAGACAACTGCATTTAATGAAATACCTTTGAACATGCAATACTTGGGATATGCAATTTTGACTAAATCTGATTTCAACTTTTCCCAAGTATTGTTCAATGACCTGGTGACAAACATCAACAATATTAAAAAGGACAAAGCTTTTCTAATGCACCCAAAGTTTTTAAGTGTTTACATACAAAACAAAGTTGGTGAAGCTGATGCTAAACAAGGTGTTGTGGTTTCCCATGGTAGCCTTACACATGAAACTTTCACTCGCATCACCAACTAATCAAAAGTTTTAGAAACACAAGTAGAGGGGGCTGAGCAAATTTTAGATGCACAAACATCACAGGCTCAACCCACTGCTACTGAGCCCACTGCTCCTGGTGATCAAAGTACTACAACCAGTGCTTTGAAACTCACACCAGCAATCACCAAAAAGAAAAATACAAAATCCAAAAAGCCCACTAAAACCAAAACTAAAAAGGGTCCTCTGGAAGATGAGATCCCAGAGGTTAACCCAGTGACAGCACCAAAGTCACTTGAAACCACTGCTGCTACTTCCTCACAACAGATGGTAGAAAGATCTAAACCTATAAGCCTTCTCCTCTTGTATCCTCACAAAAGGATCAAGTTGTAAGCAAAGGGACACCAAATTATGAAGCTATAGATCCACTTGGATCTATTTTCTGTAGCCCCTCTCCCAGGGCAATGTCTCTTTCTACACCACAACCCTCACCAACAAATATTCCACCTACCATTTTACCACTGTTGAATGCAATTGACATGGATCAGACAAATATCAGTCCCTCTCCCTCACACATCACTGAGAGTTTTCCTCTACATATGACTGAGTCTGATACTCATGCTTTTGCTATCCCATCAATAGCTGAGGAGGCTACATCCCTTGGGTTACAAGTAACCCTTGGTGATTTTTCAAGTTGAGCAATCACTACAATTGCAGAGCTTCCTGTTTCTCAATTGGACAGTGGCTCCATCATCAAGACTCCCTTGAAGGCAACAACTGTTGAGGCTACTAAGGTAACTTCTGTTCCAGTTGGAAGTCCCTAGTACCAAGACAAAGGGGCATCTGTGTCTGAAGCAATGAAGGAAACTTCTGCTAATGATAACACAGATAAAACCACGACTGGTGGGAGTTCAGATGATCCTATTAAATTAGGTGATGAGCTAAGAAATAAAGAATTGACGGAGAGAGTGTGCCACATGGAATCATCAATTGATGAATCAAGTCCATGATGAAACAAATGGTTCAAAGTTATCATGCACGTCCTCCTACTCCAACCACTGCTGATGAACTATGGAACATTGTGTCACCTATCATTCTAGCACAAAGAGAACTGGCAGAGATCCAGCATGATTCCAAGATGAAACTTTTCAGGGAAATGGTTGAAGCCCGTTATAAGGACACCCAAGCTGAGATAAAGGCCATCAAAGATCACTTGCTAAGAACCACAGGCTCTGCCCCTACTCCAGTGTTTCTAGAAGACCAAACCATTGATGATGCCAAAAGGGGGAGAAAGATTCAATGAGGAAACTAAAGCCTGATTCTTTGCCTAAAACCATTGCTTCAAAGACAACTGAGCCTGAAACCACTGTTGTAGCATCAAGCAAAGAGATTGATGAATCTCTCAACAAAGAAACAGACCAATTAATTGCTGACAAAGAGAAAAGTTGAGGAATCTTAGGGCAGAGAGTAAAAGTTTGGTTAAGCAAAAACTAGACCAGCAAAAGGAAAAAGAAGACATTGGTACTTCAACAAAGAAGAGTTTGGTAAAAAAGGCGGGCAGATCAATATCCATAGCTTCTAAAACCACTCCCTACTTGCAACTCAGCTGTAACCTCTGCCCCAATCACTCAAAGCTCAACTGCTCATATCACCACATCAACAACCATTCCAACAGATGTTGTGATTCCTGTTGTGTCAACAGTTGTTAACACAGCAGTGGTTACAACAGACATTTCTCAAACCACTGCTCTAATCACTTTTCCAATCTTGAACACCACCAGTGGTACACCACCAAGAATCCCTCAACCTCCATCATCACCCAAGATAAAAGTCAAAAGGAAAAGAAAAACAATTGTGATAGGTGATGATGATGAGGAAGAAGAAGTACCATCACCCATACCTATATCTTCACAACCACTGCCCATATCAAATCCAACACCCATTTCATCAAAACCAACACCATCATCATTACCACCTCAATCCACAAATCTTTAATATCCTCATCTCTCAACCTCAAAGTTTCCACTAGCTACTTTATACCCTCTTGAACTTCATGCAATGAAAGGAGAGATAGAGTTATTCTACATGATTGAGGATCCAACTGAAAGGGAATTTCCCTCTCTTTGTGGGTATCGAAAACCAAAAAATCTTGATGAATATCTGCAATTAAAGGTTAGATAAGTAGAGACAATAGCAAAGAAGGAAAATGCAGGCAAAGATAATAGAACTATACAAAGTGCTATGCAACTACAACTGGAAAAGGTCAGGCACATTGAAGACTATGCAAGGGATCTTTGCAAAATAGAATCTGAGAAAGTCACAAAGGTTGATCCTGATCTAAGACCAGACCTTCTAGAACACATCATGACCCACAAGCCATATAGAGCAACAAGAGCTCAGTTCAAGAACTGGTCAGCAGATGATCTAGAAGAAGAAACTGAAAGGATACAATTATGCTCAAGAATCCTCAACAAAAGGTTACACCACCTAATTGGAAGAGAGCTAAATTTGTTGATCAGATCATGCTCTGAAGATCAAAAGAATGAAAGTAGAGCTTGTTGAAAATCAATATGGTCCAGCTAAACAAATAGCAAGATGGGGAGAAGTTAAGGTTTTGAAAACCTACAAAATCTTGGAAGAACTTAGAAGAAAAGATCCAACAGTTCCCAAGAAGCCAGATTACCCTATTACAACCACTGCTCTCACTGACATCACTTCAACCCAGACCAAATCTTTTAAAAATCAAGCTGCAACATCTAGCTTATCCACCATTGCCTTGGGACAAAGAAAAAGGCAAAATCAGGTGTCTGAAGCTGATGGGAAGATGTTTGAAGATGATTTAATCAAATATGGCATTATGAATCAACTGAAATTCCACACAGACCCTGCAAGTGATGAACTCAGAGCTACAATATCTAAACTTGTTAGTAGGCCATCATCACCAAACTCATCACAAATAAAACTTCGCCCAAGAAAGCAACCATACCTTAAAATTCGAAAATGGAGTGCCGATAAAGACACACATGAATGACCTGGTCATGCCTGATGCAAAGTTCGAAGAATTAAAGTGGAGGCATCATATGGTCTTCCTGCTGAGTACCTTCAAGATCTGCTGAATCTCAAACTTGAAAGGGAATTTGAAGACTTAGTTGCTACTGAATTTGAACTTCAATTCAAAGGTCAAATCATAGAACTATTGATGAGGAATAAAGATCAAGAATAAAGGAAGTTTTGGCATCATCTATTCCAGGGGGTGATTGTTGGGATTGAACCCTTTTCAAAAGAACAGATGATAGAAAGCCAAAACATGCTAGTTCATTTGATCCCGCACATCAGAGTTAACAAGCTCTGATGAATAACCACTGATATAGCCAAAGTGCTGCCATCAAGCATCTGTTGAAGCTAAACGACAAAGATATTCAAAGCTCTGTTAAAGACCAACAGTGGATTGCATCATAGTTTAGTTTATCTTATTATAATCAATGTAACAGTGTTTGTATTTAGTAGTGTTTAGGTTATCAGTGTTTAGAAGTTAGTTATTAGATTGTTAGCTGTCATTATCAACTCTGACATCAACAAAGATGCTCATAGGTTAGACATGTACTATAAATAGAATAGTGCATTGTATTGTACTATCTATCTATCAAAAGATCATTTCACATTTCCTTCCAATCATCTTTCTTACATTCTGTACTAAAGAACTATCACTGGGCTGAGGGGGAGTTGTGATTCACATGCAAAGTTTATAAGTTAGAAAGCATGATGATCTAAGCAATCTTCCATTAGTTGTGATACAAAGTTTATTTTCGCTGCAATTCACTCTGTTTTTATCTTCTTTCATCAATCATTTATTAAACAATCACAACTAATTCAAACTCAGATCCTATCAAGTTTACGGTTAATAGTATACGATTCCCCGTAGAAACCGTGATTAGGGTTTGAATAGCGTTAAGTGTTCTACCAATATCAATAGCCGTGAGGTGAGAGGTTATCAATTAGTCTCGAGTGATTAGGATTTCTAGGTTAGATTCTTCGTGAGAAGATCCCCTAGTTCAAGGTCTCTGTCTGCTAGTGGAGTTAGATTATAAACCTTGTTTTTCCTTAGATTTTCATGCTGTGAGGTAGAGTGTCTAAGGGTGCTTTATTATTAGACTAGGATACCTGGTGATGGAGTTATATAGACCGGTAAAATTACAGGTTATTTGGTTGTCATAGGTATCTTCTCGAGAAGGGTCGAGGTCTTATAGGTAATTGTATAAGTTTAGCATCTCAAGATCCCAGTTTCCACATTAGTTCCAAAACCGTTAGAACGTGTCGTGCATGTGTAGGACTTAGACCTAGGTAGTGTATTTTCCATCGTCTGATCACATCTCAGCTTTAGTTCGTACTTGTTTTTAGTTTTAACTTACTTAGTTAATTTTAGTAGTTCGTTAGAACACCCCCTAATATAAAAATAATTTAATCGTGTCAGTTTAGTTATTAGTAATCAAAGTCTAATATCTGTAATTAGTAGAGTCTCGTGAGTTCGATACTCAGACTTACTTAAGATATATTGCATTGACCGTTGTGTGGTATAGGTTTTAGAGAGTCTTAGTTTATGAATTTAAAACTTAAAGTGTCTAGTTTAGGGTCAAAATTAGTTAGTTTAATTAGATCACACTTTTAGCACATCAAAGGTGTAAAATTGGAATTCAAATTCACTTCATTATAATAGTACCGAGTGATATAAATGGCTTCGTTGTAATTTGAACTTTTGGGGTTGAATTCAGTTTATTAGGTTAACTGAATTTAGTTCGGTTTCGGCTACGATCCAATAGACTTAAAAACCTAAAAACTAAAAAGATTAGCACCCATAGAAGTATAATATTGATGGGTAATTACTCTCGCTAAAAGCATCCACAACGCACCATCCAATGCGTGTGGTTTAGATTGCGGATAACCAAGAAACGGACCCCGACGCGTTGGAGCTTGACCCGTTAAGCCTTTTCAATTTTAACCCGAGTGATGAAAATTCGATATTAGGATTATTTTGTTTGTAATTTATTTCAATGCAAAAAAGAATCAGAAAATATCATGAAAAATAGAAAGAATTTATTGTGAAAAAGCACAAAAAAATGTGTTAGCCGTTTACTAAATAAGAGGCGAAATTGTGCCTCGTAGTTTGATGTTTTGTAGATTAGTATTGTTTCGGTAGTTGATGTAATAAAAAAATCAAGTTTTAATCACCTTAGCCACTTCTAAAATATCCATTCCATACCCTTAGCCTAGCCCGTTACAACCCTTAAAGACCTTTTGACTTGTGCCTCGTGTTTGTGTGAATTGGTGGAGAATGACTGAGTAGCCTACTCGGGTACATGTTCTAATCGGTTTGAGTGTTTACTTGAAAATTTCTAATGCATCATTTTTAGTTGTATATTAAACTGAGTTGAGAGAACATTGTGAGGGATATGCATGACGTGTTGGTTTTAATTAGGGGTGAGCATAAAACCGAAAAAACCGAACCGCAACCAAATTAACCGAAAAAACCGAACCGAAATAACCGAAAAGCAAAATAACCGAAGGGTCGGTTATTTCTATTTTTGATAACCGCATGTTGCGGTTCGGTTATGGTTATTATTAGTTTCATAACCGCAAATAACCGAACCGAACCGAATGTTTTCAACATGGCCGAATCCGTAAGACAATAGGTTTTTAAGTTAATGTTTAAGTCTTTAACCATGGCCCAATCTATATTTTTTTTGGTGAAGTGTTTAAGTCTTTTAACCATGACCTAACCTCATTGAATTTAAACTCTAGCCACTTTGTGTTCGTATGTATGCTTCCACATAACACGTGGAAGTAAAATATAATTGATAATTCTAAAATCTTTAACTGTGTATATTTATTTTTTACGCATGAATTTTGCATAACCCACACATTTAAAGCCTAACTTTAGAAACGATAAAATAACCGACCTATAACCGAACCGAAACCGCATTAATTGCAAATAACCGATTAACCGAAACTGCATTAACCGAACCGAATGGTTATGGTTTTTTGCTAACCGAAGTGTGCGGTTATGATTTCTGTTATAGGCAATAACCAAACCGAACCGCACCATGCTCACCCCTAGTTTCAATGGCGGGTGAATCTTGGGTAACCATTTTATGTGTTAAAAATCAGAAATCCGTTTAACCATTAAATAATCCGTAAATTGTGAAAAATTGCAAACCGAGCATGACATTAGACCTTGGATTGAGTTTTGAGAATGGGAAGTGTATCTTTTGTTCGACCCACATGAAAGTGAAAAACAGATTTGTTGAAGGGAAGCAAAAGACAAGTGTAGGGATGTGATGCATGGTCGAAAACTCATCGCTTTATCGTATTAAGTTTATATTTTTATGTAAATTTTGGTTTCGAATGGCCTACTTTGATTAGAATTGTTTTTACAGGTCTAACAGAGTTTAAGGAGCTATTCGGGAGCTTTACGGAGCATGGGGAGCGAACAAGATCAACCGGGGACGCGAAACAAGCAAAAAAGAAAAGCAAAATTATACGATGCGTCGATGAGAAACGTGCGTAGATAGCATAATAAGCCATCGCCAGAAAAGTAAATTTAGGCAACGCATCGCCGACGCCATGGTGGGCCGTCGGCGACGCCACTCCCTGATGGTCGACACTGATTCTTGTTTGTTGAGTGTTCTGAACGAGTTAAAACCCGTTTTTGGGGTTATTAGTTTGGAGTTACCATTCTTGGGGCCAAGAACATCACCAACACCATCTCCAATCCATTCGATTCATCATCCACAATCATCATGCACCAATCCATCCTAACCATAATTCACCACCATCACCATTATCTCACCAATCAATCCACCACCACCACCACCATTCATAAACCCTAACCATCATTGATGTGTGTGAATTATATATATTTTTAATTGGGTTTTTCTTCACACAAATTTAGTTTTAAAAATGGTTTTTCACCTGAAAACTAACTACACACACAAAAAGGCAAGTGTACCCATCGGGAGGTAATATAGTTTGTCTGCAAGAACCGGATATCAATCTGTGGACGTTGTGTCTCGATACTAAATTTTTGTTACTTTAAAGCCTTTTCAATTAATGGTTGATTTTGTTTCTAATTTATCATGCAAAAAATAACAATCTACCAACTAATCTAAGGAAAAAAATATCTAAAGAGAGGTTGCCTAAATTAAGTATCAACTAACAAGCATGTGACAACTAAGGGAAGTAACTAGTGATGATGCAAGATCCAAATTTAACTAAGTCTCCAATCAAGGCTTCCTAGTTTATAATTCTCAGGAAAAGTAAAATGAAATAACATTCTAATCACCTAAAAATGATTATTTTTAAGCTCACTTTCTAAGTTAATTTTAATCTTTAAACAAGAGTTATTTGTTTGTTAAAACTCATAACTCTACAAACTAGGGAAACCGCTATGAACAACATAACTTACTTTCAAGTAAGTAACATCTTCATCTTGTTCTTGATATGAACCACAAGCATGGTCATGCTAAATAACAATCTTGGCCTAAATCATCATGTTAACACAAGCACAAGCTATAGAATCCATAAAACATTATTTTGATCTTTCCAAATCTAAATGCAAGAATTCATATACATGTTCAAATCACCATTCTAATCATGTTAGCAATTACCATTCGTAGTTTCATGTTATAAATCATACTAACAAGTTAACAAGATTCAATAATCATAATCTCTACATGGGCTTTCCGACACAACATGTAAGTACTTATGACTAAACATTCAAGAACAAGGACTTTAAACATGTACATGAACTCCAAGAACAAGATTTAAACATTACTATGAAGATTAACAAGAACAATCACCACATCTACTTCCATATTATCACATGTTCATTAGCTTCAACTAGTTTAAGCAACACCAATGTTTAGCCCATAAGGCTCATAGCAACCAAATCAAATACAAGAAAGCAATAATTGTTCATAATGTAATAAGTAGCTAACCAAGATTAAAGACAAGTAAAATGGTAAATTGAGTAGATCTTCAAGTGAATTAATTCTCTTCAACGCTTCCAAGAAAGCAATAATTCTTGGCTCCAACAAGCTTCCAAGACCAGATTCTTGAGAGAATACTTCACAAAAATGCTCCAACTCCCCTCCAAATGAGCTTGAAACCCGTATTTAAGCTGCTGGGAGTTTGGCACGACCATGCCACCTTTTGGCACAGTCGTGCGTGGCAAGTGTCAGAGTCACTTTTCTTCTGTCGATCTTATTTGTTAGCCTTTTTAGGAAAAATCCCGCTCAAACTTCCCCGAGGTGGCACGATCATGCCAACAGGTGGCACAGTCATGCTTATCGATGACGTATCCGATGATGACTGACATGATCTCGGGAATGAGCTGATCAGAGATTGATTTTGGTCACGCACGGTCGTGCCAGTCTTGGATTTTCCTGGTTTGTGCAGTCAGATGGTAGTGCTTGATGAGAGTGTCGGTTATCAGTGGCTTGGCACGGTCGTGTCAGGGGTTGGCACGGCCGTGCTGTATCTGCAGTTTGCTGGAAATCTTCGTTTTTGCTCCATTTTCTCCAAAAGCCTCCGTTTCAACACGGGCCGAAGCCCGGACCTGTATTTTCACAAACAACTCAAATGAGTACCAAAATCAATGAAAATACAACGAGATCTCGCGTAAACTGGGTATATTTGACGTTTTAAAGATGTATAAATTCTTATACATAAATCATCCATTACCATCATCAAAGCTTCAAGATTTTCGTGTTCGAGCTTCAATCATCCAGTGATCGTGTTCCTTCACCATGAGCGGCTAATTCTTTTGGTTTCACCCCGGTGTAGACTTTCGTAAGGTTTCTGGGGTTTGATACATGTTTAGCATTTGATTTGTGACAAATTGAGTTTACATTCGAACTGATTACTAATTGTCTTGCATTTGAACTATATTTGTGAATTGTCGAGTGATTATAAAATTTGACTTTGCAAAACAAGTTTGTTTATTTTTTCCTTATCATCTGAGAGGATTTACATGTCCTAGGTAAAGAAGTGCATTGTGGTCCATCTTGAACGTTGATAGCAATTGGCACCTAAGCCAGTGACACTAAAACCGTTAATAACCGAATTCAACTAAATCAAGTTAACAACATGTAGAAACCCCATGCCTTGCAATTGTCGAACCGGGTGTGAACCTTGTTCTCCAATTATAGTTCTAATCAAACAATCAAGTTTTCATGCAATCAAAAGTGTTCAAGTTTTTGTGCAATCAAAAGCGTTCAAGCTTTTAGTAGTTAAATAATTTAGTAACAAACTCTTTGGTTAACTCCGTTACTCTTTTCAAAACAAACAAACACCATTAATCAATATAGAAAGCTTCATAAATTTGTGACAACCCTTATTATCAATCACGTTCGTACACAAACAACAAACTCTTTGTGGATCGACCTCGTACTACCACTTATTCGAAGTTAAGGGTAATTCGGGGTTATAAATATTATCTTTGACCGGGACACGACATGTCGATCACCAATTTCAATTCCCATTTCAATCACAATGAGCTCGAGTGATGTAGAAACCATGCAACACCCGCCTACACATAATATTTTTGCAACGGGTAGCTCCAGTGATGAAGAGTCCACACAATCTCAGTCACTACCTTACCTTCCCGTAATTACTAATGATGTTAGTTTTCTTACTTCTTAGTGATAAATTCATGCAAGTCGTCATGGAAATGGTTGACGTATTGGCAGTCCGATGACGTCGAAAAAATGTACTTTCCAATATATGATTCGTCGGCGTCGAAGCAAGCTCAAGCTCTAGACAAATAAAAAGGGGGAGCCCAAAGAAATAACTAGGAGTCGAGTGGAAATGTAACATCCCAATTTAAATAGAAAATATATCCTTGTAAAATATGATTTCATTCGGATATTTAAACAAATTCATTTAACGATATACAACATTTTATCATGGAACCATAATTGAATTAGTGTTTTACAGGAGTTTGATAGCAACGGAAAACTTTGGTTTAACACCAATAAATGCAAGAAGTTTGAACCTAACAAAACACAGTCACCATGGTTCCCTAGCGTAAAACGTTTAATAAGGCGAGTTGGTTCGGTCTTCATGAGTGGCTTGATCGTCCATCCGTAACCTTTAAATAGCTTAAACCTACAAAAAAAACATCTCATTAGAGTGTTTAATGCCTTTTGATTTGATCAAATTTGATTAAGAATCAACAAAAAAAAAATCAACAAACAACCAAACATCACATTCCCGCCGTAGCCTACGATCCTGGACCGTAGGCTACGGTCCAACTGCTCTGTTCTTTTGCTTGTGAGCCATAGGCTACGGCTGGCCACTGTAGGCCACGGTCTGGGTGACCTACCGGCACTCTTTTTAGCTGCAAATTGTAACTTTTAACCGTATTACCCGCAACGTTCAATCATGAAACATAATTTCTCAACCATTTTAAATTCAACTTGCCTTGTAGACAAGTTTAATGGTAACTCCATCTAACGGGAGACTTCCACCATCATTATGAAACCTTTAAATTATCGTTTGATAAAATTATGTCTTTAACTCAAGTACACTTTTACCATTTCTTGCTTTTAACAACCAAACCAAACCGGAATTTGTTTGGATACATCATTGGAATAATACCTTAGCCTCTCCAGCCCCTTGGATCATTTATGCCTTGCTCTTATATATGTCATAAGTCCAAACATGATCAAGTGATCATATTTGACCCGTTTCACCCTTTTAAACTTATCCACAAGTCCATTCAATTTCATTCATTGTAAACATAAACACTCATCCTTTCAAGTTTACCATTATTTCAATTAGTACCCTACAACAACTGTCATGTTTAACAAACCGATCACTAAGTAAGTCTAACCACTTACTCTTCATTTAACTATTTTATCAAAAACATCTATCATAGGTTCTATCAAAACAAACGATAACAATAAGTTTAATCAACTAAATGAAACACATCTATTAAGTTACGTACCTTTATGAAATATTTGATTTTCAACCATACCTCCACCTCAATGGTTCTTTGAACCGCATAGGTTATTCGTGTCATTTCAGATTTCTATTGTATCATGTTTAATTCGGTTTCAAACCTTTTGTGTAAAGTAACTCATCCTCTAAGATCATAATCATCAATTTTTACCCTGTAATAACAAGTATATACCGTTCGATCTATTTTAGTAATTTTAGCAACTTACCTTAGAGCTTTCCCCTTTTCTGTAATGAGTGTCCTTCCTCGCTTATCTCCCCAACGTGTCACTCGTGTTGCCTAAAGTTCGACACCAAATTCCTATAAACCATCGCCATGTTAGTTACTAGAACATATAACCACATGGTTTATTCATACAATGACCATTTTGATCATTATCACTTTCATACTCAAGTGTTTTTGTGTCGTTATTACTCTAAGTTTCACTAAAGCATTTCATCAAACACTTGTTGGGTTTCAGATTCAAGGTTTACTACCAAACCATTCCCTTAGCCTCATTACCCCCGTTTTCATTTCTGGTGTTAATCTTTCAAAAATACACACACATATTGCATATTTTCAGTTTATCACATGATAGATTTCCCAATTCTTGATCATCTAAACATGTATTTAACTTCTCATCCTACTCTTTCTAACTCAAGGTGTCATCACATGACATCCATCAAATTTCTAAACATGCAACACATAAATCTAGTAGTTATCACTACAATGAACATAGATAACCATCAGATTTCATTTAATTTTATGATGTTCACAATTTATCGCTATCATAACAATCTCAAGTCTAATCCAAAACACTTACCTTGATTTCTAGATGGATTTACAAGCTTAGGAACCCTTGTGCTCTCCCAATTTACCCAAATTAGGCCTTGGATCACTCCAATTTGTTCAATTTCACAAGTGGAGGGTTTCCCCCTCCTTTCTCCTTCTCTGTCGTCGCACACACACATTATGTGTGTGGTGTGTGTGTTTTAATTACATAAATTCAGATTTTATATAGGTTTAGGAGATGCACCAGTTTGGTCCCTCAAGTTATCGTAGTTTGTTATTACTTTGTACTTCTTTTCACTTGGTTTAGTATTGGAGCACTAACTAAGCTACTTTCTGTAGTTATAGCATTGTCTCTATATCAATATGTGTGTATATATATGTATTATATACATATATATTCTATTAAAATTTACGGGCGTTACAGGAAAGAGACTTGCGTGTATGGAACGACTTCTTTGCCCCACAACTTGTGTTTGATGATGACAAAATTAGAAGTCGATTTCGGATGAGGTGTTCACTTTTCCTTAGAATTGTAAACGACCTATCTGAAAAGTATCTGTACTTTACACAATGCATGGATGTAGTTGGCAGAACGGGCTATCTTCGATTCAGAAATTCACTTCCACCATACCTCAGTTGACATACAACACAAAAGGTGACACAACCGATGAGTACGTACGAATCGGTGAAACTACGGCCTTGCAAAGTTTAAGGTATATTTGCAAGTATATTATTGAGTTATATTCTAAAGTGTACATGAGGAAGCCTAATGAAACCGACATCCAACAATTGTTAAAGGCTCATGAAAGCCGACACGACTTTCCAGGAATGCTTGATAGCATTAAATGTATACAAGGTAAACTAGCATGCAATATTAAATGTCAAACCCCAAGTGTCCACAAGAATTAAGTGTCCCTCAAAGTAAAGAGACTATTTATGAATAAAAAGCTTAACAATACCCCGACTGGCGACGTGCTACTCCTATAACGCTATATATGTTAAGTTGGGCTAGCTAAGTTAATGACAATAACATGTATGTATCTAGCATGAACCTAAGCATGACAATAAGCATGTATAATGGATTAAGTGTATAAAGTATGTTGTGTGTATTTGTGTATTTTGTAAGTTAACATGTTACAGCCCAAATTGTGTAAAATGAAAAATGGGTCGAGTGTACTCACAGTTTTGCAAGCTTCCACTTGGTAATTCCGTGAAGAGTTGGGGTTTGGAGATGGAACACCGAGTTCTCCTACACGAGGAAACATAGGTGTGTGAGTATTCGGATGATAGCGGAGGATTTAGATTCGGTATTAAAGTGCACAAAAAGTATGTATATGAGAAAGTAATCATCTAGGCTTAAACACTCGTTTTTGGCACTATGAATCCCGTATGGGTTGATGTGATTTCATGGGTTAAGATACCCATTAGAATCGTAACGAGAGGTTTAAGTCCTTAGATAATATAACTTATTACCATGACAAATAATCACTTGATTATTATCGAAGGGTTTCGGTTATGTGTTTATATTTAATATATATTATTTAGTTATGTAGTCAGTCCAACATGTTTGTCATGAAATTTCATAGAAGTCATGCATGGAGGTAGGAGGATAACCTTCCTTTAACCTCTTTCGTATGTTCACCAATGCACAAGTTGTCACAAGGACAACAAGGATGGTCATGAATAAGATAGAATGGAAATGAAAGGTACATATATTTCAAGGGACAAATCATCAAGTGAGGTGGTGGATTGAAGGTAGGATAGCCCAAGCTTCCAAGTAATCACACACAACCAACACAAGTCTTGTTACAAGAACAAGCTTGGAAGGATACAACACTTGTGAGTTAAAACCCTTACAAAACAAAAAGTTTGGAGTGAACAAACATCTCCTAATTTGTATGGAACAACCTTGTTTAAGCTCACTAATCATAGACTTGATTAGGAGCATAGGAACATAGGTTTGTTTGAAGAAAACTCAAGATTAGAGAAAGTTTATAAAGATTTCTTCCAAAACAGAAAGTTGGCCCTAAAAATGGTGTTGTTCCACCTTGGTTTTCCATGGAAAACCTGTGGAATCATCCCTAGAGGCATTCCCAACTTTGTATAGGAAGAAGAAGTGGAGAAGATGGAAGAAAAGTAAGTATGAACTCACTTTTGTAGCTTAGATGATTCTGCCTTGAATCGGCTTTAAAGAGATTATGAGAGTGTTTTGTGAGTGTGGAAGAGTTTAGAAAGTGAAAATGGTGGTGTGGGGCTTGTTTATATAGAGATGAAGTAGGGTTTTTTGTTTGTGAGCTTGAATGGTGATTGGGGAAGGAGAAAGTGACCAATACAAGAAATGAATCCAATTTTCTGCGGATTATGGTCTCTCGTGCCCCGCAACCGGCCAAGACCATTCTCTCGTGTCCTGCCAGAGGCCATTTTGGCATAATTGCAATTTTAGTCCCTGAACTTGGTTTTTCCTTCATTTTAAGCCAAAACTGGGTATTTTTAAGTGTTTTAAAAAGTATGTAAGTATATTGTGAGTATCAAGAGTGTATGTATGAATGTAATCACGTATAACAAGTATCAGTTTGTGCATAAACGATTAATTTGTAAGTATAACAAGCATGTATAGAGCATAAATTTTATTACGATTAAAGTCTCGATTACAAAGTTGGAATTGAAATACGAATGCGAAACGGATATAAGTTCTATAAATAGAATTACGAATACACTTTCTAAATAAGGAAAGTTACAAAGAAACGGGGCGTTACAAAAGGATGTGGAAAAGGCGTTTGTTGTTTTGCAAGCTCGATGACGCTTTATACAAAGTACAACAAGGATTTTGAGCCCAACGGAACCGATATGATGTAGGCGTACATAATACTACACAATATGATCATTGAAGACGAAAGTTATGTCGTATCTGACTATGACAACTCTGTTTGTTAATAGATTATTTGTTATTATTTTTTTCCCAAATTATTAATATTTTAATAAAAATAATTAAGATTATCATTTAAATAAATTAAAAACAGAATGTATAATTTGGATATGGTTTAAATAAAAGGAAAAGTAGGTGATGAGATGGATAATGAAGGCTTAGAGTGGTTTAATGTTGAAAGAAAAAGGTGTGTTTTGGAATGATATGACATGCGAATGAAGCAAATTTAGATTTTTGAACAGTCTAGCGTTTTGGATACTCTAACAAACCACTAATAAATTACGATGTATCTCCATTTCTGGTTAAAAGAGCATATAAAGTAATAAATATTATAAAGAAAAATACATGCTTTAATCAACAACCTGAAATACTAAGTTGTCATGTTTATTTAGATACACGTAAAGAAACGATTAATACGCGGGTCCAAGTTACGTGTACATTAATTATTTTTATCGGCTAAGGACTAACGCCTATCAATATACTTTTATTAGTGATACATAAGTGAAAATGGATACGCAACTTCTAATTGTGAATGACTTACGTTTTAAGCCTCCTTAATGTAAATATTTGTAATACTATGTGTTATGGTGAGATGAAAGGTAAAAACAAAATTTTTACACAATAACATGAGGTAGGAGTGATTTTATCTTTCACCTTTTAATAAGGTGTGTTAAGATAATATGAAATGTGGTAGAATGAGTTAATATAAAATCAAACAAATATACACAAATTATATAAAATCAAACAAAAATACAAATTATGAGACAAAGCTAAATGATTAATTTATAAATTAATCAATAACAAAAAGAATCTAAAATGCAGGAGGAAGCCTAATAAAAACCAACATCCAGGCTCATGAAAGCCAACACGGCTTTCCATGAATGTTTGGTAGCATTGATTGTATGCATTAAAGATGGAAAACTGCCTTGTTGTATGGCACGGGTAGTTTACTTGTGATGATCATGGATCTCACCATAATGCTCGAGGAAATTGCATTACGTGACCTTTGGATTTGTCATGTTTTTTTTTGGAGTGCCGGTTCGAACAATGACATCCACGTCATAATTCAGTCACCGATATTAAACGACATCTTAAACGGCTTTGTGCCGTCTTGCAATTTTACAGTAAACGACACGAGTATTATTTAGCAGATGGGGAGCACTCTTGTTAAAAGTTTCACGTATTCACAAGGCGGATAAAATGAAATTATTAAAAAATAAAAAAGTCAACAAGAGAGGATGTGAAAAGGGCGTTCGATGTCCTCCAGGCTCAATGGCACTTTATACCAGGTCTAACAAGGATTTGGAGCCTAAGTGATATAACCGATATAAATGTATGTGTGCATAATAGTACACAATATGATCCTTGAAGACGAAGGTTATGTCATATCATACTAGGATAAGTGTGTTTTAATAGATTATTTGTTATTTTTATTTCCAGTTTATTAATGGTTTAATAATTAAAAATAATTAAGATTATTATTTAATAAATTAAAAATGGATTGTATAATTTAGATATAGTTTAAATAAAAGGAAATTATGTGATGAGGTGGCGGTTTGGAGTGGTTTAGTGTTAAAGGAAAAAGTGTGGTTTGAAATGGTTGTGGTTTGGAATGATATAACATGCTAACGAGACAAGTTTAGATTTTAGACCAGTCCAGCGTTTTGGATACTCTAACAAACCAACAATAAATAACGATATATCTCCATTTGTGGTTAAAAGAGTATATTAAGTAATAATTATTATATAAAAAATACATGCTTTAACCAACAACCTGAAATACTAAGTTGTCATGTTTATTTAGATACATGAAAAGAAACGATTAATATGCGGGTCCAAGTTACGTATACATTAATTATTTTTATTGGCTAACGGCTAACGCCTATCAGTATACTTTTATTAGTGATACATAAGTGAAAACGGATACGCAACTTATAACTGTAAATGACTTATGTTTTAAGCCGCCTTAATATAATTATTTATAACGCTATGTGTTATGGGGATATGAAAGGTGAACAAAATTTTGACACAATAATACGAGGTAGGAGTGTTTCATCTTTCACCTTTTAATAAGGTGTGTTAGATAATATAAATTGTGGTATGACGGAGTTATAATCAGTGATGGACCCGGAAATTCTTTTTATGGGGTGCGAAAATTTTTAGGGGTCATTTGATTATCGTTATATAAAAAAATCAATCCGGATCAGGTCGGGTCGAAACAACGTATTAGATAATATAGATGAGTTAGAGGACACACATATATTTTTTTAACAATCTACCATAAATAGATAAACCAAATCAACAAATAAAAAAATCAAATTCAAAAGAAAAAAAAAACTTAAAATGAGAAATTAAGAAAAAACAGAAACCTTCTTTTTTGTTATTATTACGTATTTTAGATTTGACTAAATTTTTTTGAAAAAGAAAACGTGTCAGTGTACACTACACACCACTCAACCTTTTACAACTAGGTTTTAATAGATTGGTATAATTACAAAAATACCCTTCAATGGAAAGTATATTAACATAACAGATCTATCATCTTCTCCAACATGGCTGAACGAACTGTATGCAAACCAGTCGGAAAAATAGTTGGATTTTCAAAAGTTCATCAAATTTAGGTATCTTCTTAGAGGTTGGTTTCAAAAGTTCAACTCAAGGGGTGTAATCACAAGATTTTATGGGGTGCGTTCTGGATTTTTACGAATATACAACACTAATTTTTTTTCTTTTCAAGGGGTCGGTCGCCCAGCCATGCATAAGTAGGTTCGCCCCTGTTTACAATAAAAAACATTAGTAAAATAAGTATGTGTCTCTCGTACAATATTATTATATTAGTACCACCGAGTACAACATCAGAATTGTCAAACCGTTGTACCTTGAAAATTCGACATAGGGAGGTGTGTATTAACTATTAAATAAAAAAAAGAAATGAAAAAAAAGTAGGATCAATAGAGACGGCTGTGTGGTTAAAGTGACAGGCAGGTTAGAGTTGTGTGTGACAAGGCTTTACAAAAAGATACTCCAAAGAATGCATGTTGAGAAAGGCGGTTGCCGACTTTGCGGTAAAAAATGGCTGTGGTTTTAGCATTACTCACCACCACCTCCAAGAGGCTACAGTTGCCAGCCACAATCTAAACAGGAAGCACTTGTTGTATTTTCCAACTCGGATTCCTCCGAACTGTCGCCCATCTTTTTTGTAATGGATAAGGTTATTATTATACTATTATTTTTTCTTTTACTCTTTTTAAAATAATGAAATTATATACACGTATAATTTGCAACAAACCTATACATAATGGTTTGTACCATAATGTTTAGTATGTTGTACCTACTAAAGAGGGTGAGATTAAATAAAACGTTTATTTGTCTAAGTAGGATGATAAAGAATCTTAATAATTTATTTTTTCAAATCAATGGTTAAGATGAAAATGTAGGAAAAAAAGAGAAAGATATGAGTATCTTGGTAAAATCCTATTTATTGGTTTTCTCTCTCCTCATGCAAGGCACATGCGTATTCCACCCCCATTTTTTAAATGTTCATAACTTTTTTATACGCCATTATTTTTTCATAAAAATTTACCATAAAATCGAACGTCTTTTTATCTTTAATTTAAGTACTATATTGCTACATAAAATATGAATACTAAAAAAACTCACAAAGGGGACCATACCCCTTGATGGAGAAGGGGAGGCAGAGAAAGGGGAACCCTACATTTCAGCCTAAGAACTTGATAGAACAATTACATGAGATAACTTTTGTTCTGCGTTGAGCTAGGGAGTTTTTAGTTGTGAGTTTCCTTCTAGAATGGTATCCGGTGATGCGGAGCGAAAGCCAAAAAACAAGAATGATTCTTGAAGTAAAATTGATATATTTCTGAATGATTGAAATGGTTACAGCAGGCTCCTTTTATAGGGATATTTTTTTTCTAAATTTCGCAAGTTTGCTGAATTGTCGAAATTACCATCAGACAGAAATTAACACCATAAATATGGGGGTAAATCGTGCTAATCAGAGATTTACGCGTTATTGGGTAAAACGGGAAAATATGGAAAGTAGATAAAATTGAGGGGAAAATCTTCGTTGATGAAATCGGAGCCTTAAGTCATGGAATTCAGGTCTGACTGTTGGGTCAAACCACAAGATCCGACTCGTCGAGACCTTTCCGTCCGCTGGTCTCTGTAACTCCAACAGTAGCCCATGTACGTTTGTTTAAAGTTTGGACATTTTCTACCCCGTTTTCCCCTATCGGGTTGGTTCATGTAAGAATCAGCTAATTATTGGGCCCGATCCTCATCATCCGGGTTACCATGTTTTGTTCTTCGTGCGAAAGGGGGATCCCTAGTCTCCTGACATTTGCTATTCGAAAAAAAAAACATATTAAAAATTAAATGAATATAGTAGGTGGAAAAAAAACTAGCAGAAACTAAGCGATGATCAATTTGGCTGCTATTGAGTCTCATTTTGTTATAATATATCGTATGGTACGGTAACTAGTTAGGCATAAATATAAACAATGTATTGAGTCACATTTTCTTTTAATATATCATCCATTTTGGAGACTAGTTAGGCATAAATATAAACAATGAATTAGTCTTAAATCTTGAGATAGTGGATACAAATATTATTTATTAAGTAAAAGACGTTATTTTATTGAATTAAATGTGATGTTTACCAATCAAGGATTAAGAGGGGTTCCTCAACCCTTCAGTAGTCGATACTAACAAATGCATATGAGAGTGTATACATTTTTTAAATAATATCTTTCTTAAACAAATTATTTATTATTTTTTTTTAAATGATCAATACGTTCAGACAACTACATACAATAATATAAGTATATTTATTGCAGCGTAGTATAGTCTCGATAAGAACCAAGTACTGAACCAACAAATACAATTACTCAATACTCAGTTTTTATTCTTTAATCAAGTCAATAAGGTAGAATGTGATAATAATATAAGTAAGTAATATAAGCATAAAAATAAATAATACAAGAGGTCGATAATTAATCGATCCGATACGAATATCCCTTTGGCTTCGCATCTGCTTGATGCATACAATGAAATTAATAAATAGGCAATTTGTGTGGTATTATAAAACCTGTTATACTTTTGTAATAATATGAAAAAACTCATTGGTCAGGTTATCAAGTCCCACAACTTATTGGTAAGCTAGAATGATAAGAAACACTAGCCACCTCAAAGTCAGAATTAAAGACATTTTGAACATGATTACTTTAAATGTAAGATTTATTTACAAATCTTAAAATATTCAAAGACTCAAATTATCACCATTTTAACTAAAAATTAATTATTATAAATAAGCATCAAGGTTCATCTCCACCAAATAGATACAAAAATACCAGCCACAAATGACCATATAGATGACGGAACTAACACTTGGTGATAGATTCATTGTGTGAACACTAGGGGTTAATCAAGCAAACTGAAAGTTTTAAAATACTTCTTGACCCTATGCGAGTAATGACAACCATTTCTCTTGATGCTGCTGGTAGAATGGAGGCTGGAACTAATAGGGTCCGTCCTCTAGAGTGTTGCAAGTGGTGTGGGTTGATTGTTTCTAAGTGTAGTGGGACCGTCTCTATTTATTGGCAGTTATGAGGGTCGTACGACCGTGCAAATGGGTGCACGGCCGTGCAAGTTTCTTCTCCCTTGTCGAACCTATACGATTTATCAGAAGTTGTTGGCACGAATGTGCATCAATGCTTCTGGCAAGCACACTTGTGCACCTTTTAAAGTTAGTTTCAGAGGCATTCTTTGGATGGCCACGACCATGCATTGCTTCACGTGATGATTTTCTTAATATGTTTATGTTTTTAGCTTGTCTATCACCGAGAAGCCAAATGCCTATGTAAAATCACAAAGAAACTGTTTAATTACCAAATTATGTGAAAATGCAACCCAAATGGTTAAACATGGGATACATATGAACTAATAAAACGTGATTTTAATCTTTGAATTTTCGTTGGCTAAGAAACACTTTTTTATTAGAAAAAAGGTATACTCTAATGGAAGAAAACATGTTTTGTAAATAACCACACGAACTCTGTATATAAAAGTATTCCGTTTCTACTCCTTTTAAGAGGGGAAGACGAGTTTCATAACTACATGTAAAAGGGATATATACGTTCATGCATAAGTTCTGATTCTGTTATTCAACGCACAAGGACCTAATCATATGGATAGTGAAACGATAATGAGACTCTACATAAGTGCTCATGCTTCATCATTTATAAGTTAATGACATTAACTTAATGGGTTGGTTAGAGTCTTACACTACCTCTAGATACAATAATACCTTGTATAAATTAAGTTGTAGGGTTATAAAAGTGAAAATGGGAACATTAACAAATCACCAAGCTATTCTAATACATATCCTTTTAATCAATCAAACAAAGCAAACTAGTTTGGGTAAAACTATTTAGATTTCAAGACAGAAATGAATTACATCATCTCACATTGACTAGTGTTTAATATAAAATAAATTATCAATGATAAATAAAGTTCACATCCATCAATAATTGGATGACACGATTATAATATATCAAACATTAATATAAACCCTCCAACTCGAAGTCAATGTTGACAATGGAACTTTTTCTCTTTCTACTACGTGGCATGTTTTTATTGGAATAATAATTATTTTAATATTAAATATTCTAACATAAATAATTGTGTTTACTGAGTTAAAAGTTGGTCTTATTATCATTGAGCATCTTCATTGTTGTTTTCGTCCCACATGAGAGAATTTTATCTTTTCACGTCAAGATGATATGGCATAATATAACATGACAAGATACTTTATGTACATATTCAAACATATTTTGTAGCCTCCGGCATAAACATTTAGACTATGTAAATTCATATAAAGTTTGTTAGTTTAAGAGCTTTTTAAGAACTTGAATAAGATTTAAGAATTTATAATAAAAGTTCTAATAAAATATAAAAATTTATAGACTTATTTAGCATCTTTTTATGAAAAATAAACATAAAATATGATAGTGGTACCAAAACGATAAGAATGTTTTTAGGATATATTAATTATTTGAGAAACGTTTATCGGTAAATAATAGAAATTATGTCCAGTAAAAACATCCTTACATTAAGGACCAAACAATAATTATGAATTCTAATAATAAATAGGCAAAACAAAAAGAAAATGCGCCCTTATGCCACACAATATTTGCATGATAAGTCGGTTAAAAAAATATTTTATATACATAATGACGAAATTTATTTTTAAACGCTATATTGAATAACTGTAATATTGCATGTTATTTAGTTGCTTGCGTGCCAACCTTATACTATAACACATAGCAATCTTAGTAATTTTAAATTCAAATTTCTCTTCTTTTTTCTTGAATTTCATGTAATTTTTTATGCACGTTTCCTTATATATTTGTTTACTCAACCACAATACCTTCTTACAAAAACTAACTAAAACTCCACTAACACTTAGGACTAGGTAATTCACACCTTATGCTACACATGTGTAGTTCAAAAATTAAGACAAAAAATCAGATTTCATCTTTAAATATTTGTTAATAACAATGCACATTTAATAACGTTCAAAGAAACTTAAAATAGAGAAAAATGCTTTTTTCGTCCGTTACGTTTCAACGAAACTACATGCGGTGTCTTTTAACTTTAAAAAGTACATTGACTGTCCTTTACGTTTACACATAGTTATAACTGGTATTCTTTTAACCTAACATAGTTAATTTTTCCATTTAATGCAATTATGTGTCACTCATCTAAAACAAGGGACACATCTAAAAATTTATTAAAACGTAAGAGTTCTTGATTTTTCTTCTTTTTATAAACTTTTACCGTATTAAACACGAACATTTCTTATTTCCCATTTTAATATTACAAAAACGAACATTTCTTATTTCCCATTTTAATATTACAATATAATATACATCAATTTCTTTTTCTTATTCTAAACTTTTTAAATAACCCAAAACCTAACATTTCTTATAATAATTTATTTATTTATTACACAAAACAAATAAACTAGTATTTCACGGCAGTCGTTACACATATAAATACCCACACGGATTCACCAACCCATCAACCAATTCATTTATTATCATCATCAACAAAAACCTTTAATCATAACTTCACACAAACCCTAAAATCCATTCCCCCAATTCAATCCAAACACTCAAAATCACCAAAATCCAACACTCGTCCACTTCAATTCACACAATTCCGATTCCAACAACCCCAAACCCCCCAATTTTCACCCACAAAACCCCTCCAATTTCGATGTATCATCAAGAACCCGACTGGTCAACCGCAGTTGCCGCGGAGTCAACGTGGAGTCGATACGAAGACAAGCTGTTCGAAGAAGCGTTGGTGATGTACCCGGATGACGTCATCGGCCGGTGGCAGTTGATCGCCGACGCCGTTCCCGGTAAGACGCCGGAGCAGGTGCGAGCTCACTATGAGGTGCTTGTTCATGATTTGTTTCAGATTGATTCCGGTCAGGTTGAGTTACCGAGTTATCTTGATGACGGTGATGAGTCGGTTCTGAGTTGGGATCCTGAGTTCCGAGCGAGTCAGATCTCGTTCGGAGGTAAAGGATCGAAAAACGGTGAAATTGAACGGAAAAAAGGGACGCCGTGGACGGAGGAGGAGCATAGGTACGTTACGCTTCATTAGTTGTACATTTGTAACTAACATGTAACAAACTGTAACAAATTATTGTACCAGACGGGCTGACAATTCTTGACCTAAAACTTCTTTTTTAAAAGTACACTAAGTAATTTTTTATTTTATAAAATAATTAACCATTATGTCTCTGTAGACATAGTTAAACGAGTCATATTCATGTTTGATAACAGTTCGTTAACAAATTGTAACGGACTGTTAACAAATTGTTTACAAAGTGTAACAAGCTCTCTATTTTTTTTTGGTAACAGGTTGTTTTTAATTGGGCTGCAACGGTACGGAAAAGGGGACTGGAGGAGCATTTCGAGAAACGTCGTCGTATCGCGTACGCCAACGCAAGTGGCAAGTCACGCACAGAAGTATTTTCTGCGGCAGAATTCGATGAAGAAAGAGCGGAAGAGGTCGAGTATTCATGACATCACGACTACGATGGATACGGTGGTGGTGCCGCCACCGCCACCGCCACCTGGGAGTTTTGGTGTGGTGGTGGAGGTGGAGGGTCAACAGGGCAATTGGGGTATGAGCAAAACTTTGGGTATACTATGTAGAGAAGTATATATTAGGGGGTGTGTAGATAATATTATATGTAGGAATGATATTAGTTTAGTTTAAAAATTAACAACCCATTGCCATGTGGTTTAGGTTTTTAGAAGTTTAGATAGTTGTGTTTGGATATGTTGTTATAATTTGATTAAAATAATATAATAAATGTTAAGATATTTTACTAGGATATTTTATACGGGTTTGGATTGCTAAAGTTTCGATCAGCTTGTTAAAAGCTTTGAATTGAGTGGTTGAAACGTGGCGTGACATGAGTTTGGATTGTGATTTTGTAATTGGGTTTGGATTGCTAAAGTTTCAAGCAGCTTGCTAAAAGCTTGAATTGAGTGGTTGAAACGTGGCGTGATATGAGTTTGGATTGTGATTTTGTAATTGGATTATGATTTTGTAATTGGTGTGAACACCAATACATAAATGAAAATGATGTTTGACTATTTGGGATAAGGTTTTGACTTGTGAAAGTGAACCATCTTTGGCTCATTCCACCTTATTTCACAAATCACTATCCTTCCTTCCTTGTAAGTAGTTCAAGATTGGTAGTTTTTCATTTTCATGTTTAGTTGGTGGATTGTTTAAGTTTCCTTTAATTTTAGGTATATATTGTTTCGTTTAGACTTTGCTTCTTGGTTTCAATGTTTGTGATCACATTTGTTCTTTCTTGTAATGCATTCTCTAACGAGAGCGCGACGGTGGTTCTCCTATGAAGATGTGTATAAGCGATGAAGGGTAATTTTGCATACAAGTGAAATTTTACGAAAGGCAGAACTAAAATTCGGCTCCCATTAACAAACTCGTAACCAACGAACGTAATGTTGGTCTTCAGCGTAAATGGGATTAACATATCATGTTTGAAGAAAGAAGAGTTTGATAAAGTAAATACAATTAATTATAGTTAAAATTTTATTGTTATTAAATAAATCATCAAAACTATAGTTTGCTTACAACCTAATAATCTCTAATGCATATATTGATGAACAAGCTTTTCTAGTTGGCTGTCTAACTATGTAATTGACCAAGTGTACTCTATGGTCTCCCGATTAATGTATTTGCAAACCCGTAAGCTTCTGAACTTATAACGCTTCGTTGCCAAGTCCTTGCATGGTGTAATCTGTGAGTTGTTGGCTTTTTATATATGTGAGTCGACGAGGGAAAAACATTAAGAATACAAGCTTTTGAGCGGACATACCCCTTTAAACATGCGCGTTAGTAAACAACAAAAATCCGAGCACTTGAGAATGTCAATTTCATCGACATTGGTCGATTTTAAACCCCTCATTCCCTAGTGTTGACATTCCTTTCAAGAGTCAAATTCATCCTCTTCAAATTGTTTTGAGTGTTTGTAAAGATTTGTTCGATTTTACAAACTTGAGTCTAACCTAACGCTTTCGATTAGACCCTAACATGGTTTTATAGTCTCTTAATGGTGATATGCAATCAGTGGCGAAGCTTGAGATTTCCGACCGGGGGACGGAAGTCACCGGACCTAAAAAGTTCTATAAAACTGGGGGTCGGAAACGTATAAACCAAAAAATTTCTATACGAAAACTACGTACTCTCCACTACTGAGCAAAAAGTTCAGGGTGTCGGCCGCCCCTTAAAAGCTTCGCCCATGTATGCAATCATTACTTATTGATCATTTTAAGTTACAAGTAATAGTCTTATCATCATTAACTCAATTAATCAACTACACAGTAATTCCAAGAGAGCTGATTAACAAATAGAATTGGACATGATTTTGTCAACGTATCACAAACTTCATGTCAATGATTTTCAAACCAAGTACAAGTGTTGAATAAAGAAAATCCATTTTTAATCAAAGTCTTATTTATATGATAAAGGACCCTAAAAGAGCAAATGTTGCTCAATGCTCAATTATCCCTTAAGTCCATCTTCGATTCTTCTTATAGTCGCCCGAGTAGCATGAAAAGATGCATCCAAAATACCCTCAAAGATACTAGTGTTAAAAACACTAGTAGGAATAGATTGAGTGCCAGCGTTGGCACTTCCAAAAGCTGAAATAGCTAACACTGGTTCCTCAGTATTATTATTATTATATTGAAAATGTACGAGTCCTTTAGGAAACACAAAAATATCACCAATTTGTTGGCTTTGTTTATAAAGCGTGTTACTAGTATCCACAAACCCAACTTGGAGAGACCCGGAAACAAGAAACATAAGCTCTGAAGCCCTAGGATGTATGTGGACCGGATTAATTGACCCGACGGGAACTCTAGAACCACATACGAAACACTTTGGCCATTAAGTGCCGGGAACTCATTCATGGTTGCTTTCAACGCCTTAAAAGTTGTTGGGTACTCACCGCCCACCAGTTGACACATCCCTGTGAATGTGAAATAATTGGCATCGATGGTGTTGTTTGGGGCGATAAAATCTGTAAGAATGTTGGGGTCTCCCGCGTTTGCTATACAAAGTATAACAAACATGAAAACCAGATGCAAAATCATCTTGAAATCGATATTAGATTTTTAACTCGATTCTTTTGAAAATTATAAGTTGATTTTTATAACGTGTGGCATGGGATTGAAGAATAAAACTTTTGGACAATACAATGTTGCTCATCAAGGTTTTTATCCAGCTGTTGTCTAGGAAATTATGTTTATTTTCTTTGTCAAGTTCACAAAATACATTATTTTTATGTTTATTAAATTATTATTTTTAACCTTTATTTATTGTCTTCTTATGTGTTATTATTTTTTCTTTCTTGCTATTTGTTTTTTTTATATGAGTTATTCAATTTAAAACTCAGGGAAAATAATAGTGAATTTATAAAAAAAATAGATGTCACACATGACAAAATTTTTGGGCTAAATTCTAATTTGTATATTATAAAATACTCACGTACTTTCTGTCTCTTTTAAGATTTAAACCCTTAACTAATTATTTTAATATAGTTAGGCAAAGTGCCAAACATATGTTTAGATTTAATTTATATGATAAAGGTTCAACATGTTTCTTTTGAAAATATCATATTACCACTCCTCTTATATAAATTTTCTTTTCCCTCTCGTATTGTTCTTTTTCTCTCTCATATTCATCTCGTTGACGAATACATGATTATAGCGTTAGTATAAATAAGAACATGATAACTACATGAACCTATACGATACACACATGCCATCAAACACAAGTCCATACTTAATGGTCTCATCAATTGGAAACACCATGAAGTCCTTCTAACCATAATCACAATGGTTAATGATAAAGTTAAGATAAATTAGATGCAAGAATGATGAAATAAGACGGACATCTATTGTTTATCTACGTCGCAACTGATTTAAGCAATATCGCATTGCACTTTAGCTTCATGGTTGTTGCACACATTCCTTGTTCTCCTTGACGAAGTTAACAGAGGTGAGAAATAACTAATATCCCATAGCAAATGCTAATCCAAGCTATATATATCCTATTGAGGATTTGAAACCGTTTGTAAAGATAACAAAGCTACGAACCCACATGTGACATATTTACAAGGGGTAGTGGGGTTTTGTTTTAATGTTTCACTTGAGGAGTTGATGGTTTGTAACATTCCTATTTTGGTGTAATATATATGTGATGAAACAAATCCTAGCCGGATATTAGAGCTCTGTTTCCACTGATGAATGACTTCGATAGTCACAAAATTACTTTAGGAAAAGACCTGCAAAACTAAACAAGCCATCAGCCTCGTCCTAGGAAGAGGTTTATCTGTGATCAACTTCCGGCGTGAGAATAAGTATTGATATGGATCGGAATAAGGTAGGGTTCAAATAGAGTGAACAATGAAAAACAAGTTATCTTTTTCACTTTTTGGGATGTTCTCACCTCTATTTATACTAGATTATGTTGGATGTCGCTTTCATTAGGTGGCGTGGTCCCCACTATAATAAGCGTTTGACTGATGTCAGCTTTGCTCTCTTAGGTGGACAATATTTCATGCCCATGGTGTAGGGATTTTGTCAACCGGGAAAACTCGAGTGTGTCGTGGGACCATGACAAGGCCAGGGAGTTTGCCCTAGACCTTTGCGTACCTTCATCCTAGGTACCCCGAATGTTAGGGCCGGCCCACAGTGAGATTTTGGGTACAATCCTCTACAGTTTGTTATAATTAAAATCCCCTATTATAATAACAAGGAATCATTTGTGAAGCATTGATGTAAGTTCATATTTGCTATGGAGATATAGGACTAAATTGTTATGAAATGTGAACTAGATTAAAAGTGTAGAAGGTAAATTTGGCGGTTAAAAACCTAAACAGCAATTTGGAGCTTGTATGGTCCTTTGAAAATATAAACTAAAAACCCGAAGGAGTTAAAAATGAGCACCTACGAAGTAAAAGGTTAAAATTAGAAAATCCCTAACAAATTTGTGTATGTGCTTCTGGACGAAACGACCTAAAGAAAGAAAAATGAATTGATTTTTTCTAGCATAACTTGTACTTCAAATAATGCACTAATTAAGAATCTCTTTCGTAAGCATTCCTATCCTATTTATATTCCTTATATTTCTTGAATGTTGGTGGGTTCTAACCTAAAAATGATAATTTAGAATCGTTACATTTAGTGATTGGAAATCATTTAAGATTCATTAAATTCAACTAAGTTGCATAATTAAGAAAATGATATACTCTTTTTTTTGTTTGAACGACTAAATGTTGCATACCACACGAGTTTAACCCTTGACCTCTCATATCCAAACACCTAAAGCGTTTTCTTCCCTATACCACTGGGCCAAAGCCTCAATGGCATACTCGTAACCTAATATATAGGAAATTATAGTACCCATGACATATATAGAAGTACATACATCATATTTTGAAATGGAAAACTTCTATATAAATATAGAAACGGACTAGCAAGAAATTGAAACACCTAAACAAATTTATGAGATTACATCACGGATGTTAACATCACACAACAAAATCTCTCCCAATTAAGATTATGAAACTTATACCTACTCTCACCCAAAGATATGAACTTTCTTTGAAAAAGTCCACCCAAAGATTGAATTCCTGCTCATCATATATGATGGTTTATGAATAGTTGGAAGCCAATCATTATGAATACATATTCTAACTGAGAAATTGGCTACATGTGTCCTTGGGAAACTTGACTAATACTGACTTACCATATATTTTTTAGTGAAATAGGGATTTAATAATCATTTATTGATGAGAAGTAACTACAATCACTTCTGGAATGTGTTTGAATCAAGAGCTTGGTTAATTTATGAAAATGGTGAATTTTGGGGAAAATGGAGTTTTATACCAAAGTTGACTTAAAATGCTAATATGATGATTAAAAATAATGACTTATACCTATTCACATGTGTTTGAAGTGTTAAAAGGTGCAACTACAAGTGATCAAGTATGGATTTGCAAGTGTTTGCATTCAATGGGTCGGTTTGAATTGAACGGATCAAAAGGTCTATATTGGTAGAAAGTAGCGTAGGAGTAACATTTCTCTTAAAAAATAATTTAGTAGTGTTAATTAGACTAGAATTTAAATGGAATTGGTTAGCTTAGCCAATATGTTAATTGTTGGAAATACGGTGAATGGATTTTACTCAATTTATAATTTAGTGAAATTATACTTATTAATAAGACTCTTTATGTGGTGAATTGAAGATAAACTCTTGACTCTTGAGTAAAATTTCTTTTGTAATACTTTATTATAGTTTTTATGTCTCTAATTATGTTAACCTTGTCACCACCCATGGCTCTTGTATACAGTATACATAGTAGGCTATATATCTCATTTTAAAAGGCATCTAAAAATACAAGTAGGAAAGAACAAGAAAAATAAATAAATACATACATACATACATACATGAAGAGTTCTTGGAGAAAAAGAAACACTTGACAACCCATATGTTGGGAACTAATAGAGATAAGTTTTTCTTTACTCAATTCCACTACTTTATTACCCTCTTTTGTTACACAAGTTCTAACACTAAAATTTACCCGGTGTAACCTCGGGGGCATGGCCTTCTCCGGCAGTACAGACTGCTTCGGCTATTTACCCTGGGAGACAAATGCGTTGTCTTAAGTAGAGGTACACAATCTATTTTAAGAGACCCGTGTTGAACACGAATCCTCAGCCTCAACCGTCAACATTAGTTTGTTCATTCTTGCAGCCAAAAAGACTACAAGAAGGCCTTGTTCAAGCACAAAATTGATTACTATATCTTATAAAGAACTTTTCTAAAAGCTAATGAGGAGGACTCATTATGTAGGTTTATTCTAGATGGTAACTTAGAATCCTTCTAAGTTGGTGACAAACTTATAACAATGGCATGTATTACTTTGGTCAGCTCGAAAGCTCATGTGAACTAATGCAATATGAGTTGAATTTATCGATACAATGAGCTTGATCTTGTTCAAATCATAGTGTCGGGATGTCATTATAAGTGAAGTTACAAAAATATTGATCAAATGACAAGAAATGTGGGGGATGAGCCATTTAAGAAAAACCCTACGGGGGCGTGTAGAGAAAAACCCTATAGGGATATGCACAAGGTTGTAAAAAGCGTTAGACGCTGGTTGGACAGTGAGGTACCGACTAGCGATTAATCAGGATTAATCGGATTGAGATTTTATATGTAATTTTCAGTTTTATGTATATATATACATTTTTATAGGTAAATATTTTAAGTAGACAGATTTTAACCTTTCCTTAACTCAATTTTTTAAGTATACAAGATTAATCGCCGGAATCCACATGGTTTGGTTGGAAACCGGCCGGAATTTACAAGTTTTTGGCTGGAATCTGGCCAGAATCGCTGATTTTTGGCCAATCGACTAGGACCGATTAGAGCCAACTAGCGATTAGTGGACCGATTAACGAAAAATTACTTAGTTACCGGCCGACTAGCGATTAATCGCCTATTAGTCCTGGTTTTTACAGCACCGAGTATGAAGAAATGGTCTTGTGAGAAGTTTTCTCAAACCTGTATAAAAAGAGAGAACATTTAATTACCTCATCTAGATGTTATCCACTAATATTTAAATATGGAGGTGTCTTGCGTTTGAATCCAATAAGTTAGCAATAAGGATTTTGTAATTCAATCTAACATTGCTAACACATGACTAGGGGATGTTTCGCAACTTCTGAATGTTATGTGTTGAACCAGTAAGAAGTCTGAACCATTAAGTGCTAAACCATTAAGAGCCAATATAATGCTTAACCGTTCAAAGACAAATGTCTAACCAATTCAGATTAGAGGTCTTAACCATTCAGACTTAGTATAATGCTTAACCATTCAGAGGCAAATGTCTGAACCATTCAGACATGTGCTCACGAAACAAATAGTCTGAACCATTAAGTGATGAACCAGTAAGAGATCTGAACCATTAAGAGCCTCATTAAGAGGTAAACAAACAGCCCCTAAGTGTTAAGACACAATGGTCATAATGCATAATGGAGATGTGCAGTGTTTGCCTTAAATGATGAATGTATCCTTTAAAGACAAAAATTATGATTGGATTCATGCTGAGACCTGAGGTTATAGTCTTAGAAGTTGACAACAGACAAGGTTAATTTACGAGTTAAGAATACATCATGACAGCTTATCTCAGTTGCAAAATTATCTATAGTGATTTGACAAATTCAAATATAAGGTTATGGATCCAACAACCCGAGGATTGATCAAAATTCAAGTTGTGGGATGAGATTGGAGATCTCAAGATCTAAGTTCAATAGGATAACTAATTCATATGCCCAAGAGTGGTCACTGTAGGGACATAACACGTATAAGCTAGCATATATGGTTATATATATGTCCCAAAACTATAAAAGGGTGTTTAAATATGTCCTAGTCTGTTCCTATTATATTCAATGACAAATAGCGAGGCTAAGCATAATATATGGTAAATGATTTGGGTAAATCATGGAAACCAATGTGCTTTTAAAGATTTAAGGGAAATCACCCATGTTAGAGAGAAGTGGGGTCGCTTCATATAGAATTGGGGTACACAGTTCCTAGAGCTCTCGTAGAACCATGAAAGTGTTCCAGGACCATTATTGGACATGAAAGTGAGGGGATGACTCGGCTAACGAGAGTATTGTGTGAAGTATATTGTTGTCTATGAAAATAGGGGTTTGTTTAAGGACATCGCGTTTACAAACCGCTAGGGACTAAGTATGCTTCACAAAGGAATGTTCAAAGCTAGTACCTACCTATCCTGTAATATTCAACTGTCGAGAGGTTGCATTGGAAATTTTACGTGTTTTGAACAGTCTCTATTCATGGGGGGGGGGGGGGGGGTTGTGGGAACTTATAGAGAATAGGTTTTTCCCTACTCAATTCCACTACTTTATCACCTTTTTTTTGTTACACAAGTTCTAACACTATAATTTACCCGGTGTAACCTCGGGTGTATGGCCTTCTCCGTAGTACAGACTGCTTTGGGTGCTGTATCTTTGGAGACAGACGCGTTGTCTTAAGTAGAGGCGCGAAATCTGTTTTAAGGGACCTATGTTGAACACGAATCCTTAGCCTCAACCATTAACATTAGTATGTTCATTCTTGCAGCCAAAGAGAGTACAAGAAGGCCTTGTTCAAACACAAAGTTGATTACTCTATCTTTTGAAAATCTTGCCAAGGAGACTACAAGAATACCTTACCGAAGAACAAGTTGGAGACTTTATGTTTTGAAGATATATGTTTGAATCGATTAACATATTTGTTATGTTATTTCATAAATTATGTTATTTTGTATTACGGTATTTGTACTACTTATTTTCCCATGTTATAACAAGGGTGTTTTTATTGTTTGGTATTTTTTTTATTACAAAAGGTGACCCATTTCCTACAACACTTTGTTAAGTACTAGGCTTAAAACATGAAATACTTGAAGAATGAGACTATAACAACTTAATCAGCAGATCCAATGTCTCTCAGATTAACAACAAAATTTATTCCCCAAATCATAAAAAAAACATTGTCAATGTTTAAAAACCACAAACAAGATATCAAAACAACTTAATCTAGCCGGAAAGCCCAGATTTGATCTTCTGAATGGTAGCAACATCTGTTTTAAACGATAATGCCAGCACGTTATCATCAACAGTCAAATTTAAAACTGAATTCAGAACAGATACAGTCCCTGGCTTGCACTCCCAGAAGCCGACAATGCCAAAGCCGCATTATTATCATCACTATTAAACTGAAAGTGCACAATTCCTTTAGGGAACACAAAAATGTCACCTTCTTGTAACTTTTGTGTAAACAACTTATTAGTCGTGTCAACAAACCCGACCTCCAACGAGCCCATGAGCACAAACAGGAGCTCGGAAGCCCGTGGGTGCATGTGGGGTGGGTTAACTCGAGTACAGCATAGGAAACACTTTGACCGTTAAGAGCTCGAGTTGAGCCTGAGTTGTTTCAAGTTGCACATATGAAGTTCAAACTCAGCTTGTGAGCTTGTTTTCAAGCTTGAGTTCGAGTAAGATTGGCCTTATTTATTACTTATTAATACTTTACTTATATACATTTATAATTGCATATATTTTTTCTGTTTTATGTTAATAGAATTATTATAAGAATAATAATTAACATAAATATATTATATTAAATAAAATCATATAAATAATAACACCCTCACGAGCACAGTAAAACTTCATAGACAAACTTAAGCTCGAGCTCATTTGTTCAATGAGCTCCAATATATCATTCAGTTCGTTTAATATCAACCCAATTCGAGTTTTTCATGAACTAATCACAAATAGCACACTAGCGGGTTGACTCTTTTAACAACTCAATTCGAGTTTTTCGTGAACTGATCACAAATAGCCCACTAGCGCTTGGCTCTTTTACACCCTAACGAGAGAGAATTCACATACAAGATACGTTCACCCTTGACGAATATAGCAATAAATCTTTTATAGATAATATTTAAGTTTATTTATTACTTTGAATACTAAAATAATTCATTAAAATAAATTGCATATTAAAAAATCTCTATTTACACCAAATACATTTTGACAAAAAATAAACTTTAGAGTAAATTGCATGGTTTGTCCTTTAACTTTACACTAACTTGTATCGTTTGTCCTTTATCTTTAGAAATTACACCGATTGTCCTTTATTTGAAACTTTTGCACACCGCATGTCTTTTATACTAACCTCCATCCATTTTCATGATTAAAACCAATCATGTGCCCCTTACAAGAGGGGCAAAACTGTCGTTTTATCATTTTCTATATGATATTTTATATTCCACATAGGTAAACTAATTTTGTTTACATATATGTAATTACTTAATGCGTATATATAATTTGGTTATTACACATATGTAAATTACTTTTAACATGTATCGAATCATAAAAATACATAAATAAATGATAAAAATATCACACACACACACACACATTTATATAATGATTATTTATTAGGAGTTTTGAAAGTTAGTTTAAATGAGAAAACTAAAAAACTACCAAAAATAGCCTAAAAACATACTAACTTTTTCACAATAATTTTATTAAATTTCGTTATTTTTGTTATATAAAAAAATACTACACATGTACATTACTACGAACAAACCTACACTCCCTAACCCCCCCCCCCCCAAAAAAAAAAAAATATATATATATATATATATATATATATATACACACATAAATAAATGATAAAAATATCACACACACACACACACATATATAATGATTGTTTATTAGGAGTTTTGAAAGTTAGTTGTATGAGAAACTAAAAAACTATCAAAAATAACCTAAAAACATACCAACTTTTTTACAATTATTTTATTAAATTTCGCTATTTTTGTTATATAAAAAAATAAAAAAATAAATACTAAACATATGCATTACTACGAAAAAAGCTAAACCCCCTAACCCACCCCTCACATCTCAAAAAACATGAGATGTTTTTTAAGAACAATACACGTAAATTAAATAAAAATACCAAAATAGCGGTTTTGCCCCTCATGCGAGGGCCCATGATTGATTTAACCATGAAAATGGATAGAGGTTAGTATAAAGGAAATTCGGTGTGTAAAAGTTTCAAATAAAGGACACTCGGTGTAATTTCTAAAGATAAAGGACAAACGATACAAGTTTGTGTAAAGTTAAAGGATAAACCGTGTAATTTACTCAAAACTTTACTTGAGAACAAAAGAAACCAAACTTCTAAGTAATAAGTCTGCAGAAGCTCAACTTATAAGCAACTTATACTAGAAGCAGCCTAAAGAGAAATGAGGATCTTCTCCCACTCCCACTTAACAAAAATCACGCATCCGAATTCTCGTACAAGTACTATAAGCTTACATCATATTATGCTCATGCCATCGCGTTATCCTTCAACAACTTGTTTATTATCGCAGAAAGCGCAGAAGCACTGATCCAGCATTCATCACGACCAAAACACGATTTACCTTTTTCGGCAGCCTTACATAACTGCGGATCCAACGGTATTTTCCCAAGAAACGGGACACACATTTCAACACACATTCTAGCCGCACCACCAGCGCTGCTATCAAACACCTCGAGAAACGCAACCAAACCAGACAATTCAGGTGCTTTTTCTCTCAAAAGCGCTAACACCTGCTCCGTAACATCCTCTGGTTTTTCTCCCCCGTTCTTGGCCCGTTTCAGATACTTGAAATCTGAAACGGGCTGAGATAACCCGCTCATATTCTCAACCACCCCAAGAACCCGAATCCCAACGTTTTTACAAAAATTCACCTCTTTTCTCACATCTATTAACGAAACTTGTTGCGGGGTCGTGACTATAATCGCACCGTCGATTCCCGTTTCTTTTAAAAACTGGACGATGGAGATGTGTTCATCTGACGTCCCTGGCGGGGCATCCACCACAAGAAAATCGAGCTCGCCCCAATAAACCTCTTTTAGGAAATCTTTTATGAGGCCGTTTTTTCGTGGGCCCCGCCAAGCAACGGCGGCGTCAGGGTTGGGGAGCAAGAACCCGACTGATATGACTGCGATGGAGTCTAAGTAGACAGGGGACCAACCTAAGTTGCTTCGGTGAATTGTTTGGCCTTCTAACCCGAGCATTTTTGGGATGCTGGGCCCGCATATGTCAATTTCCAGTAGACCGACTTGATAGTCCATGTTAGCGAGGGCGAAGGAGAGCTGGGCTGCGAATGTGCTCTTTCAGACACCGCCTTTACCGGATAGAATTAGTATTTTGTGTTTTACTGTAGCCATTCTTTCTGCAATTGCAACCAAATCTGTCCCACAAAAAAAAAAGAATATAAACAAAATTAATATTTATTTGAGGGATATATTTCATGAACAAGTGCGAAGATTCATCTGTTATCGCGCTAACTTGAGCTTGCTTCACTGTATATCATCAAGTTCTGATACGTTTCTACTTCAAATTGATAAAGAGTGAACATGTAAAACCATAATTGTCAATAGCGCCCGCCATAGCTAGCGTAGTGTATAGGTGAAGGGTCGTTATAGCGATAAATAGCGGATTTATTTAGCTAATATGACGTATTTTAGTGTATTTTTAGCACTTTTATACACTTGGTGTGTTGAATATAGTTGTTATTATTTGTTTTTTCTACCCCTAAACATCAAATAGCTGGCGCTAGTTTGTCACTATCGCTACTAGCAGCGCCATGTCCGCCGTTTGCTATTGACAACTATGTGTAAAACTAAACCTAATAGATAAATAGAACACCAACAAGTAGTCCAAATATCCCTTAAAGAACATATTCAATAAATGTAATCCACATGCAAGCAACTATAGACGTAAAAAGTAATCAGAAATCAATGATAAATCAAGGCATGCAGACGTAAATAACCTGGATCGGGGCCTGTAGGAGCAGAAACACATGCTTCTTGATTAGGGCAACCGGCACACGCATGGGATTTTCCGGCATCTTCTGATTGTGTTCCTGGGCAATCTGAATAAACGAAAATCGAATCGGTTAGCTCAACACTAATTGATTAAATGATGATAGGTGATGATGTTGATCATACGTTCGTTGGCGTCTCCATATCGCTACTTCCTTTTAGCACAAGAAATCGATAACGGCGACTTCATAAACTTTAGTTATGTATTTATACCCTGGGGCCTTCGCTAACCGACCTTCTACTAGTATGTGAATTTCATTTATCGTCCTTTCAGCTATATTCGAGGTGCCGTTTTTTAACTAACAAGATCACACTACATCTCCTTTATGTTAATGTTTTCTCATCGGCGATTCTTATTACATAGCCTGGTTAATTTTTCATGTCAAATCCATACATTGGGCTGTAAACGAATCGAACACAGTTTGTGAACTGTTCGGCGGGAAGTTCGTTTATGTTCGTTCGATTAGCTTAAAACAAACACGAACACAGGTCTCGTTCGTTCGATTGTGTTTGTGAACGTTCGGTAATATATGTTCGGTTACGTTCGTTCATGTTTGTTCGTTTGTATTCGCTTGATTATATTATAAAATAATAAATAATAAACATTTTATTTAAACATATTGAACTTGAAACCCTATTTTTTCTAAGGTAGCTAAAATTTGGATATTCTAAGACATTTTTTTTGGATATCTATGTCTAAGTTAGTCCAACTTGATTCATCGTTTGATGGTTGTAGTAGACTTCTTGTGTTTTGATTTATCATTTGAGTGGTTGTAGTTAACTACTTATGTGCAATGTTTAAGGATAAGAATGTTTTTATTTTTTATTTTCATGTTAAATGTTTGTTTACGTTCCTTTTTATTTGTTTGCATTCGTTTGTGTTTCGAGACTCGTGTTCACGAACGGTTCGTGAACAATTGGATTTTCTTTACGAACGAACACGAACATAAACTTATGTTCGGTATGCGTTCGTGAACAGTTCGCGGACATGTTAATTTCCTTAACGAACGAACATGAATATGGCCTTATTCGTGTTCGTTCGGTTCGTTTACAACCATATCCATACATATACCTTGCACGTGAAGGTAATACAGTTTTTTTTCATTTATCTAAAAGAGTGAATTGTTAGCTAATAATATTTCTGTATATTATTAGGAATATATTTTGTAATTTCCAATATTTATTAGTTGGTCAGAATTGTATGTTCACCATAGATAGGTCCTAGAATTACTCTCTTCTCTCGTGTATATATATGGATTGATTTGTGTAAATAAACATCAAGGAATTATTCCATCTCACATGATATACATACAGTGGCTTGATTTCGATCTCGCCAAACCTGCCATCCTATCCTTTACTTTTTTTTTCCTTCATCTGTTCTTCAATAATGGGAGACAAGGTTGATGAAACCAATCCCAAACCTCAATCACTTCACCCCGTCTACACCGTAACAAACATACAACACAAGGTTCGTGTCCTTGATGGTATCAAAGTCTCATACCCGACATGGGTTAAGCTCTTTATGCTCCACACCACCAGGTACGATGTGGTTAACCACATCGACGGTTCGCCGGCACCCGAGAAGACCGCACCTGAATACAGTTCATGGAAGAAGATAGACGTCGTGGTCCTTCAATGGATCTATAGCACCCTTAGTAACGATCTCCTCATTCGGGTTCTTGAAGAACAATCGACCACGTATGAGGCATGGATGCGGGTCAAAACTCTCTTTCTGAACAACAAAGGCCCTCGTGCCATGGCTCTACAATATGAATTAACTAACCTGACCTTCGCCTCTATGCCAAGTCTTGAAGCCTACTGCCAGAAAATCCGGGAGCTCTCTGACCAGCTAGCTGCAGTCGACTGCCCGCTCAGTAATACTCAGCGGATCCTACATCTCGTCAATGGTTTTCCACGGGAATATGACACCACCACATCCATCTTAAAACAACAGTTACCACCATGGAAGCAGGCCGTCGAGCAGTTACAATCAGAATCACGTCGGATTGCAGCTCGAGAAGCTACCAATCCGTCACCCATCATCGTCGTCGTGGTTTCCTCCCAATCCGACCGCACACCACCGTCTAATCGTGACCAGCCCCATGCTCCACGCTGTGATAATCGCCGAGAAAATAACTCTGGAAACCGTCAGGATAACTCTTGTCACAACCGCAACCCTTCAAGAAACAATGCTCTCAAAGTCAACAACAATACAGAAACTTCACGACTCAAGCACCTTATGTGCCCTACTGGGCCTCACAACAACCTTTTGCTCCTTATTGGGCTCCCCCACCTTACTCATTTCCTACACAGGCTTGGGCTCAACCATGGGATCCAAGGCTAAATTCAAGATCCAACAACAATGCACCATCTAATTCTTCAAGTTACTCTCAAGCCCAGGCCCACTTCGCAGCAACAAACCTTTGGATCCCACCAGTCTTGCTAATGCTGTACAGGCTTTGTCTATGAATTCTAGTTCCAACACCAATGAACTGTGGCATTTTGATACAGGTGCTTCTTCCCATATTACTTTTGATATGAATAAATTTGACACATTTTCCACACAATTACCTATAGAGTCAATATTTGTAGGTAATGGCAATAAATTTCCAGTCATGGGTTCGGGGTCATCGGTCATCCACACTCAATCAAAACCTTTACACCTAAAATCCGTTTTATTTAACCCCAACATTATCAAAAATCTTATTTCTGTGCGTCAATTTAATATCGATAATAACACGTCAATTTAATTTGACCCTTTTGGCTTCTCTGTGAAGGATTTCCAGGATGGCACGATCCTGAGTCGTCACAACAATACCAATGATCTCTACCGCTCACTCCAAATGCTTCCGCCACCGCTTGTTTTGCCTCTACCAAAGACCCTCCACTCTGGCACAGTAGACTTGGACACCTTGGTCAACCTGTCATGGAATTTTTAAGCTCAAAGAATTTTAATTCTTTTAATAAGTTAAAAGTATCTTTTGTTTGTCATTCTTGTCAATTATCCAAACATAAACGTTTGCTGTTTTTTGATTCCACAACACGTACTTTTTACCTTTTTCCATATTACATTGTGATTTGTGGACATCCCCTGTTTTAAGTCATGCTAGGTATAAATACTACTGGTTCTAACAGACGACTTTACTCAGTATACATGGGTCTATCCTTTAAAGTTTAAATCCGAAACCTTCACCAAATTTACCCATTTTCACCTATTTGTTGCCACACAATATAAAATGCCTATCCAATCATTCCAGTGCGATATGGGGGTCAAATTTTCCAACAATGAATTTCAAAACCCTGCAACCAAACATGGCATTCAGTTTTGTTTTTCCTATCCTCACACTTCACAACAAAACGGGAAATCCGAACGTATGATTCGCAGACTTAATGAAATAATGTTTACCCTTCTCACACATGCTTCCCTACCCTCCTCCTTTTGGGTTGAAGCACCCCACACAGCCTCGTACCTCCACAACATTCTCCCCACAAAGCTTCATAAATTTCAAACTCCCATGTCCCTACTTTACCTAAAGCAACCCTCATACGACCATCTTCATGTCTTCGGTTGTTTATGCTATCCAAACACCTCCTCCACTCGACCTCACAAACTTACCCACCGATCCGCCCCATGTGTATTTCTCGGATACCCGACCAATTATCGTGGCACCGGTGTTTAGACATCTCCACCGGCAAAACCATTTTCTCCCGACACGTCACTTTTGACGAAACCCATTTCCTGTTCCTTAATCCTTCCAAACCACCACCCACTCATTCCTTCCTTGACCCATCACCACTCATCTTCACTCAACCCACACCCGTCACTACCCAACAGCCCGTTATAGGCCCAACACTAACACCCGGCCCCTCATCTATCCTAGGCCCACCTCCTACACCTACTGTTCCTTCGGCCCAAACTACAACAGGTCCTACTAAACTTGACACCATACGACCCCCACCTATTGTCAACCCCCCGTGGTCTCTCAACCGCCCACCCCTACTACTCACTCCATGTAAACCCGGTCCAAATCAGGTATCTTCAAACCCCGCCAACTGGTTTCCCTCAACACCACAACCTCCTCACATATTTCCCATTACCTAAATCCCATATACCCGCCCTAACCGACCCTAACTGGAAGGACGCCATGACTAATGAATATGACACTCTATTGGCGAATAACACGTGGGAACTCGTTCCGCGACCGGTCGATACACCAATTATTCGTTGCATGTGGTTATTTAAGCATAAGTTTCATGCTGATGGGACACTCGAACGGCATAAGGCGGTAAATGGCAAAAGCCAAACTGTGGGCATTGATTGTGATGAGACTTTTAGCCCTGTTGTGAAACCCACTACAATCCGTACGGTTCTCAGTCTTGTAGTATCATGGCATGGTCGATTCATTTGATGTAAAAAATGCTTTTCTGCACGGGATTTAAAGGAAACCGTGTATATGGTTCAACCACCAGGTTTCACCTCAACGTCACATCCTAAATATGTGTATAAACTCAACAAGTCTCTCTACGGATTGAAGCAAGCCCTCGGGCATGGTACCAATGATGTGCAGGGTTTCTATCTAAGTGTGGCTTCAAAAGTAGTGTTTGTGACACATCACTGTTCATTTATCACAAGGGAGACCAAATGGCTTACTTACTTTTATATGTTGATGATTTTATTCTCACAGCATCTAGTGATTGCCTCATTCGTAGCATCAGAAAATCATTATCTACAGAGTTTCAACATGACCGCCTCGGTGCTTTACATCACTTTCTCGGTATTGCAGTTCAACGACAGAAAAACTGCTTGTTCCTCTCCCAGACGACATATGCTGCGATATTTAATCACGTGCTAACATGACCACTTGTAACCCGGTTAGCACCCGGTGGAAGTTGGATCTAAGCTAAGCGCCACTCAAGGAGCACCTTTTGTGGATGGCTCGCTATATCGCAGTTTAGCCGGTGCCTTACAATATCTCACTATCACTCGACCAGACATATCTTATGCCATACAACAAATCTGTCTTTTCATGCATGCCCATCGCAAGCCTCACTTCCAGCTCCTTGAAAGGATTCTTCGGTACATCAAAGGTACACTCTCTCACGGGTTACTCATCACACCCTCTTAATCCACTAAGCTAACGGCCTACTCAGACGTGGATTGGGGTGGGTGTCCTGAACTCACGACGGTCAACATCCGGTTATTGTGTCTACTTCAGCGATAATTTAATCTCTTGGTCGTCCAAACGCCAGCCAACCATTTCACGATCTAGTGCCTAAGTGGAATATCAAGGGGTCGCTAACACAGTCGCCGCGACAAGCTACATCCGTAATCTACTTCTTGAACTTAAAGTCCCGGTTAGGCAAGCCACCATTGTATATTATGATAACATCTCGGCAGTCTATCTCACAGAAAATCCTGTCCAACATCAACGCACCAAACACGTCATACTGGATATTCATTTTGTTCGAGAAAAGGTTCGCCTTGGTGCTGTTAAAGTTCTCCACGTACTAGCCGACTACCAGTATGCGGACATCTACACCAAAGGTCTCCCCAAACATCTTTTCCAACGTTTTCGCTCCAGTTTATGCCTTCGTTCTTCTACGACTCAAATTGTGGGGGAGTGTTAGCTAATAATATTTATGTATATTATTAGGAATATATTTTGTAATTTCCAATATTTATTAGTTGGTTAGAATTGTATATTCACCATAGATAGGTCCTAGAATTACTCTCTTCTCTCGTGCATATATATGGATTGATTGTGTTAAATAAACATCAAGGAATTATTCCATCTCACATGAATTGCATTCTACGTCTTTAAGTTTCACCCAAATTTTAGGCTATATCATTTAACTAACGATATAATAGCAATGAACTTCAACTCCATTCCTTGCTCATTCTCACACAATCTTCTCTACTTCTCTTCTGGAGGTTCCTAGCCATAAAGGGACTTCCTAGTCAAGCTATTTTCGTACTAGGACCTTGTGTAAGTGTTCCTAGCACTTGTTCAGTTTTATTAGGCTTTGAGCCAAATTCAAAGCGTTGACGTAAAAACACTTTGACTTTCGGCTAAGACCAATACGGTCCAGCCCACACTCATAAAGAACGTGGTTACGTGATCATAATTAGGTAGGTGTTAATCCCTCAAGAGGGAACTCCTGATTACCACGTTTGCTTGGTCAATTGACGGGTCAAAGTAATATTAATAAAAAGTCAAACGGGTCAGTTTTGAAATAAATTCATATCTAGCAATGTAGGTGCTATAAAATCAGTTTCAACACATTAATAACTTGGTAATAAGTATTAAAACACGTCTAAACGTGTTCGGCCCGTCAAGTCCAGGTTTAAGGTCGGTTCGCAACCGAAAGTCGCAAAAGCTAACTTTTGCTTTGACTTTCAGTTCTGACCCAATTTAGCAACCTTAGCTACTGAAATTAGGTTGCCTTTTAACCATGATATATTGTACTATAACCCTCTGGAGTTATATGACATGGTTACTTAGTAATCTGAGTGTTTATGCAAGTTTCCATTTTAATATGCCGAAGTTTGCTAAAAGGTCCCTAAGTGCTTTAAAACAGAGTTTAAACATACGTAAGCATAAAAATGAGTTACAAACTGATGTACTAAGTTATTGAACTTATGTTGAAGCCAACTTTCTGATTTAAAATCCAAGAAATGGTTATTTCGCATAGTTACGCATTTTGCGACCAAATTACCCTTTTACCTATAAATTACTTTAAACATAACTTTGGCCTCAAAACTCTTTACCTACTGATGTGATATCATAATTAGGATTATTTGGGATGTCAATTCAATTACAAACTGGATATATACAAGTCCATGTATTAAGTCCTTAAATGACGATATTGTCCTTTTCGACACCTAAATGGATTTTAATCATTTTTAAGGGACAAAACCTATTATCTACTGATGTATTATATTACACAACATATTTTCATCATACAAATCAGTTCATAACATAAGTTTCATTCAAATACCATTTAAATCGTCATTTAGCGACTTAATCGCCGTTTCGGCGCATAGTATGGTTTAAAACCATATTAGAGCATAAAGACTTGATACCTACTGATTTCAAAACTTATTTTAAACATATTTACAGTAGGTACATAATCTAAACTCAGATTCCCAAATAATTTGTCAAGTGATGTGTGAAATGACCAAAATGCCCTTTCGGGGTATAGTTTGTCTTAAACTCTAAAACCATAGACATACTTGATATCCTACTGATATAGCATCATAATTAAACTATTTTTATAGTAAGTTTATAACCATTACATCAGTTTGCTCATAAAGTCTTTCTATAAGCCGTAAAATGACCAGAATACTCTTTTAAGGCATAAATTGATTTTAAAATGTGACGGACCAACATGTTGATAACTTACTATGTTACAACATGTTTAAAGTATAATGGCATATGGAACTTGTGTAGGACTCACCCGGTTACCCGGATTCGCTTATATGTGTACGGTTCGGCCTACGTAACTAGTTTACGTAATTTAACTGAAACGGGTTTAACCTTATCATTTTATTTTCAAAATCCAGAATGTAACATGTTTACCCATATTTAACAAGTCTCCGTACTTGTCGGGTTTAAACTACATTCTATTCCGGTCATCGCTTAATCTAGCGTTTAGTACCGTTATTATTCTTAAGCTACCCGGTTCGAGTCTACAAAGTAGATAGGACCCGTTAGCATTCTAATTGGTTATAAACACCATCATTTCCAGACTAAGAGCCTCCTGGTAGATTGCCATCTAAGCTTACTTTTGAATATTCGGCTGAGTTATTTATCTAAATTGAAGAATTTGCTCAGGTAAATACTTTTAACTTATTTTCCCTATACGGGCTTGGGATACGGTATAATAATACCGCATTGGTCGGGTATGGGATCATGTTTTCGGATTGTGATTTACTAAATCCTAATAACCCGTTTTATTCTGTATTGTTTGATAAGTTCAACATTGGGGGTTAATTCGACCGTGTCTGGGATATCCTTGGCTCATTTAAGTTACTAATGGCCACGACCTTAAGCGCGGGGTGTAGGCATACACCTGACAGACGCTAATGCTAAATAAAAATATTAAATCCCACTGGTGGATTATTTAAGTGGCGTGTCGGTTAATTAGGTTATTCGGTTTCTGCACCGGACCCCATATGTATTGATAAACATGTAAAACTATAAACAAGGTCATTTTGAACGATCCAAAGTTATTTATAAAATGTGCCAAGTGCACCAAAAATCATTTTTAAATAAATGTTTACAAAATGAGTCGGTTATTAGTATTTATCAGTAAAAACTGACGTATTTACAAAAGACCAAGTTACAGGTGGCAACACGCAATAGATCGGGAGCTGCGCCATAGTGACAATAGAGGATTTTGCAAGTCTCTAGGTTACTTAAAGTCTGTTGAACAATTTCCTTGTATATATTTATTTCGATCCGCCTGTGGATCTTTCATTACAAGCCTTGTAATTTATTTTTGAACTTTGGACACTCGGTTTGTAATAGTAATTTAAATCCAAGACTTCCGCTGTGCTGTGTTTGTTTGGTTATGATGTTATCAACTACGTCATAATATTCCCCAACCGGGCCCAACGGGTTACACGTGGAAATAAGGGTGTGACTGGTTGGTATCAGAGCCAACGTTCGAGTGAATTAAACACTAGCCTTTTTGTGTTTAATCTCGAAAATACACAATAGCACATTCTTTAGACTTCCGAGTCTAGGATGTGACCTAAGAGTATTCATTTCATTATTAAGTTATTATTATTATTTTGCTTTGTTTTGACTCGTTGTTGAAGCAGGAATCATGCCACCAAAATTTAGGCGCGGAGGCAAGGGCAAGGGTCCCATGAGGGGCGGACCCTGTATGACTGGACCATCTTTCAGACCACCATTCAGACCCTCTCTAGCTGGAGCGGCTAATCTACCTGAACATTACCCTTAGGAAGGATCCGGAGATTCTTCGTCCCCTTTTGAACCTTACAGACACTCCATTTCACACGAGTACTCCCCGCCTCAATCACACTCTCATCATTCCTACCATTCTCACCATTCCCACCAATCACACCATTCTCATTCCCATTCACACCAAGAATTCTTCAACTTTAACTTTGTCAACCCAGTCAACCAACCCTTACCAGGAACCCCTCCAGTCGACTCACCAACTCACATGGAGGAGGATTCCGATCCGGAAGAATTTCCCCAAACCGGATCATATGGTCATCCCATCGAGCTGTCTAGTGGCTCGAACTCTTTGGCGGGATCTCCGTTCAAGTCTGATGATTATGAACAAAGATGGCACGATATGTGTTCGTCAACACACCTTCCTATCACAGCACTCCCCAACACCATGCTCCATCACCACATCCTCAAATCGAGGATGAACCCATACAACCGGTGGAACAACCTTGGCCACCGCCTAAGTCATCATCACAACCACATCAGAGGCGTGGCGCACGCATGTCGGTGCATGCTGGCCAAAGGTCGGGCTCGCTACCACCTTTGCCACCATCTTACCCCATAATCCTAAGGACCCACAAATGGGTGGGACCTCGAACCCTTCACCTGTGGCGGTTCCAACCCCACAACCTGCTGCTGACCCGGTGCCTCAACCGACAGTTCAACTATCTTCATTGGGTTTAGGTAACCCGATTCCCACCTATCTAGATTTATCTGGATATGGTACTGATTTCACTGCTCCTTTATACGATCCATACCTTGAAGAAACCATGCACAATGCCCTATATCATTCTCCTTTTCCTAGTTATCCACCTTTCTTACCCTTCTTACACGGCTACCGGGTATCCACCATATACGTACACACACCCAGGTATGCATCAACCGCAACCACCTCCGCCTCAGCCTCAACCCCAACCACAAGTACAACTCGAGGCTATTAACGAGGCCTTAGATCAGGTCAGGGAAATGCAGCAACAAGTAAAAAAGTCGGAGAAGAAAACGACTAAATTTATCAGGAAGCTTTCTAAAGTCGTGAAAGGGAGGAAGGATGAGTAGATTTTGTATTTCCATTTATATTTCTTATTATCGTCCCTGCTGTGGGCATTGTTACTTCTTTTAAACCCTGTGTGGGTATGTTTTTCTTATTATCGTCCCTGCATGGACATTGTTATTTCTTTTAAGCCCCTGCGTGGGTATGTTTTTCTTATTATAGTCCCTGCGCGGACTAAATTTTGCACTAAGACCTCCTTAGAGGCAATTATGTAATCCCTACCGTTTTAATGAAATTTCAAATTTTGATTTGCATGTGCAACCTTGTTACCTCTTTTAGCGAGCCTCGATTTTATTTCGATTTTATCGCTCCGCCAATAAATTCCAAAGGATCTTTTATGGTCCCTATGGACCTAAGATATATGAAAAGCATTCGTTTTAATGCTAAAGCCTAAATGGTTTAGTCATACCATGGATAACCTATAAGATTCCTAAATCATCGTATAGTATCGAAGCATAAAATGGCTCACTCAGATGGCGCAAGCAGTCACCACAGCGATGGCAATCACAATAAGACAAACATAGTCATTAACGAGGATGAATTCCAGGCCGTATAGATGCAGCCATGGGTGAGGCTATGGAAAAAGCCTTAGAGAAATTTAATATGTCGAGTGCTACTCACTCTAAGACAATATCAAAGGCTGTCTCGAAGCCTCCTACCTCTGAGAAGAAAGAGGGATCTGTACATTCCTCAAGCGTGAGGAATGAGGCTAAGAAAAAGGAAATCCATGATAAAACCAACCCACCTCTAGCGCCTGTTCGTATAAGTACTTCGTCTCGTGTAAGCCACGAGACTTCAACGGAGAAAAAGGGGCCATTGAGACACTGAGATGGCTTGATGAGATTAAGACCTTAGTGGATTTTAGTGGTTGCGCTGATAAAGACATTGTAAAATTTATGTCCCAGTCTTTTAAGGATAGCGCCCTGATTTGGTGGAAGGCATTAACGCAATCCTCGGGAAAGGTCCACCTATACAACTTGGGATGGTCCCAATTTGTGGACCTTGTTAAGGATTCATACTGCCCACCGTATGAGGTGGAAAAGATCGAGATGGACTTCCTTGCCCTCACATTGAAGGACCGCGATTGTCGGAAGTTTGTTACCGACTTCGACTCATACTCCAGACTAGGCCATACCTAGTCACGCCAGAACCTAAGCGCATCGCGCGCTTCATTAATGCTTTAGCTCCAGAGATCAGGAGCTTAGTTAAGGCTGTTCAGCCTAACACGTATAAATCTGCCGTTGAACTAGCCTTATCCCTCACTCAGACTATGTGAGGAGAATGTCGGCTTGAAAGGAAGCTGAGGGAAAGAGAAAAAAGGAGGATAATAACTCCTAATGATTTAAGAAGAAAGGAAGGTTTGGATCTCATAAGAATCAGAATAGGTCTGAGGATAGACTTGTGTGTAAGATCTGCAACAAAAGACATGGGGGCCAGTGTAGGTATGACCCAAAGGCTAAGCCTTATGGGATTTGTAAAAAGATAGGACATAAGACCCTGGAATGCAGGGATATTAAGGACGCTACCTGCTTCAAATGTGGCGAGAAAGGCCACATCAAGACCAACTGCACTAAAAATCCGATGGATAATAATGCTAGATCTGGTGAGGCAAAGAAAAGTAATGCGAGGGCCTTTAAAATGAACGCAAGGGAAGCTGTTAACGACAATAATGTCATTACTGGTACGTTTCTTATCAACGATACCCTCGCTAGAGTTCTATTTGATTCGGGTGTCGGATAAATCATTTATGGATTTTAAGTTTAGTGAGCTATTAAACTTACCCGTAAGAACTCTAGACATGACATATGAAGTAGAACTGGCCGAAGGAACCATTGAAACCGTTCCTTTATTCTGGATGGATGCTTTATATCCATCAGGAATCATTGATCCCTATAGCTCTTTTGCCAATGAAATTGGTGGAGTTCGATGTAGTTTTAGGCATGGATTGGTTATCACACAACCAAGCCTGTATTGCCTGCGATAAAAAGCTAATCGTCATCTGGTGATGTACTCACAATCTATGGAGATACGCACTATGGGTTGCCAGAAAAAGCTTCTATGCTAAGGCCTCTCTGTGTTTAAAAAGAGGTTGTGTCATCTACATGGCGCAAGTAACCGTCAATGAACCCAAGCCTAAGATTGAAGACATTCCTGTTATTTCGGACTACCCAATGTCTTTCCTTAGGAACTACCCGGTCTACCTCCTGATAGACAAGTGGAGTTTAGAACTGACATTTTACTTGGATCCGCACCTATCGCGAGAGCACCTTATGTTTAGCCCCAACTGAGATGAAGGAATTAAGAACCCAACTTGATGAACTCTTGGAAAAGGGTTTTATTCAGCCTAGTTCATCACCGTGGGGAGCTCCGATCTTGTTTGTCAAAAGAAGGACGGTTCAATGCGTATGTGCATTGACTACCGCGAGCTTAACAAGACAACGATCAAGAATCGTTTTCCATTACCCAGAATCGACGACATGTTCGATCAACTCTAAGGAGCAAGTTATTTCTCCAAGATAGATCTTAGATCAGGATATCATCCTTCCCAAAGACTGCGTTCAGAATGAGATATGGACATTATGAATTCCTAGTGATGCCTTTTGGGCTCACAAATGCACCCGCAACATTCATGGACCTCATGGATAGAGTCTACAATCCTTACCTATATAAGTTTGTTATAGTCTTCATTGACGACATACTTGTTTATTTTTGTAATCAATCCGATCACGAGAAACATCTTAGATGCATTCTAGAATTGCTACAAAAAGAGAAGTTGTATGCTAAATTCTCTAAATGCGAATTTTGGCTTCGCGAGGTCCAACTCCTTGGACTGTAGTCAGTGAGCGTGGTATCCAAGTGGATCCCGCTAAAATCAAAGCTATTATGAATTGGGAAGCACCAAAGACCCCTTTGGAGGTCCGCAGTTTCTTAGGATTGACTGGCTATTATAGGAGGTTTATCGAAAACTTTTCAGAATAGCCACTCCTTTAACTGCTCTGACTTGCAAGAATATCAAGTTTGATTGGGGCCCGAAGCAGCAAGAATCTTTTGAGACCTTGAAGCAAAAATTAAGGAATGCTCCGGTGTTAACTTTACCGGAAGGAATTGAAGAATTTGTAGTATACTGCGATGCATCACACACAGGCTTGGGCTGTGTGCTTATGCAAAGAGGCAACGTAATTGCCTATGCATCGCGACAACTCAAGGTGCATCAAAAGAATTACACCACCCATGACCTAGAATTGGGTGCCGTTGTATTTGCACTTAAACTTTGGAGGCATTATTTATACGGGACAAAGAGTATCATATACACCGACCACAAAAGCCTTCAACATTTGTTTAATCAAAAGGACTTAAACATGCGCCAACTCCGTTGGATGGAAACCCTTAATGATTATGATTGGAAATCCGATACCATCCCGCAAGGCAAATGTAGTCGCTGATGCGCTTAGTCGCAAAGAAAGGATTTAACCTTTGAGAATTAATGCCAAAAGTATAGAATGGGAATAGTCTGAATGAAAAGTTGCTAGAAGCGCAAAGGCAAGCTATGTCAAAGGAGAACATAGCTAATGAGGAGCTAGGTGGAACTGTGGAACAGTTAACACCTGGTGATGATGGAATCCTTAGATATAACAGAAGAATTTGGGTTCCAGTCTTCGAAGGACTTAGAGAACTAATCCTTCAGGAAGCTCATAGTTCCAGATATTTTGTTCACCCCAGAGGCGATAAGATGTACCAAGACTTAAAGTCGAACTATTGGTGGATGGGTTTGAAGAAATCCATAGCCACTTATGTATCAAAGTGTCTGACGTGTTCGCGAGTGAAAGCGAACACCAAAAACCGTCAGGACTCCTACAACAATTGGAGATTCCCCATGGAAATCGGAACTAATAACCATGGATTTCATAACCAAGTTACCCAGGACTAAAAGCAGAAACGACACCATTTGGTTCATTGTCGATAGGCTGACTAAGTCACACGTTTCTTGCCAATAAAGGAAACTTCTAATTCGGACAAATTGGCAAAGATGTAGTGGACAAGATTGTGTCCCTACACGGAGTGCCTGTGTCTATTATATCCGATAGAGATACAAGATACACATCTCACTTTTGGAAAAGCTTCCAACAATCTCTTGGCACTCGATTGAATTTTAGTACCGCTTACCATCCGCAGACTGATGGACAAAGTGAGCGTACCATTCAAACTCTTGAGGACATGCTTCGAGCATGTGTGATTGATTTAGGTGGTAGTTGGGATGACCACCTACCTTTGATTGAATTCTTTATAACAATAGCTATCATACGAGCATTAAAGGCCGCACCTTTTGAGGATTTATATGGGAGAAAATATCGGACGCCTATTTGCTGGGCCGAAGTTGGGGAAGCCCAACTGCCAGGTCCAGAGATTGTTCTAGAAACAACAGTAAGTTGGACAAATTCTTGACCGTTTAAAAGCAGCACGAGATCGACAAAAGAGTTACGCCAATAAGAGACGCAAACCTTTGAAGTTCCAAGTAGGGGACAAGGTTATGCTTAAAGTATCACCTTGGAAAGGTGTAATGCGTTTTGGTAAAAAGGGTAAGCTAAGCCCAAGATATATAGGACCATTCGAGATCATCGAATGTATTGGTTCAGTGGCTTACAAGCTTAAGCTGCCCGAAAAGTTGAGTGGAATACATGATGTGTTTCACATTTCCAACCTAAAGAAATGTCTAGTGGACGAGTCGTTAGCAATGCCTCACGAAGACGTTTGATTGACGAAAACCTGCGTTTCGTAGAGAAACCGATTGCGTTCGAAGATCGCCAAGTTAAGAAGCTTCGAAGGAGCACGTGCCAATTGTGAAGGTTAAATGGGATGCCCGCCAAGGCCCCAAATACACTTGGTAGGTTGAGTCCACTATACGACAAAAGTACCCCTATCTTTTTAATTAAATCTCGAGGTCGAGATTTCTTTTAAGGGGGTGAGGATGTAACACCTCGTAAAAACCCGTCCTGTAAAATTCCGACACGTGTCCCGCTGATCCTCGAATGCCACGTGCTTAACGAGGGGACTAAACTTGCCAACATGTTAAATTATAACCTCTGAGTGGCAAGCTCTGAAGTTAAGGGACCAAAAGTGCAAAAATGAAAATCTTCATTTTTGGAAGGCGGTTACGGACCGCAATCCTCAAAGGTTACGGTCCGTAACCATTTGAATGTGTCAAGCGCCAGAAGGCCTTACGGACCGCAAGGCTAAGGCCATACGGTCCGTAAGTGGGTGCCAGCGAGCAGAAAAATGGCAGTTTCTGCTCCTGCCACCTTTAACGCGAAATGCCACTCTCCAGCTGCTTAAGACACATCCCAAAACACTTGTTTAACTCTCATGGCACCTGCTAACATCTGGCATTGCCTGAGTCTTGATCCTTGAGTATAAATAGGAGTGAACTTCAACTCCATTCCTTGCTCATTCTCACACAATCTTCTCTACTTCTCTTCTGGAGGTTCCTGGCCATAAAGGGACTTCCTAATCAAGTTATTTTCGTACTAGGACCTTGTGTAAGTGTTCCTAGCCCTCCTTGTTCAGTTTTATTAGGCTTTGAGCCAAAGTCAAAGCGTTGACGTAAAAACACTTTGACTTTCGGCTAAGACCAATACGGTCCAGCCCACGCTCGTAAAGAACATGGCTACGTGATCGTAATTAGGTAGGTGTTAATCCCTTTAAGAGGGAAACTCCTGCTTACCACGTTTGCTTGGTCAATTGACGGGTCAAAGTAATATTAATAAAAAGTCAAACGGGTCAGTTTTGAAATAAATTCATATCTAGCAATGTAGGTGCTATAAAATCAGTTTCAACACATTAATAACTTGGTAATAAGTATTAAAACACGTCTAAACGTGTTCAGGCCCGTCAAGTCCAGGTTTAAGGTCGGTTCGCAACCGAAAGTCGCAAAAGCTAACTTTTGCTTTGACTTTCAGTTCTGACCCAATTTAGCAACCTTAGCTACTGAAATTAGGTTGCCTTGTGACCATGATATATTGTACTATAACCCTCTGGAGTTATATGACATGGTTACTTAGTAATCCGAGTGTTTATGCAAGTTTCCATATAATATGCCGAAGTTTGCTAAAAGGTCCCTAAGAGCTTTAAAACAGAGTTTTAAACATACGTGAGCATAAAAATGAATTACAAACTGATGTACTAAGTTATTGAACTTATGTTAAAGCCAACTTTCTGATTTAAAATCCAAGAAATGGTTATTTCGCATAGTTTACGCATTTTGCGACCAAATTACCCTTTTACCTATAAATTACTTTAAACATAACTTTGGCCTCAAAACTCTTTACCTACTGATGTGATATCATAATTAGGATTATTTGGGATGTCAATTCAGATTACAAACTGGGTATATATACAAGTCCATGCATTAAGTCCTTAAATGACGATATTGTCCTTTTCAACACCTAAAATGGATTTTAATCATTTTTAAGGGACAAAACCTATTATCTACTGATGTATTATATTACACAACATATTTTCATCATACAAATCAGTTCATAACATCAGTTTCATTCAAATACCAATTAAATCGTCATTTAGCGACTTAATCGCCGTTTCGGCGCATGGTATGGTTTAAAACCATATTAGAGCATCAAGACTTGATACCTACTGATTTCAAAACTTATTTTAAACATATTTACAGTAGGTACATAATCTAAACTCAGATTCCCAAATAATTTGTCAAGTGATGTGTGAAATGACCAAAATGCCCTTTCGGGGTATAGTTTGGTCTTAAACTCTAAAACCATAGACATACTTGATATCCTACTGATATAGCATCATAATTAAACTATTTTTATAGTAAGTTTATAACCATTACATCAGTTTGCTCATAAAGTCTTTCTATAAGCCGTAAAATTACCAAAATACTCTTTTAAGGCATAAATTGATTTTAAAATCGTGACGGACCAACATGTTGATAACTTACTGATGTTACAACATGTTTAAAGTATAATGGCATATGGAACTTGTGTAGGACTCACCCGGTTACCCGGATTCGCTTATATGCGTACGGTTCGGCCTACGTAACTAGTTTATGTAATTTAACTGAAACGGGTTTAACCTTATCATTTTATTTTCAAAATCCAGAATGTAACATGTTTACCCATATTTAACAAGTCTCCGTACTTGTCGGGTTTAAACTACATTCTATTCCGGTCATCGCTAAATCTAGCGCTTAGTACCGTTATTATTCTTAAGCTACCCGGTTCGAGTCTACAAAGTAGATAGGACCCGTTAGCATTCTAATTGGTTATAAACACCATCATTTCCAGACTAGAGCCTCCCGGTAGATTGCCATCTAAGCTTACTTTTGAATATTCGGCTGAGTTATTTATCTAAATTGAAGAATTTGCTCAGGTAAATATTTTTAACTTATTTTCCCTATACGGGCTTGGGATACGGTATAATAATACCGCTTTGGTCGGGTATGGGATCATGTTTTCGGATTGTGATTTACTAAATCCTAATAACCCGTTTTATTTTGTATTGTTTGATAACTTAAACATTGGGGGTTAATTCGACCGTGTCTGGGATATCCTTGGCTCATTTAGGTTACTAATGGCCACGACATTAAGCGCGGGGTGTAGGCATACACCTGACAGATGTAACATCCGTCGAAAAACGGGTTTTCAAAACCCGCTTCGTTTATTAATCGAATAGTCAGTTCAAATTTTCGTTGCTTATTTAATGCTCATTTTAATTTTAAACAATACATAATTAATATACATTTTAGAATATGGAAACTAAAATTGTTAAAAAGTAAAAATAAAGTAAATAAAAAAGAAAACAGGCTGCCGGGTTTCGAACCCGGGTCAGCCGAAAGACACAACCAACGCACAACTTAACCACTCCGCCACTTGGTTCTTTTGTGTAATCAAGGAAACAAATAAAACTTAACTTCTACCCGTGAACTCATTTGTTTGCGCCAAAACTGAAACCGATAATCGGCTTTCAACTATCCAAGCTTTTGAGTGATCGCTATTACTGATTATAACCGATAAATCAATTGCTGCCCACGTTCTAATTAATTCAGTCTTCAATTGCCTTGATTCATATGTTTTTTGGGAGTTGAAAACCGAAATCATTTACTTCCTGATTTACTCTGATAATATCATCGTCCCATAACTTGGAAGCACTCACAGAACCTTCAATTTCGCTTTCGCTCTAATTTCTTTTCGTCGGAAACGTTTTCTGATATCGCCGGACTTTCGCCGGAAAACCGTGACATTCATCGAATCGGTAAATTTCTCGATTCTTTCATCTTCTATCCATTGTTAGACTTATACTAACTTAAATCCTTCAACCAGAATCGGCCCCAGACGACGTTACCGGATATTCTACACTCGCCGGAAAATCTCTGGACATTTCCGAAAACACGCTGTGAATCGGTACAAACATCTAAACCCTCTGATAATATTTGTTTAGTAACTCAATTTCACAATTAGTTAATCAAAACTGTTAATTGGTCCGCTCAGACGGAATTCGCAAAACAGAGCCGACGATCTTTGCCGGAGTTATGAGAAAAAACATCTTTTCCGGTACATTCATTTCCAAAACCCTCTCTACCCATTACATTTCAATCATTTGTAAGTTTCATTAATCGAATTAAGCCAGAACAGTCGGATATTGTTGTCTGTGTCTTTGAACGAAGAAGATGAAGTCGAACATTAGGTATAAGTTTAATTAAAACAAGATATTAAACCGGGTTAGACACACAGTCCAGCGGTGGACCGTGTGCAAACACACAGCGCACGTCTCGAGTTCGATCCCTGACACGACCCTATCATCTGAAATAAAAATGTTCTTTTTAAACCGAACCGTATTAACTCGCTGTAAGATGTTAAGTTTAATAAAAACCAGTATTTTAACCAGGTTAGACACACAGTCCAGCGATGGACTGTGTGCAACGTTAAACAACGGGTCCCGGGTTCGAGACCTGTTATGTGCACCGGTTCGACATAATTAAAATTCTTTTTAAAATAAATGAATTCTGAATAATTTAAATAGTATATAAATATAATTAAAAACAGAAATATTTCGGGTTAGACACGTAGCTCAGTTGGTAGAGCTGCGTGCACGCGTACGGGAGGTCTCGGGTTCGAGTCTCACCCAGCGCACACATACACAAAGTCCGAACCGGTCAACAGTCAAAGTCAATGGTCAACGGTCAACGATCAACCCAAAAAGTCAACATTTTTTTTATATTTTTATTTATTTATTTAATTTAAAAATCAATTAAAAATACTTAAAAATAATATTTTTAAAGTTAGAAAATGACCTTAAACTCACAAAAATAAATCTAAAAATCCTATTAAAATTGTTAATAAAATCCACTTATTTATCGTACCTTTTCGTTATTATTTAAGTTAGTTATTCCTCGTCGATCAACCCTCTAAACTCGTGCGCATTCAACATCATCAAACGAACGCACCCAATGTGAGTGAATCTCTACAAATTCCCCGTTTTAATCACTTTTTGGGGTGTATCATGTGTCTTATTTTTTATTACATTTAAACACTTGTGCATCCATCATATCCATGATCAAATGTGTATCCAATATGTATCAATTGTTTGTGTGGTTAATGTTTAGATTAAATTTATCATTTCAGTAGATACATCATCATAGGCTCGTCTGTTCCCCAACCGTTCCCCATTACCTATGAGCGGAACGTGGCGTTGCCAACATACGATCGGCTCCGTTTGATTGAGCCTTGATCGCACATACATCATCATAGGCCGTCCGTTCCCAATTACCTATGAGCGGAACGTGACGTTGCCAACATATACATTATCATTCATGTTATATACTCATGAAAGGTGGTTTGTTATTGTATGTTTATTTACGTTTGCTCACATATGATTATTGCACAATTTTTCCATATTAAATACAACAAGAAATCAATAATAAATGTTTTCTAACAAGGTTCACTCGCCAACTTTTGTTGACCCAAAAACCCCCATTTTTACACATGATACAGGTGATCCAGTTGCAGCAAGAAACATATAGGATGGCCTAGAAGAATAAATCAGTTTAGGCTTTGGATTGTTTATTTAGTTACTTTTTCCTTGTAATTGTATGGACTTGTTTGAAATATTGAAGTTGTAATTTGAATTTAATAAATATGAAACATTTTAGTAAACATCATGAGCTTTGGTGATAACCCAATTATGCCCCGACTCTTATTCCGCTGCGGGTCGGGGTGTGACAGATTGGTATCAGAGCCATGACTATAGGGATATAGGATAGGTTATTAGACCCTTAGAGCCTATACTATAGTTGATTAGAATTTTAAAATTGTTTATGTGTTACATACAAAATTCATGATGTTTATATGCTTTATGTTTATTGTTACATTCAATGTTATGCAAGCATGTTCATAAGTACATATTACTATACAATGCTTATCATAATCATATCCTCATAACATATCATATCCATGAGAGCACACACCACACAATTTCCATGATTTTTGCAACAATTTTTGTATTTTTTCAAATCACATCAAAGTGAGTTCTCATGACGGGCATGTAGTAACTGGAAGGGTACAAGTACCAGTAGTCGGAACGTCCTGTCTAGGCTTGGCATTCGTATGAATCCAAAATAAAGGACCAGTTTGCCTACCTGGGGACTAACGATGAGAGTACGAAGGACCTATTAGGCCAAAGCATGCTATAACCAAACGTCGTGTGAGCTAACCCCACTTTGAGTTGTCATTGTGTCTACACCTGGACACCCTCCTACCATACATCTCGCAAACATATTTCATGGTTTTCATTCGGGTGATGCGAGTGTTAAACCGCCAACACCAATGTGAATCCTACTAAGCCAATAGTCATGGGGGCCCACATGACTATACAGGCGATGGTATGGGGGACATTGGAGGCCCAAACATGAGCAAACCTAAGACATCCTATGGATGTAGTTGCATTATTGATGTTTATGTTATTTTTTTTAAAACGACACATGACACCTAAAAAGACTCCTTAAACTCACAATCTTCTTATGTATGTTCCTGTAGATGTCGGCTAGGCAGCAACGTGGAGGTAGAAGGTCAGGAAGGTCAAACGAACGCTTGGCCACCCAAATCGCAAAACAAATGGCCGCGGTGCTTCCTGACATCGTAATTCAAGTCCAACAAGTTCTCGCCGCAAATCCCATCAACCCTCCCAATCAAGAAGACCGGAACGTCGACAACCCTCTCTCCAAAAAGTGCTCTTACAAACACTTCAAGTCTTGCGATCCCCCGAAATTTGAAGGGACCGAAGGTGTCACTGCTCTCCTCCACTGGTTTGAGGAAATGGAAAACACCTTCCTCAATTGCGATTGTCCCGAGGATCGCAAGGTACGTTACGCAACCGGGAGACTATTTGGAGTAGCTCTTACCTGGTGGAATACAGAAAAAGGTAAGAGAGGAATCGAAGATGCAATGGCCTTAACATGGGAGGAGTTAAGGGAAATCATGACGAGACGCTTCTGTCCAAGAAGTGAGATCAAAAAGTTAGAGGATGAATTCCACTCGTTAAAGCAAAAGGAAGGAGATCATACTTACTACAACAAAAGGTTTCTAGAGTTGAACCAAATGATCCCCAACTTGTTCACCCCAGTATACCGCTTAGTCGAACACTATATTCGAGGCCTCCCCTCGAAAATTCAAGACTCAGTTCTAAGCACTTCGCCTGCAACACTTGAAGCTGCTATGGAACTAACAACCGAGCTTACCGAGAATCGCATCCGAAACGGCAAATTTAAGGATGAGAAAAAGAAAGCCCCCATTGAGGGCCAAACTTCAAACCATTCCACCTCCTCCTCAAAGTTTGCTAGTAAGAGGAAACGAAACACCAGAAACTTTGCTGTCACTCAAACAAACTTCCCTATCCCTGCTGCACCCATCACTCAAGTTGCCCTCTCATCTGCACCATATAAAAAGCCATACTCCGGCCCATACCCAAAATGCAACCATTACCAATACCATCACTTTCCTGATCATCCCTGCCAACATTGCACCGGCTGTGGCTGCGCAGGTCACACCATTCAAACCTGTCGCGCGCTTCAGCGAACGAACCGCAATCAACCCTCAACCCAAACCCACCATCAGATGGTGGGTCAAGCCCAACAACCTTTACTCCTACCACCTACCCAACATGTAGCCCAATCCTACTACCAACCCAACTATCCCATGATGCAACCTATGCGGGCTTGTTACAACTGTGGAGACCCGAACCACTTCAGGAACACCTGTCCACGCACGGTGAACATCATCCATGCCCAAGCTCAAGCAAATCTAGTAAACCAGGCTAACCAAGCTCCTCCACCTGCAAGAGGAAGAGCTTTCAACATCAACGCCAATCAAGCTAGGGCTGACAACAATGTGGTTAACGGTACGTTTCTCATCAATGGTAGTTATGCATCCATGTTATTTGATACTGGCGCGGATAAGAGTTTTGTGTCCTTAGAATTTGAACCCATCCTCAACCAAACTCGTGATAAACTCATGGAATCCATAACGGTAAAAGTTGCTGACGGAAAACCGGTCTCATTAAACTCTATTATACGCAATTGTACTCTCACCCTTAACGATCACGATTTTCCAGTTGACCTCATTCCTATGAAGTTGGGAAGTTTCGACATTATAATTGGTATGGACTGGCTCAGCCAACATCATGCTGAAGTTGTATGCCGCGAAAAGTTCATTCGCATTCCTCTTGAAAACGGTCAGACTCTACGAATCTTTGGAGAAACCCCTTCGAAAGGACTCAAATTAATGTCCTGTCTTCAAGCCCGAAAATATCTCCGAAAGAATTATGTCGCATTCCTAACTCATGTCGTCAAAAAGGGAACCAAGGAGAAGAAACTCGAAGACATCCCAGTAGTAAAAGATTTTCCGCAAGTTTTTCTTGACGACATTTCAGGACTTCCTCCCGTGAGAGAAGTCGAATTCCGCATTGATCTTATACCTGGAGCTACACCAGTTGCAAAATCTCCTTATAGGTTAGCCCCATCCGAAATGCAAGAGCTAGCCAGTCAACTGCAAGAGCTGACTGACAAAGGATTTTATACGTCCTAGCTCATCGCCTTGGGGTGCACCTGTCCTTTTTGTAAAGAAGAAAGATGGAACGTTTCGCATGTGTATCGACTACAGAGAACTCAACAAGTTAACGGTCAAGAACCGCTACCCATTACCTCACATCGATGATCTTCTAGACCAACTTCAAGGCGCCACCTGTTTTTCAAAAATCGACCTTCGTTCTGGTTATCATCAACTCAGAGTACATGAAGAAGACGTCCCAAAGGCCGCCTTCCGAACTCGTTATGGTCATTACGAATTCATGGTCATGCCATTTGGTTTAACCAACGCTCCAGCAGTATTTATGGATTTAATGAATAGGTATGTAAACCCTACCTCGACCGCTTTGTTATAGTCTTCATCGACGACATCCTCATCTACTCAAAGTCTAAGTCTGATCATGAACGACACCTTCGACTCATCCTTACACTCTTAAGGACAGAAAAGCTGTACGCTAAATTCTCGAAATGTGAATTCTGGTTAAAGGAAGTACAATTCCTTGGACATGTCGTCAATGACAAGGGAATTCATGTTGATCCCTCAAAAATCAAGGCAGTACAGGAATGGTAAGCGCCACGTACACCTACCGAAGTAAGATCATTTCTTGGTTTGGCTGGTTATTATCGCCGTTTCATTGCAAATTTCTCCCGTATTGCTGTACCACTCACGGCTTTGACTCATAAAGGAAAGCCCTTCATATGGGGACCCAAACAAGAAGAAGCCTTCCAAACCCTTAAGCAAAAGCTTTGTGACGCACCTATCCTCACACTTCCTGAAGGTTGCGATGACTTTGTAGTATATTGTGACGCATCAGGGCAAGGGCTAGGCTGTGTATTAATGCAAAGAGGAAAAGTGATAGCTTATGCTTCTAGACAACTCAAAATTCATGAGAAGAACTACACCACCCACGACCTGGAACTTGGAGCCGTTGTGTTCGCTCTTAAGATATGGAGACATTACCTCTACGGTACTAAGTGTGAAATATACACTGACCATAAGAGCCTCCAACATATCTTCAACCAAAAGGAGTTAAACATGAGGCAACGAAGATGGGTCGAACTTCTTAATGACTACGACTGTGAAATTCGGTATCATCCTTGCAAGGCAAACGTGGTGGCCGATGCGCTCAGTCGAAAGGGTTATACGAACTCCATTCGTCTTCTATGTTCGCAAATCATAACCGACATCAAAGATCAAATCCGAGAAGCCCAACATGTTTCTATAACAGAAAACGACGTACGCAATGAGCTGTCTTGTGGAGCTGAACTTAAAATCGAAACTAAATCCGACGGTATTCTGTACTATCTAGATCGCATATGGATTCCCGATCACAATAACCTTCGTGATATCCTAATGAATGAGGCGCACAAAACAAGGTACTCTGTACACCCAGGAGCCGACAAGATGTATCAAGACCTTCGATACACCTACTGGTGGCCTGGCATGAAGAAGGATATCGTTGTTTTCGTTTCCAAGTGCCTTACATGTTCCAAAGTAAAAGTTGAACATCAAAGACCCTCAGGACTTCTAGTTCAACCTGAAATACCTGTATGGAAGTGGGAAAACATAACCATGGACTTCATTACCGGGTTACCTCGCACCTCCAGTGGGTATGACACTATATGGGTAATCATTGATCGTCTTACAAAATCAGCTCTCACTTCATTCCGATTCGCGAGGACTTCAAGAATGAGAAGTTAGCTCATATCTACATCAACGAGATCGTAAGCCGTCATGGTGTACCGTTAAGCATTATTTCAGATCGTGATGGTCGTTTCACTTCACGAACATGGCAAGCCGTACAAGCCGCTTTGGGTACACGATTAGACCTCAGTACCGCTTATCATCCTCAAACTGATGGACAATCTGAACGCACCATCCAAACTCTTGAAGATATGCTTCGAGCATGTGTCATAGACTTCAAGGGGAATTGGGACGCTCATCTACCATTAGTTGAATTTTCGTACAACAATAGTTACCACTCAAGTATCGGCATGGCTCCTTTCGAAGCGTTATATGGCCGTAAGTGCCGATCTCCAGTATGTTGGCACGAAATTGGGGAAGCTCAAATCACCGGTCCAGAATTGATTCAAGAAACAACAGACAAGATCCATCAAATTCGAAACAATCTTCTAGCGGCACAAAGTCGTCAAAAGAGTTATGCAGACAAACGACGAAAGCCCTTGGAGTTTAACATTGGTGATTATGTACTTTTAAAAGTATCACACCGTGGAAGGGAGTAGTTCGTTTTGGCCAGAAGGGCAAGCTAGCACCACGTTACGTAGGACCTTTCAAGATACTCGAAAGAGTAGGACCTGTAGCATACAAGCTTGACTTACCAGAAGAACTCAACAGAATTCACCCCACATTCCACGTATCAAACTTAAAGAAGTGCCTCGCCGATGAAAACCTCCATATTCCCCTAGAAGATATTCAGATCGATGAATCTATGCACTTCATTGAAAGACCAGTAGAGATCATGGACTTCGGAGAAAAACGTTTAAGACGGAGTCGTATTCCAATTGTTAGGGTACGCTGGGAGTCGAAACGAGGACCTGAGTTTACTTGGGAACGTGAATACTCAATGCGCGAAAAATACCCGCATCTTTTTCCTATTACCACTACTACTTAAAATTTGGGACGAAATTTTTAAAAGTAGGGGATACTCTAACATCCGTCGAAAAACGGGTTTTCAAAACCCGCTTCGTTTATTAATCGAATAGTCAGTTCAAATTTTCGTTGCTTATTTAATGCTCATTTTAATTTTAAACAATACATAATTAATAAACATTTTAGAATATGGAAACTAAAATTGTTAAACAGTAAAAATAAAGTAATTAAAAAAGAAAACAGGCTGCCGGGTTTCGAACCCGGGTCAGCCGAAAGACACAACCAACGCACAACTTAACCACTCCGCCACTTGGTTCTTTTGTGTAATCAAGGAAACAAATAAAACTTAACTTCTACCCGTGAACTCATCTGTTTGCGCCAAAACTGAAACCGATAATCGGCTTTCAACTATCCAGACTTTTGAGTGATCGCTATTACTGATTATAACCGATAAATCAATTGCTGCCCACGTTCTAATCAATTCAGTCTTCAATTGCCTTGATTCATATGATTTTTGGGAGTTGAAAACCGAAATCATTTACTTCCTGATTTACTCTGATAATATCATCGTCCCATAACTTGGAAGCACTCGCAGAACCTTCAATTTCACTTTCGCTCTAATTTCTGTTCGTCGGAAACGTATTCTGATATCGCCGGACTTTCGCCGGAAAACCGTGACATTCATCGAATCGGTAAATTTCTCGATTCTTTCATCTTCTATCCATTGTTAGACTTATACTAACTTAAATCCTTCAACCAGAATCGGCCCCAGACGACGTTACCAGATATTCTACACTCGCCGGAAAATCTCTGGACATTTCCGAAAACACACTGTGAATCGGTACAAACATCTAAACCCTCTGATAATCTTTGTTTAGTAACTCAATTTCACAATTAGTTAATCAAAACTGTTAATTGGTCCGCTCAGACGGAATTCGCAAAACAGAGCCGACGATCTTTGCCGGAGTTCCGAGAAAAACATCTTTTCCGGTACATTCATTTCCAAAACCCTCTCTACCCATTACATTTCAATCATTTGTAAGTTTCATTAATCGAATTAAGCCAGAACAGTCGGATATTGTTGTCTGTGTCTTTGAACGAAGAAGATGAAGTCGAACATTAGGTATAAGTTTAATTAAAACAAGATATTAAACCGGGTTAGACACACAGTCCAGCGGTGGACTGTGTGCAAACACACAGCGCATGTCTCGAGTTCGATCCCTGACACGACCCTATCCTCTGAAATAAAAATGTTCTTTTTAAACCGAACCGTATTAACTCGCTGTAAGATGTTAAGTTTAATAAAAACCAGTATTTTAACCAGGTTAGACACACAGTCCAGCGATGGACTGTGTGCAACGTTAAACGACGGGTCCCGGGTTCGAGACCTGTTATGTGCACCGGTTCGACATAATTAAAATTCTTTTTAAAATAAATGAATTCTGAATAATTTAAATAGTATATAAATATAATTAAAAACAGAAATATTTCGGGTTAGACACGTAGCTCAGTTGGTAGAGCTGCGTGCACGCATACGGGAGGTCTCGGGTTCGAGTCTCACCCAGCGCACAGATACACAAAGTCCGAACCGGTCAACAGTCAAAGTCAATGGTCAACGGTCAACGATCAACCCAAAAGGTCAACATTTTTTTTATATTTTATTTATTTATTTAATTTAAAAATCAATTAAAAATACTTAAAAATAATATTTTTAAAGTTAGAAAATGACCTTAAACTCACAAAAATAAATCTAAAAACCCTATTAAAATTGTTAATAAAATCCACTTATTTATCGTACATTTTCGTTATTATTTAGTTAGTTATTCCTCGTCGATCAACCCTCTAAACTCGTGCGCATTCAACATCATCAAACGAACGCACCCAATCTGAGTGAATCTCTACAAATTCCCCGTTTTAATCACTTTTTGGGGTGTATCTTGTGTCTTATTTTTATTACATTTAAACACTTGTGCATCCATCATATCCATGATCAAATGTGTATCCAATATGTATCAATTGTTTGTGTGGTTAATGTTTAGATTAAATTTATCATTTCAGTACATACATCATCATAGGGTCGTCTGTTCCCCATTACCTATGAGCGGAACCGTTCCCCATTACCTATGAGCGGAACGTGGCGTTGCCAACATACGATCGGCTCCGTTTGATTGAGCCTTGATCGCACATACATCATCATAGGCCGTCCGTTCCCCATTACCTATGAGCGGAACGTGACGTCGCCAACATATACATTATCATTCATGTTATACACTCATGCAAGGTGGTTTGTTATTGTATGTTTATTTACGTTTGCTCACATATGATTTTTGCACAATTTTTCCATATTAAATACAACAAGAAATCAATAATAAATGTTTTCTAACAAGGTTCACTCGCCAACTTTTGTTGACCCAAAAACCCCCATTTTTACACATGATACAGGTGATCCAGTTGCAGCAAGAAACATATAGGATGGCCTAGAAGAATAAATCAGTTTAGGCTTTGGATTGTTTATTTAGTTACTTTTTCCTTGTAATTGTATGGACTTGTTTGAAATATTGAAGTTGTAATTTGAATTTAATAAATATGAAACATTTTAGTAAACATCATGAGCTTTGGTGATAACCCAATTATGCCTCGACTCTTATTCCGCTGCGGGTCGGGGTGTGACAACAGACGCTAAAGTTAAATAAAAATATTAAATCCCACTGGTGGATTATTTAAGTGGCGTGTCGGTTAATTAGGTTATTCGGTTTCTGCACCGGACCCCATATGTATTGACAAACATGTAAAACTATAAACAAGGTCCTTTTGAACTATCCCAAGTTATTTATAAAATGTGCCAAGTGTACCAAAAATCATTTTTAAATAAATGTTTACAAAATGAGTCGGTTATTAGTATTTATCAGTGAAAACTGACGTATTTACAAAAGACCAAGTTACAGGTGGCAACACGCAATAGATCGGGAGCTGCGCCATAGTGACAATAGAGGATTTTGCAAGTCTCTAGGTTACTTAAAGTCTGTTGAACAATTTCCTTGTATATATTTATTTCGATCCGCCTGTGGATCTTTCATTACAAGCATTGTAATTTATTTTTGAAATTTGGATACTCGGTTTGTAATAGTAATTTAAATCCAAGACTTCCGCTGTGCTGTGTTTGTTTGGTTATGATGTTATCAACTGCGTCACGATATTCCCCAACCGGACCCAACGGGTTACACATGGAAATAGGGGTGTGACAACACCCCTTTTTTTCTATTTGTCCTCTATATTGATGGGCGCGGATGTGAAATCACACGGTAGCGAACAATGATTTTGATAACCTTTATCAACGTCATAGTGCGACGACCCCCGCTTGATGGGAGGGCGACAACCCTGGTTGGACACCGCCGTCGTTACTCATTTTGGCCCACACCAACCAGGGTCGTCGTCCTATGTCATTGACAAAGCTTATTGAAATCGTTGTTCGCTGCCTACGATTTCACAATCACGACCCTCAATGCTAAGGACAAATATAAGAAAAAAGAGATATGCGGTTGTGGATGAGGTGGGCCATTGGAGATCAATCATCGGTAGAGTGTTACCAGGAAGAGAATCTAACTAATCATTTATCTTCGTTGTAATTCATTATTTAAAGAATAAAGCCTGAAATCTGGGTGAAACTTAAATAACATATAATGCAATTCACTCTTTTAGTTGAAAGGAAAGGGCTGTATTTGATGAATTAAAAACTATGTAATATTTGTATTACCTTGTTTACAAACAAACCTTTGAATTACTTGACAATTGTATGATAGAAATAGAATAAACATAGTGGAGACTAATTAATATTGAAAATTAAGCACTTTTTTAATAAATAGAGTAAATATATGGATTGATTTTTTTTTCTCCAAAATGACACCATATTATCACTTACATAATGTAAAAGATAATTTGTGTCGTCTATAACAAACTAACATGAGAATGCATGATTATTTGGCATTTTTTTGATTTAATAATGTTCATGCGACTAGTTAATTAAATAGAACATCAACATCAACTCATGATTTTTACGTGGTCGGTCACTGACTCAAAGACGACAAGAAACCATATCAATGATTTTGTAGAAAAGAAAAAAAAAAACAATGCATGGTCCCAGTTGGGCATTTGGATTTCAATTTCTATATAATGATTAAAAAAACATCAACAAAATAGTAACCCTTCATTTAATAAGCAACTAAACCAACTTTCTTCAATAACGAAAATTTAAAAGAAGAACTGAGAAGGTATAAGTAGCGGTAGGAGAATAACTGTTTAAGAATAAACAAAATTCGGAACAAATTCACACTCCCATCAAGAAACGACAAAGTGTTTGCGGATAAAGACTGGAACATTGAAGAAATTAAGAGTAGTATTAGATCATTTGGTTATCTGTGTTTCAAGAATAGATCTATTTATAAATCTATATCTTGGAATAGTTCGTGTGGCTTCGATTTTGTTTGAGTTTTTGATGTAGCTCCTTTGGACCGTCCCGCGCGTTTTTTTTGCGTGACGGTGTTTTTGTAAATGAAATATACTTTCCAAAATAAGGGGGGCGGGTTGATCAATGTTATTGATTATGAAACTTGTTCATGTTTTAAGTGCTAAATTCGATGTCTCCATGGACCCACACTTGATTCGGATAACAAGTGAAACGACGTAACTCGTTTTTGTATACGTGGTTGTGCGATGCAAGGACCATTAATGGCGTTTGAGTATTTGACCCGGATCCACAACTTCCAAGCACCACCGACCAGTCATCATTACAACCACCTTTGACCAGCTCCGTCTAACGGCCTACCATACCGTCGCCAGTCACCACCATCATATGTAATAATCATTACAACCAACAAGGCGACCTAAATCACATAAAAAACCACAAAATACTTGACCTGGCTGTAGAGGTTACATTTACTCGAAATACCGAAGCTAGAGAGTTGTCGAGATCACTAAACTTACCAAAAATAACTAAGATTTAGGTTTTTGTTTTTAATTAGAACGGAAGAGAATGACTGAAAATATTTTGAACCAGCAATTGTCGTTGCCATAGGAGCATAGTGGATGCGTGTTGTTGCTTTGGCCGGAGTAGAAAATGGAAAACTAGAACCCTAATCTTCCTCATCGTCGTTTGTTGTTTGAGATGCGATGGAACCCTAGCTACCACCATTCTGAACCTGGAAGCACCACCGCGACTAGCCTAGTGAAACCCCTAACCTCCTTCGTTACTTGTTGACCCAGTGCCACCACATGTGGATGGTAGCGAAGAGTGGTGGTGAAATTAGGGTTTAAATGGTTTAAGCATGGGGATTAAAAAAGTGACAAAAAAAACTATTTGGACCGAAGTGACATTTTCTAGTCAAAACTCAGGGACTAAAATGACAATTTACTCAAAAGGAATGTAACTCTTTTCACTTCCAAATCTGGTACCAAGATAAAGAACTTAGTTTTACTAGTGGGAGACCCGCGCGTTGCAGCGGGGTCAAAATAAAAAACATATTATAGTCAAGTTTAAAGAGCATGACCAAATAGAGATCTTAATCTAACAATCCATAGTGAAAGTAGAAGACATATATTCAAGCTTTATTATGTGCCAATTGTACAAAATCTTTTTGCACCCTAGCCAATCAGACCACCTTAACACTCCTTTTTGTAAAAGAATCATTATTGTCAGAGAATAAAGCCAATTTAATTGTGGGTTGGGTCAGAAAGTGAAGAACTGAGGTCTTCTCTAGAGTGCGATCGCGTGCTTTGCAGCCGCATCTGACTTCTGTGAGGAGCAGGGTATAATGGAGTGTCAAATGGCATCTGTCCGAAGTTAATTGATGAAATGCCATGAGTGATGCTACTACCGCTACTGCTAGACAATGCATACAATATCTGACTTCTGTGGGGAGCAGGGTATAATGCAGTGTCAAATTGCATATGTCCGAAGTTACTTGATGAAATGCCATGAGTGATGCTACTACCGCTACTGCTAGACAATGCATACAATACTGACTCCGCAATGTGTATATCACTGCTAAATGACCTCTTTTGTGCACGTGCCACCGGACTAAGTGGCATCTTCACTCTTCCCTCTCCTGGGACACCACAAATCACATCATAAATCGCTAACTTTTAATAGTAATATAAGTTTTTTTTCCAAATAATTAATACCTGAAATGATAGGACTCCAAGGTCGACTAAAGGGAGTTGGCGTCACGATATAGAAGGAAAATGTAAATATGTAAAGCACATTAAACATTTAAACCCAAACTACACACATAAGTAAAGTAGTTTGCACACCTTGCCAGCAAACGGTTCGCGAAAGGGTTTCGTATAAAGCATACCATGACGTGCTAGTGCAATTAAAGATGTATTAACACCTATAGACAACTCAATCAAAAGCTCAAGGGGGGATCACTGAAGTTATAATTAGAAAGCAGCTCAAAAGAAGCTTGTATGTACTTCTAATTGGGCCCTCAGTCCCTATATTTTAAAATGTATAACGCGAGTATCGTTGTTAATTTATTTTATTTTAATTAAAAACTTAACAAGGTTCCTACAATAACAACTGAATAAAATGAAGGAATGGTCTGCATTTGATTGTTCATAACGGCAGTCTTTGTCTGAATGTTGCAGTAGCTATATATTGACACAATGGAATGAGCAAAATAACTTATGTTTATTGATCATACGCAGCACACGTTAATGATTTATATTTACAGACATATATAGATATCAATTGATACCTCTAACCAATGCAGCTGGTCATGAGGTTGTTGGAAATCTTTAACATTCTGAGCCATTTAACTAACTACCATGACTTTTGTTAAACTTTAGATAATAATAAACTTATACTATAAGTATAGATCATGTAAATTAACACCTTAGAACCATCCAAACAAGGAATAATTTTTCCATGTGGCGTCAATTCTGCCCCAAGCAAAGATATAAGTTTTTTTTTTGGTTTATGAGCATCTTTGACCTTTAAAATTGTTATTCGTGTTCACGACGTCTTATCCTAAACCCTTACATTTGTTGTCTCTAGACCAACTATATTTAACTACCAAGGTAAATGTAATTTGTACCTTATCCTCACCATTTTTAATGTTTTCATAGCTGGCCATGCTAATAAGAGAAAAAGCAAGTATGAGGACATAGCACCGAGATAACTCAATGGCCTGAGTCTGTTGTAATCTTCTTGTCCTGTTCATAACCATAACATAGCTTGAGAAATGAGAACCAAACAGAACATAAATAAGAAAAAAATAGATTTCCAACTTATATTATAGTAATGAATTCAACATGCATTATCCCATAACCCAAGATGTTTACACTGAATTTTGACCATTAAACAAGTGTCTTGCTAATGTGGAAATAAATAAAAAAAGGTTGTTATGATATTCCCTCTATTCACAACTATATGCTACAAATTATTTGAGATTATTAAGAGGCTTATGTTGCTAGAGGATGTGAATTCGACCCATTTACTTATAGATTGGTTAAACCAGTTTGTGTTTTATCTCGAACGGGTCAAAACAAACTAAAAGTGGGAATATGGTCAAAAAAAGTTGAAAGTCACCCACGTCTAACACAGTAAATCTACTTATAGTTTATATTCAAATATGTTATTGTTATAATATAAAGACGACCCAACCTCTTTCAATCTTTTATCCAACCGACCCAGCCCGTTTTGACATGCATAAAAACTGACCTGCTTGAGTGCTGCACATATGACCTGCCCATGTATAAAGTATAAACTCTCGGAAATAAGCAACAGTAGCTAGAAGGTGCGACAAGAAGCTCGAGAGTCAAAAACATGTCCACCCTTCAGTGATATTTCCTATACACACCAGATTTCTCAAACCTATAACAGAAGTATAGGTGGCAAGATGGGTATAGTTGATGTTGAAACGGGTCATTTTTAGTGCAAGCCAAAATTTATAAGAAAGTGGTACCGTTTTGGTAGTAACTGATTGCAGTAGCATAAGATAAGGAAGCCACAGCCAAAGCACATGGTGATGCTGCAACCATGAGCCCTAATGCTCTGTAAAATAAACTCCTGCAAGCTAAACAACTACATAGTTTGAAACAAATGGGCAAACTAAATGATTTCGCATATAAAGTAGGAACTAAGTAAAATTAATTTAATGATTAAAATTTAATATTTGATATCATAACTCACCTGTAAGTCCCCAACAAATATTTCCACCCCTTAACGCTAGCCCGAACTGCAAGATCCATGTCCTCCATTGCGACTCTATCTCTCCAGCCACCTACGATTCTACAAACATAAAAAGGTAATAATAAAGTAGGCTCGTAAAACTCCAGCTACCTACGATTCTACAAACATTTAAAAGAAAAAAGGTAATAATAAAGTAGGCTCGTAAAAGTAAAGAAAAATAAGTGAGAGTAAAATGAAAGCACAGGAACATTAATTGAAAGAAAAATTGACCTCTAAACATCCGAAGCTTTGCATCACAGTCACGAAGAAGTTCACGGATTTCTCTGCCTAGTATTAACATAACCAACAAAGATGATAACATCTTGAACAAAACAAAACAAAATGTCAAGTTGATTAAACAACCCGAAGGCGTACCAAAAATTTGTGGAACTGTTCCATACCACTTGGATTCCCAGGTTGCAGAAAGAAATGAAAATTCCATGTTGGGTTTCCTACTTATAAGAACCATAAATACAAAATAATGTAAAACCATGGAGTAAAAATAAGGAGCATTGCAATAAAGAGACATATCTTACCTGAAAAAGACCTAGTCCTGGCATGGGAGCATTTGTGCCCCTTGAGGTCAGTTAAACACACCCCAGACCGATGCATCTGGTTCGCAATCACATTTGATGGTCCTTGCAAATGGGAATGTTGTTAGGTAGCTTATCTTCAGTATTATTATATCATATTGAAAAACTAACTTTTAATTATCACTTTGAACCTTACACGTGCATGAGTGAAGGGTTGAAAATCGTCTCCAATCACTTCACCAAATGTTTGAAAATAGTCATTCAAACGTTCTTCATTGGCGTTACATGAAATCCCACCCATTAACAGCTTCCCACTCTCCATTTCCATTCTGTACAATCAAAAGCCAACACAAAATTCCATATTTACCAATTATATCAAACAAAATTAAACAAAAACATAACACACCGATCTCAACAAAACCATATACAAAAAACCAATTAAAGAAACACATGTGCTTTTATCAAACACCTTGCCTACACACCATCCCAATTTCAACAACCATTACTACCAGAAATTCAGGTGGATTGCTTGTAACTGAGAAAGCAACTAACAGAATGGGTACTCTTAGATTCAATCAAAAAGCATCCAATGTAATTGAAATTATTGCACATAAGATATAAATATGCAATAAATGGAATCTACATACCACAAAGGATAAATTTACATTTGCCTGTGTACTTCCGTGAAATCAATTGAATTCACAATTAGGTCTGAAAACAGATAAATGATTTGATCTCGTTGATACATACAATCAATAACATGTTACCTCTGCGCGCGAATGGAGCATGGTAGGAACATCATCGGACACTTTCTCGAACGTCATGAAAGCGTTGTGGTGCCATTGAGGATGAAGTTGATCTCTTCTGTAAGACAATCAACACCAACTAACAATGAAACAAAAATCAACAAAATAACCTAATCGAAAAAAGATTTGGATAAGCGATTGAAGTAAACGAAAAGTATTAACAAAACTTACTCATCGTCAAACGTGAGTAGCAAAACTCGAGAATGTGAAGAGCGTCCATGCCGGAATCGTCTCCCATGGCAGCGGTTATGGTGGCGTAGGGGTGTTGGATGAGAGTGATGAAGGAGAATAATGAGATTGAGGTGGTTTTCGTAGAGATTTCGGGGAGGAGTGTGTGGGTATGAAGACCAGACGCTTCATTTGCAGGCTAGGCTAGCATCGAATCCAATGGGTGAAAACCCTCAAGTGTGATGTGGTTCCAACAATGGTTTCGTTGGTCAAAAAAAATAGATGTGGTTTCAACAATGGTTTCGTTGGTCAAAAGAAAATAGATGTGGTTCCAACAATGGTTTCGTTGGTCACGGTTTCGTTAGTCAAAGAAAATAAAAAGAAACTAGAAAGCAATTGAGAGAATAATTTTCCATTCGTAAAAAGAAATGGATACAAGAGAATCATTTAAATAAAATGTTAACCATTTAACTCACTACTCCACTAACTCAACTAATAACTAATAATCAGGAAATAAAAAAGGAAATCATGCAACAAGTGAATTAGCATGTAACAAAGTGTTTAAAATTTTGAAGAACTTTCAATTCAACCTCCTCACAAATGGCTTAGAGTATCTTGTTGCTTCAAAAGTTGTTTTCCATATAAAATTACATCTCTGTCCATCACATTTGCTTTATATAGTATTATAGATAATCATATCAATATCTAGAGAACACCATTTTTTTAACGACATCTAGAGAAAACCATTAAATCATTTGTGTATTAAACTGAAAAAGTAAACTGCATTAAACGTCTTTAAGATACACTTACAAACTAATTAAAACATATCTTTGTTCAAGGGTGGATGGTAATATGGTACGGAGCCTCGAGAGTAAGAGAGGAGATCCACGTCGACAAATACCAGAGGTGAAGAGCGAATTGAAGAGATGGACGATTAAAAGTCACTCACGGATCGCGAGAAAAATTTATAAAGAGCTGGGAGAGCGAGAACACCCTCACTCCATCCGGACCGATGGGTGACACATCGATGATCTAAAACGAAAAATACAACATTTAAACATTTTTTTATAATAGTTATAGACAAATAGCAGATATTTTTTAGTTTATAAAAAACTTATCTAATCAGATTCCATCATTCTTCTCCATCCGCCGTTGGAGTTGCAGGTTCTTCTCATCTCTCCTGCTAACTTTTCAACATTTTTGTCAAAATCTCAGTTGAATTTCTATCTGTTATCTTCTATTACTTTCTGAGTTACTAGAATCAGTATTATCTGTGACTCTGCTCACTTATTAGACTTGAATTCACACATTTTTATCGATTTTCACTTCATTTTAAGCAAGTTCGCTACTCTAGGGTTTGATATTATCACTCTCTGAATCCATTTGCTGTTGATTTCAGTATCTTCTACTTCGAAACGACAGGTAATCTAATCGCAATTGATACTGATTATTCATTGAATATATCGTGATTTGATGTGTTTATTGTTGTTTTTGGCATGAAATCGATATAGATTTGCAGGTTTTTAGGCTTTTTGGACAAATCTCGAGATCATCTGTAGTTCTATTCACTTATTAGAGCTTGAATTCACACATTATCATCAATTATCACTTCACTTTAAACAAATTCGCTACCTTAGGGTTTAGTATTTTCACTCTGTGTATTTATTTGTTGTTGATTTCAATTTCTTCTACTTTAAAACGACTGATTAATAGGTTTCAAGTAACCTAATCACAAATGATACTGTTTAATCATTGAATATATTGTAATTGTTGTTTTTGACATGAAATTGATATAGATTTGGCAGTTTCTTAAAGGTTTTTGGAGTTGCAGGTTCCTCTGATCACTCATGCTAGTCTTACTTTTCAATATCTTATCAAAATTTAGTTCAATTTTCATTTTGTATTCTTGTATTCCTTTTGTAATTACTAGAATCGATACTATCTGTGATACACTTCACTTATTTGAACTTGAATCCACACATTATCATTGATTATCACTTAATTTTAAACAAACTAGCTACTCTAGGGTTTGATGTTTCAGTCTGTGAAATCTATCTGCGGTTAATTTCAGTTTCTCCTACTTCGAAACGACTTATTAATAGGCTTCAAGTAATCTAATCGAAACTTATACTGTTTATTTGTTGATATATCGTAATTTGATATGTTGCTTGTTGTTTTGGCATGAAATCGATTAGATTTGGCATGTTTTTAGGGTTTTTGGACAAATCTTGAGATCATCTGTAGTTCTGTTCACTTATTAGAGCTTGAATTCACACATTATCATCGATTTTCACTTCATTTTAAGCAAGTTCCGTACTCTAGGGTTTAGTATTTTCACTATGTGAATCTATTTATTGTTGATTTCAGTTTCTTCTACTTTGAAACAACATATTAATAGGCTTCAAGTAACCTAATCGCAAGTGATACTCTTTATTCGTTGAATGTGTCATAATTTGATATATTCATTGTTGATTTTGGCATGAACTTGATCTAGATTTGGTTAATTTGTTATTTAGTTCAATTTTCTTCTGTTTTCTTGTAATTGTTTTGTAATGATTAGAGTCGAGATTATTTGTGATTCTGTTCAGTTCTCAGAGCTTGAATTCACACATTATCATAGATTTCACTTCATTTTAAGCAAGTTAGTGACTATAGGGTTTGATATTTTCACTCTGTGAATCTATTCGCGGTTTATTTCAGTTTCTTATACCTCGAAACAACTTATTAATAGGCTTCTTTTTAATAGCAAATGATACTGTTTACTTGTTGAATATTTCCTAATTTGATAAGTTGATCGTTGGTTTTCTTGTATTTGTTTTGTAATGATTAGAATCGAGATTATTTGGGATTCTGTTCAGTTATCAGAGCTTGAATTCACACATTATCATCGATTTCACTTCATTTCAAGCAAGTTCGCTACTCTAGGGTTGATATTTTCACTCTGTGAATCTATTCGCGGTTTATTTCCGTTTCTTATACCTCGAAACAACTTATTAATAGGCTTCGGGTTTTTTAATAGCAACAGATACTGTTTATTCATTGAATATATTTTTATTATTGGCATGAAATCAGTTAAGGATTTGGTTAATTTTTTAGGTTTTTTGGACAAATCTCGAGATGAATCAGAAAGGGTTGATTTACAGCTTTGTTGCAAAAGGAACTGTTGTACTGGCAGAACACGCAGCGTACTCAGGGAATGTTAGTACAATTGCAGTTCAATGCTTACAGAAACTACCTACTAACAGCAGTAAATACACCTACTCTTGTGATGGATACACCTTCAACTTCTTGCTTGATCTAGGGTTCGGTATGAACAACATCTTAAATGTAGCTCAGAAGTTTTGTACAAGATTAGAGTAAAATGTCGTTTTCGTCCCTGAGGTTTGGCCACTTTTGCGACTTTCGTCCAAATGTTTGTTTTTTCGCATCTGGATCCAAAAGGTTTGAAATCTTGCCTTTTTCATCCAGCTCGTTAACTCCATCCATTTTTCTCCGTTAAGTCAGGGGTATTTCCGTCTTTTTTGTTAACTTAAAAGGCAATTCGGTCTTTTCACTTTATGTACAAGCATTTAGCATAACGTGCAAGTATTCAAATCACCGAATTGTCCTTTAAGTTAACAAAAAGGACGAAAATACCCCCCGACTTAACAAAGAAAATGGATGGAGTTAACGAGCTAGATGGAAATGGCAAGATTTCAAACCTTTTGGATCCAGATGTGAAAAAACAAACCTTTGGACGAAAGTCGCAAAACTGGCCAAACCTCAGGGACGAAAATGGCATTTTACTCTTTATACAATTAGTATGATTAAATTAGGGTTTATTTAGTGCAGTTTTTCTTGTTGTTGCTGATGAATCAATGGGGAGAAGTGTGCCATTTGTGTTTCTCGAGAGATTGAAGGATGAGTTTAAGCAGGTGTATGCTGGAAGTATTGGGAGTGATAATGATAATTCACTTGCAGATGATAGTGATGATGACTTGTTTGAAGATCGGTTTAGTATTGCTTATAATCTTGACCGAGAATTCGGGTGTGTTGACTTTATTTTTGTATGAAATATTGTTGAGTTCATTTTGATTAAGGAACGGATGATTCCTCGTTTCACGATATTCAGTGTTCTGTGTTAATATAGGCCTAAGATTAAGGAACAAATGGATTATTATCCGGATGAAATGAGTAAGCTGTCTAAACTGAAGGCTCAGATTACCGAGGTGAAAGGGATTATGATGGACAACATTGAGAAGGTAAATTTCCCTTTTTTTATATTTAGAAGTTGTATGTAAATGTACATATGCATGCTGTTTTAGCAGTACATTAAGCAAATTAATGTGTATTTTTACCTTTCAATGTGGATGAAAAGAGTTCTAAATTGCCAAACTAACCACACGACTTGCTAGTATCCGTATATCCACATGCCTAAGGTCTCTTGTTATATATTTTATAAGTTAGGTCAAAATCTTAGTTATCGAACACAAAAACAGTAAATGGTTGACGTTTTGGCACTTTTTCTAGAGGTGAGGCACTCTCCTGTGTCCTGTGGTAGTCAACTGATCAGTTGGATTTCTTTATTTTCTTAAATGAAGTTGAACATAAAAAATATTAATATATTTACCTTGCCCCTATTTATATGTTTATAAAATCTGATATATGGTGACTTCCTGATCTGAATGCATAGAATCTAATATATGGAAACTACTTAATCTAAATGTATATTCCGGAAGAAGTACTGATCTACAAGAGAAATGTAATCAGATTTTATGAAAATATAAACGTGGTGTTGTGTATCATCGTGAGCTAACATCCTCATTCATGCGAAATACGAGAACATACAAAGAAAAGTAGATAATCATGAAAAGGAATCTAAATAATATAGGAAACTAGATAAACTAGGAAAGCATTTAATTATACATGGCCAACACGCTTGTTTTCTAATAGATAAAAAAAATAGGTCCCCGAAAGAGCGGTTATCCAGAAGTGTAGTACAAAACACGCCACAAGGGTTGAACTAATAGAAACCTTAAAGTTATGGAGTATATTTATGAGACATAATTATCTATCCAGTATCGAATACATACATATAGTACACACATATAGGATCTTTTTTTGTGCTCGACAGAACCTCAGTTATCAAGTGGCTCAATAGAAGGAGATATGTGAGGGATACAGATAACGTCAGTTTATCAGTTAATATGTCTTTGTATCCCCTTTTGTATTATTTTGAGATTCTTTAACTGTTACGTTTGGTTTTGGTAAATATATGCATTATGTTCACTTATCAACATAGAATTGGGCAATTGGCATAGATGTGCAATTATGCATGATGCAAAATAGGTATGTTACGAAAAAGTAACCTGAAATTATGTTACGTATCACCATAGAAATAAATTATATGAATTTAGTAATAAGTAGTAGTCACCGACAGCGAAGGCAATACAGAAATCAAACCTTAACCGAAACGTTTTTTGCTAAAAAATTTACTCGTATTTGCTTCATAATGCTAATCTTTTATGTTTTCTTATTTATTTGTTCTATAGTTGGTATAGTGTAACCAAATAGTTTTTTAAATAATATCCGCTTTTTGCTGATTATTCTAAAAATGTAACATTATGGATTCTGTCAAAGGGAACGTGTTCTTTCTCTGTTGCAGGTTTTGGATCGCGGTGGGAAGATTGAGTTACTAGTTGACAAGACCGAAAACCTTCAATTTCAGGTATTTTTACATTCTTTATTTGAAAAGGTCATAATATACTCTAGTTATTTACCATTAAAAGAACTAGAGTTGTCATTTTCGACTCATCGGGTTCGAGCTTTTCTACCATCACTAACCACCTGCTATATTGAAACTACCTTAATTGTCCGCAAAGTATGTATTCAGTTTCGTTCATTTGAAGGTGCTTCAGTGTTATGAAATGATAAAAAAAAAACACTTATTTTTTTGAACATAGAATCGTTGCTAATTAATATCTCGATTAATATTATCATATTTTCAAAACATGTAAGGGCATCTTCGTGATGACACATGTATTTGGCTTAACTGGGTAAATGACGAAAAAATGTTGAAGACCTGAGTTGTTTCCACGTTCGTTATCCCTTACTGTAATCATATTTGCCTTTCTAATGCTTTTTTAAAAAGACAGTAATTCTGGGCATAAAGTGTTTCGACCTGAAAATATTACCGTTTTGGCAATATGACCCGTTAACCCGACCTGCTCATTTGGATGCAGGCAGACAGCTTTCATATACAGGGAAGGCAATTGAGAAGGAAAATGTGGCTGCAGAATGTACAAATGAAGCTTATGGTTGGGGCATCCATACTTACTACTATCATAATTATTTGGCAAATAGTTTGTGGTGGTTTTGGATGTTGAAAGTTTTGTAAAAAACATCAGGCCCCGTTTGGTTCACAACTTCTAATTCTTTTAAAAAGATTATGTAAACCAAACGGCTTCTTATACTTTACGTTGTACATATTAAACCACTATCAATAATAAAAGATGATATTCAAGAACCGGATCTACGTGGTCTTCCAAGTAGCGGGTATGTTAATCTTGTTTTCTATTTATGGTAATGCGAATCACGGGACACAGAAGAATTTCAGTCGATATTGATGACGGCGAACACTCGAGTTCAATGTCTGGTAAATGATGGAACTTTACAACGCCGCCAATGCTATTTTATAAGATTGTAGTCAGTGTCGTTACAACTACCTTAACTAATTAGTCCAAACAAAAACTCAAGTGACCTATAATTCTCCACCCACATGATAGAAGACAAAGTGGGTGCTTCTTATAGGCAAAATAGACAATTTTAGTGTTGGTTCGACGAATCGTAACGTAAAAAATGGCAAATCAACTATTATATGTTGATGGAAATCAACTATAGTAATTAAAATAATTAAAACTATAAGTAGTAAACGGTAAGTTTCTTATAGGCAAAGTCGACGGTACTAGTGTTGGTTCAGAAGGTAAAAGATGGCAAAATTTACTATCATATGTTGACGGAAAACAACTAAAATAATTAAAATAATTAATTAACACAATCCAAGATTTCTTGCATATTAATTTATAAAAAATACAAACAACTCATACATTCCAAGACACATTGCACATTACTTATTAAAAAAATACAACTTATTGTAGAACCATAGTCTATAGACGGACATCACACAAACTGGACTTCAACTCTCCACTGACTTATTTGACTTGGCCTTTTGAGTCAAACACCAAGTGTCTTCCTAACAAACAACACAACACATAAGACGCATTCTTTAACCTTTCTAAAGAATGACCTCAACAAGCTTTTTAGGCCACTCGGTTCGCTGGTTCGTGTAAGATCTTCAACAACCGAATTGCCTAGCGGAATGTTGGTGAAGAGCTCCTGAAGTTCCGGCCTTCCTCTATGGATCGAGTAGGTTCTAAACCTTGGGTTTGGAGTGAACGCGACATTGTTCTTCATCACTTCTTTGAGACTAATGTAGGTGTGTTTCGACATGATGAAATCAAGAACACCAAGTGAGTTTTATCTTTTAAGTTTCATTAAGGTTATAATAATGTGTGTATTTATAGGTATATTTGAGTTTCTGTGTGCGTGTATTGTGTTTGATGAGGAAGAAACATGTGAGTTAAATTTGATGATAACACAAATTGGTGTGTCCATGAGATTGAAAATATTATGGGTAGTATGTGTATGGAATAATGTGAAATAAGATTATTTTCGTTTTTTTTCGTAATCTTTTTTTTTTGGTCACATGAATGGTTTTTTCGGAATATATTTAATAATTTTAATATTTTTTAATATTATATAATTTCTTGTTTTAGTGTTCATCCGTGATTTATATTTGTAATTTAATAATATTTTTAAAATAATTAGATGAACTTAACTCAATTTGTTGGATAAGGGAATGAATCTATTTTCATGCATTACCAAATATTAGCTAAAACTCAATTGTTCGTGTCTTATATAGAAAATGTTAAATATTTAGCTAAAACTCAATTTAAAGTGAGAAAATGTTAAATATTTAGCTAAAACTCAATTTAACGTGAGAAAATGTTAAATATTTAGCTAAAACTCAAGTTAACGTGTTTTATATAAAATGTTAAATATTTTAATGAAAAGATGAAAAAAAATGAAATTATTATGTTAAATTTAAGTTAAGTATTTTAATGAAAAGATGAAAAAAAAAAATGAAATTATTATGTTAAATTTAAACATGTTGTTAAGATCGTGATCTTGATCGGATTGTTTTTATCTTCGCAAGATAATGATTATAACCTCAAATTAGAATATATTTAATATTATAAAAAATCTTGTTTTAGTGTTCATCCATGGTTTATAGTTACGAGTGTAATTTGATTATATTTTCAAATTATCTAGTTTAACTTAATTTATTTGATAAGTGAATGAATCTATTTTAATGCATTACCAAATAAACCTAAAACTCAATTTAAGGTGTCTTATAAAAAAACGATATTTTTTAATAAAAAGATGAAAATAGTGAAATAATATGTTTAATTTTAATATGTTGTTAAGATCCTTGATCGTATTGTTTTTATCTTCGCAAGAAAATGATCATAACCTCAAATTAGGATTAAAGATTTTACATAAGTTTTATAGTTTATTCGTATATCTTTTTATATTTTTCTAATTACACATTGAGTGAATCACAAGTTTATCAATATTCGAAGTTTAAACATGACATCAAAATATAACTTGGAGTTATTTAAGTTAGAAAATTAAGTTATTTCTTTTTTTTTAATGGCAAGGAACGACGTGCTAACTACCGTGACACCGGGCGCTGTGGTCAAGGTCGACTACTCGACCGCCGCCAGCCCCTTGGCTCTCCCAGATGCGCGGAAACCCGACCTCCACCCGTCCGAAGGCGTGACAGTGGAATAATCAGTAAAACCTCGTCTCTCACTCAAGACGAACCGACGCCACCCGTATCCGCCCTTCACCTGAATGCTGCAGAAAATAATGGCAAGAGTGAGAGTTGAACCTGGGTCACAAAGAACACCAACTCACCAAGTCTTTCACCAACCACTACACCACTACCTCATTGACTAAGTTATTCTTAGATATAAATTATCCATAAGCTTAATTTGTAATGTAAATAACTCCAAGTTATATTTCATTGAATCGTCCTCCGACTAGACCAAATTTGGTTCTATTTCCAAACAGTTTGATGTTACGCCTATTATGATATTGTCACATTCAGGTATTTTGACGATGCTCGATTTTCTATTGGTGACAAACAAGAAAGAAAAATTGCTCGCTGAATCATTCAAATGATATAAAGATTTAAATGCAAATCACTCCATTTTATGTCTTGATTTTTCACTTTTTTATCCCTTTATATGTCTACCTACTTTTTTTAAAGGGAAAATGTCACATAATAGTAATTAAGTTTTAAAAATGTTCTAATTAGGTCACTCGTATTGTTTTCGTCCCAATTAGATAACTTAACCTTCAAAACGAGTCATGTCCTTTTTTCCATGTGTCAAGAGAAAAATGGAGCATAAGATGCTAGGGTCGGATTATATTAATATATGAAATTTTATTTATTAAAAATTAAAATCTTTAATTACATAAAAAATTGAAAAAACAAGTTAAAATCCACGTCATCACTGGATGTTAGCATCAAATGAAAGGGAAAAAAGAAACAAAAATTCTTATCACCACGGTTACCTATGAAATGGATGAAAAACCCTTAATTTTCATAAAAAATGAATGTTGAGTGTTGTGATTAGAACACTTTTAAAACTTGAGTGACCTAATTGGAACACTTTTAAAACTTGGTTACTATTCTACAAAGTTACCCCTTTTTTAAAGAAAATATGATGCTACTAAACATACACCATTGTCTACTATAAGACTCGAATCCCTGACCTCACTAAAAGAGACCTTACTACACACCCGAATACTAATAGACCAGACCCTTTAATATATCCACTTTTGTCAATTAGCTAGCAAATCAAACAAGTATACTTACCAAGATAGACACAAAAAAAAATACAACTATTGAAATGGAACATTTCCCTAAATAGGTTATTTATGACATTTACCTTAATTGTGTTACATGTTAATAAAATTTGACTAGAAAAATTCACAAAAATACATGAAGTTATGGGCATGTATCATACTTGTTTCAATCTATCAGGACTAAAATCATGTCCTATACAAAATACCACTTATGTATTCACTTTTCACTCACGTATCATCAAGAAAGTAAGTTCGCCTATCAAAATTCAATACACATGCAACATTGACATGTGTAGTATCCGTTTTATTCTTGTATATGATAAGCAAATTGTGACAACTAACAAATCAAATAAAGAATAATTACCAAAATAGATTAAAAAAAGAACACGACTATTGAAATGGATCATTTCCCTAAATACGTTATTTGTGACATTTACCTTATTGTGTTACATATTAATAAATTTTGACTAAAAAATTCACAAAAATACGTGAATTTATGGGCATGTATGAGACTTTGTTTTAATCTACCAGGACGAAAACCATGTCCTATATACAAAAAACCACTCATGTATTCGCTTTTCACTCACGTTTCATCAAGAAACGTAATTCCGCCTATCATAATTCAATACATACACAACATGGACATGTGTAGTATCCGTTTTATTCTTGTATATGATACGCAAATTATGACAACTAACAAATCAAACAAAGTAAATAGATTAAAAAAAAGAATACGACTATTGAAATGGATCATTTCCCTAAATACGTTATTTATGAATTTACCTTAATTGTGTTACATATAAATAAAATTTGACTAGAAAAATTCACAATAACACGTGAATTTATAAGCATGCATGAGACTTTGTTTCAATCTACCAGACTTTGGTGTATTCACTTTTCACTCACATATCATCCAGAAATCTACGCCCGCCTATCAATATTCCATACATACGCAACATGGACATGTGTAGTGTAACATCCGTCAAAAACCGGATTTACCAAACCCGCTCCGTTTAATAACCGAACAATCAGTTAAAAATTTCGTTGCGTATTTAATGCCCAAAATAATTTTAAACGATACATAATTAATAAGTATATTGGAATATATAATTTGTTTTTGAAAAACTGTTAAAAATAATGAAATAAAAATAAAAAGCTGCTGCCGGGTTTCGAACCCGGGTCAGCCAGCGAGTCATCAACGCCTTAACACTCAACTCTCCAACCACTGCGCCACTTATGTTTTTTGTTAAATATTGGAAACAATTAATACATAAAATAAATCTCAAATTCAAATACCGACGCACCCAATTGCAGTCGTCGGAAATTCCGACTATCTCGCTAAGATTGGACGGTTACTTCAGTTATAACGTAAACTTTAATCACTACATCGGTTATAACCGACGCCTGAGTCCGCGACACAAGTTATAACCGCCGGAAAGTTTCTAACCGACGAATCAAGTCGGAAATCGGACCAAATACGTCGATGTCCCGCCCTATAAGTACCTCCTCGAACCTCTGCTAGCTTTTTCGCTCACCATCACACCTTTACCCGACGTAATTCCACTCGCCGGAATAGTTCTGCACCTCGCCGGAAAACCGAGCCCTTCACTTCTGAGCCTTACTGAACACCCAGAACTCGTACCGAAGCCACTCACATCCATCTCAAGCTTGCTGAAGACTCTCTGCCGCAGGACACACGTCGCCGGAAGTTCTGCTGTCACCGGAGTTTCGCCGGAGAAACAGAGGAGTCCAGTTTCGGTATATCTAACACTTAATCTTTCATTCTTTTTATATATCTCACCTGTAATTAACTGAAACACACTAACGATTTTGATTAAAACTTCGAACCAGTCGGATTTCCGATTCTGGTTAAGATTAACGAAGAAGACGAAGACTCAGTAGTATATAAGTTTAATTTAAATCAAGATATAACTCGGGTTAGACACACAGTCCAGTGGTGGACTGTGTGCAAATAAAACACGCAAACGTCTCGAGTTCGAATCTTGTCCCACGCATACTCGCTTGAATAAAAATGTTCCTTTTTATTACTGAACCGGATTCATTTCGCATAGATGTTAAATTTAATAAAAACCGGAATAATAACCAAGATAGACACACAGCCCAGTGGTGGACTGTGTGAATGTTTAAACACACGTCACGAGTTCGAGTCCGGACTACCGCACCGGTCCGGACAATTATCCAACTTTTTATATAAGGCAGAAATGAAACTATTTAGTTTGTATATAAGTATAATAAAAATCAGTTTATTTAACAAGTTAGACACACAGTCCAGCGGTGGACTGTGTGTTAACTCAACCCACAGGTCCCGGGTTCGAGACCTGTGGAGCGCACCGAGTCATTGATTAAAATCTTTTTAAAAATAAATTGATTTTCGGATTAATCTAATTAATATATAAATATAATTAAAAACAGAAATATTTCGGGTTAGACACGTAGCTCAGTTGGTAGAGCTGCGTGCACGCGAACGGGAGGTCTCGGGTTCGAGTCCTGCCGGCGCATACATACACACAATAAACCGGTCAACAAGTCAACGGTCAAAAAGTCAACATTTTTATTATTTTTATTTATTTATTTTAATTAAAAATCAATTAAAAATACTTAAAAATAACATTTTTAAGGTTAGAAAATAGCCTTAAACTCACAAAAATACACCCAACAATCCTACTAAAATGGATTAATAAAATCCGTTTACTTACCGAACCACTATGCCATTATCTAGGTTAATTTCACTCGTGGTTAAAACCACTTCGTGCGCATTCAACACCATCAACCGAACGCACCCAATGTGAGTGAATCTTACAACTCCCCCTTTTTAATTACACGTTTTGGGGTGTGTCATGTGTCACCAAAAATTAACTCGTTTATTTAAACTTGTGCCATACCATATTGTGATCTAAACTTAGATTGTTTATATTGTTTGTGGATATGTATTTCATTTTGTCAACTTATATGAAATTCATTCATTAAGCCCATCAATTCCTCGTGGGAGACGAGTTGAGCAACGCGTGCCTCAAAACAAATCCATTATTGTTCATGTGTGTATTATTTAGTTGATATTGTTTGTAGTTATGTATTTCATATTGTCAAGTATATGCAAATCATTCATTAGGCCCATCAGTTCCTCGTGAGAGACGAGTTGAGCAACGCGTGCCTCAAAACGATCCATTATTGTTCATTTGTGCCTTATTTAATATTAATTGATTGGTGAATAAGTTTACATCTATTTTTACTCATGTATGGTTGTGCACTTTATTTTATAATCAACTAAATAAACTTGTTCAAATGTTTTCCATATGATTCACTCGCCAACTTTTTGTTGATCCAAAAACCCTTTTTACACATGATACAGGTGAACAGGATGAAGCAAGGAAAACATAGGAAATGCCTTAGAAGAAAACAATGAAGCCTAGATTGATGTTAGGACATGATGTAATAATGATTGTATAATTCCCTTTAAAATTGTATTAATGAATATGAAACGTTATAATAAATGTCATGAGCTTTGATGATAACCCAATCATGCCCCGGTCACCTTTTCCGCTGCGGGTCGGGGTGTGACAGATTGGTATCCGTTTTATTCTTGTATATGATATGCAAATTATGACACAAGACTTGAATTTTGTTAGAGATCATATCTGTGAGGTGATTTTTTTTACCAATTTATAACTCATCTAAACACAAAAGGAGACATTATGTGTCAGGTGATTTTTTTTTATCTACGATTGTGATCCAAACATACCACAGATCTTTAAAATTACAAGATCCATTTATCTTTGTGGTTGGTTCATAAGATCAAGCGTGTGATAGTGTCATGCAATGTTCTCAACTTAGTAGAATATCAGAGTGTGACTTTTACTGCGTTGTAGTTGCAGGTTTTAATGACAATTGCATTATACAAATAGATTAAAGATGACGGACCGTTAATGAATTTAAAACTATGTAATATTTGTGTTATGTTGTTTGCAAACCTCTTAATTACTTGACAACTGTAGAAAAAGAGTAGATATGATGGAGACTAGTGACCAAACAATTTTTTCTTAAATTTCCCTTTTATCACCATAGTGACAATTTGACAATGCTCCAAGCTAACCATAATACATTTATAACAATTTGCATCTTTTCAACATTTTATGTATTAACATGTTGTTAGCGTTCTTATATTCTCGTCTTTTACTAAGTTGAAAGCGGCTAGAAGTTTCACCTTATAATTTGGCAACTTATGCAACTATATGATGTCACATTTTTACCCTACAATGCTTGCTTGTAATGCATCTTTTCCCAATAGAGAGTGATGTCGCGGGAGAAGATTCAAAATATAATATAGTAGACCAACAGAGAGAGAGTGATGTTATGAGAGAAGATCCAAAATATAATTTAGTAGGAGTTTAAGTTTATATCTTCTCAAATAGGCTTGTAGAGACACCTAGTAAAGTGCTTACTTCATGGCTTCTCCAACTGACACTTATATCTTTCAATAGAAAACGCAATATATTCAAGCTCTATTTTGCTACTAAGATCATATAATTTTGTTATACCCATATTAACATTGTCAAAACATTTTCTAGCAAATGCATAATAAAAGGGGAGTATGTTAAACAATTAACATGTTCAACCTGAAATGTTAGGGGTTGAAGTGTAGTTTTCCAACATTGTATTACCATTATGTAGTGTACCTCCAACAATGTATTAATCAACAAATATATTAGAATCAATAAAAAGTAGTTATAAGGAATACATTGCAATTTGCAAATATATATCTTGTTTTACCTATTTATGAACTTTTCACATCCATTCGATTCTTTTATGATTGAACACATTTAGGTTTCACCTTTAAATCGTATTAGAATTTGAAACCCATTTACGGACCACACAAATTCAAAATAAGTAATCATATAACATAAAACTTGACAAACCTTTTTCCCATTTTCTTAATCAAAAGAAAAGGGTTTTATTTTTTATTACAGTAAAAATAGTTTTATCAAGGACGCCAATGGAGGATAGGATGTAATCAAGCCAAACTCTACCTGAGCTACTCGAGATTGACTCATTAAAAACTAGAATTGAGTCGAACTTAAACGAGCTCAAATCTAAACCAAAGCTTAATTAATAAATGAGTCTGAACTTTACATAGCTTATGAGCCTTAACGAGTCTATTATTTACATATACATAATAACTCATATTAATAAATATAAGTAACATAATATATATTATTATATATACAACTTAATAAAGTAACAAAATACTTTATATAGATGATAGCTAAATATTTAAATAATAATCCCAAATTTGAAAAATTATTATTGAGCCGAGCTCTCTAACAATGGGCAAAGCTCGACCTTAGAGGAGCTTGAACTCGGCTTAATGTTTACACCGTTACTGGGAGTGAGAAAAGTTAATAAATAAATGCTCAGATGTTATTTACTAAATTGGTCGTATTTGAACTTTTTATGTACGTAATCTGACCAATATAGAAAAATAAAAACCAAATTAGATAAGAAAAATCATAACAAATGCAGAAGATTTGATATGAATATTTGTTACATTAAAAGTTATATAAATAAATATAAATATAAAACTAATATTGTTGGCTTAATATTAAGGCCGCTGGTTTTACCACACAATTTTAATAACATTTTGAATATCTGTAATGTGATTATGTATATTTACCGTACCTCCTTGAAACCTCCAAATAATTTATAATTAAAGATTAAAGATTTTATTTAAAAAGCATACATAATCTCTTAATGATATTTAACCATAAAACAATTGAAAACTATGGGCGTAAATTGTGTTAAAAATACAATTTAATTTCTTTTTTTTTATAAAATCATTTTATAGTTTATGTTGTTAATATTTTTCTAAGTTTGTTTTATTTAAACTGCATGTGGGCCAATGTGAGATGGGCTGCATGTTGCTGATGTTGATTGTGGAGAAGGTCAAGTGAAGCTGGGCCAAGAGCTGGCCTAGGCGGTATATCTAGCCGGATTCAACTCCGGTTAACCTGGGTGTATATAAAGGCTTCATCGCTTGAATCCTGGTCATTCGGCCGATGTTTTTCTAGGGTTTTCACCTGTTTCTTTCTCTTGTCGATTAGGGTTTCTTGCTTTGTTTGATTTAGAATCACCTTGAATCTGATCTTGTTGTTAGATCTAATTTGTGTGTCGAGTTGAGATTATCGTGTTGATAATCTTCGAGTGTTTTAGGGTGTAACGCCCAGATTCTTACAACGATTAAGAAAAGTAAGTATACGTAAAAGCTTGAAAAGCACTACAGCTTTTTCATTTTATACAACTACCAAGTACGAATTTACCAAACTAAAACATACATGACTTCAACTAGTTACATAGATTACTATTCAAAAACACTTTATAACATTTTCGTAACAAGAAAACATTTTTAAAACTGAAAATTACGACCAAAGTTTTGACCCGTTCAAGTAAGATAATTTCGGAAGCGCGTTATGGGCGGGGTTTTGTGCGTTCGTTCCAAGCTCGCTAAATCACCTAAAGTACGGATTTACCTACAACATAACAAATATTTCATTTATTAGTTATAGAGTTAAATGCTTGGTTGGTCCCTGTGGTTTGCAGAAATTGCAGTCTTGGTCCCAAGGCTTTGTAATTACAAAGTTGGTCCCAGTAGTTGTAATTTTTGCACTCGGGTGGTCCTTATCACTAACTTCTGTTAACTTTCTCAGTTAAGTACATGTGAAATGACTAGATTACCCTAAGCAATTAAAAAATTAAAATAATATAAACATGGGTCCACCCTCATCTCTTCTTCAGTTCTTCCTCCTGTCTCTCTCTCTATAAAGAAACCTTACAACACCTCCATCTCCACCTTCAACCCACCATTACCACCTCCACTGTCACCTTCAACCCACCACCACCACCTCCACCGACACATTCAATCAATCACCACCACCTCCACCATCACCCTCAACCCCACCACCCACCTTTCCTCACCTTCAACCAACAGTTGAGTAAAGGACATGTTTGGAAACAGGTCTAACTCCGAGACACCATGTTTGGTCTCCGTGCGCCACCGTCTGCAGTGGAGCACTGGAGCTCTGTCTGGGATGTATTCTACTACCTATGACACATGTCCCAGCTTCTTGTCTTATCTTTACCCAATTTCACTTTCACCCCATTAAAAAATTAGAATAATGATCATGGAGAGCAACAAAAAGGATGACTATTAATACCTAGGAGTTGAAATTAAGTTTTGTGACAGGTGGATTCAAACTCTTAGCAGCTACTAACAGAAAAATAAGGGATTAATGTAGTGTTTATGTAGTATCAATAACTTTACATCTTTCTGATAGGTAAAGAATAACTAGGTTCAGTGGACTAAATCTGTTTAAGATAAACAGTGGCAGTGGTAGTCTGTTCATAGTGATTTTTTTTTGTTTCAGAAAGGGTAGAGAGAGAGGAAGTGGCGGAATGGTGAGTTGTGGGGGGAGAGAGAAAGAGATGAGGAAAATAAAGAGGGTGGGCCCTTTTTTATTTTTTTCAGTTTTTTTAAATTGTTTGTTTTTCACGTTAGGGGTAATCTAGTCATTTCACATGTACTTAACTAAGAAAGTTAACAGAAGTTAGTGATAAGGACCACCCGAATGCAAAAATTACAACTACTAGGACCAACTTTTGTAATTACTAAAGCCTTGGGACCAAGACTGCAATTTCTGCAAACCACAGGGACCAACCAAGCATTTAACTCTTAATTTTATTGAATAAAGTTACTAAACTTCCATACCGCATGAACTTCATACCATAATTCTACATACTTTCTTGCAACTTTAGTTCGTTGGGTTTATAATAATTGAGAAATTACCCAACCGAACACATTGCATAAACCCATCCATTCGTTTAACCCTTTTCTGCTGGTCCGTACTTATATATACCTTCACGCGGCATCTTCATTCACTTAACCCCTTCATAAAGGGTCAATACATTATTATTCTTATTGCTTAACCCATTCAATTACTTGACCCCTTTGAAAGGAGTCAAACATACCTATTTCTTCTTATAGCATGTTCATCCGATTTGACCCGTTCATGTCGGGTCAATACATACTCATCTTTTTCACTAACTTTTCACCCAATTGACTCGTTCACAACGGTCGGTTTGTATTCATTCTTTAACACGATAATTCCATTCGTATGACCCGTTCATAACGGGTTAAATTACATATAACAATTTACCGTACACTAACAACTCTACAGGTTTCGATTATAGACATTTCAAAGAGTAAAGTGAAAGGTTACGCATAAGGTAACATACCTCGATCTTGCGAGCCTTCCGATTTCTTGATGCTTGGACCTTCTTCTTTCACGCCTACATTAGTATTCATCTTTAGTTTTTCAAGGATTCATCTTATCGCATACAATTCCATGATCACTTTTAAGTACAAAGATACTAATAATTATCACTTATTCACATAATCAGTCATTAGGCATTTCATCGAGCACTTGGTATGCAATAACCTTAGATGCCTAAAATCTACCAAACTTACATGTTGTTATGAACCCTTTTTCTTCTACATCCTTTTCAATCATTCTAATTATCATAGAAATCATTAACAATAATCACCCACTCCATACTCATGTCAATTACACAACACATATTCCTAACCAAAACTCATAATCTATGAATCTAACTCAAAACTCACTTCATAGTTTGGGAGTTCATCCTAACAACATATAATTTCATAACATTAATACAATTTAACAGTCATTCTTGTTCTAATTCATGATTTCATCGGCGATTTACATTATACATAATCAACACATAAGTATAACCTCTTTCACACCTTCTCATAAAATAAAAACTCAACCAAATCATAAATTACAACTTACCTCTTGCTAGACTAGCTTAGATGATTAATTTTAAGTGTTCATGCAATTGAGTTTGGCCATGAATTTCTTTCCAATTTATTGATTTGGTGAAGGAATGGGTTTTTCCCCTTCTCTTCTTTGTTCCAGGCGACACACACACTGATGTGTGTGTCTTATGTTTTTTATTTGTTTTATATAATTATATTTTCCTTCTTACAAGTTTGGCCCTTCATGTATAATCATTTATTTTAAATGGTTGAAAGCTATTCTTAAGTTAAAGTTTTAGCTTGTATTCTAACTAGTTCATTCTCATAGTTACCATTTGTAGTATTTTAGCAAAATTCATACTCACACTTTTATATGACATAAACACATGTTTAATGAAAATGTATATAACTAAGTTTTGGGGGTGTTAAATAGGGTTAGAATCTATGTATTGTAGTGACTGAATCTTATTTGATAAGTTCGGGAATAAATCTTTAATTTGGGTATGTTTGATCTTAGACATGTGTTGATCCATGTTTTTAACATGGTATCAGAGCTTTGAGTAGCTCTTGGGTAAAGATCCGGTTATCTAGGGCTTTGGTGTTCGTAACCGTTACAATCGTTTGTTCTTGAAAGTCTTGGTAGTTCTTAATTATGCCAATTTCAGAATAGTTGAATGGTTTATTTTGTGGTTGTGGCCTAGATCAAAGTGTTTGAATTTGTAACCCCAATCAAAAGTTACAGATCTTGGTGAGGAGGAAGCCTAACTAAAGTTTTGATCATAGGAGTTGCTTCACTTGGTTTTTTTATCCTTGTATTTGTCACCTAAGCGAAGGTTATACATCTAGGAAGCTTTAGAGTTATATGCCACCGCAGTGAGATATTTCCTATATTTCTATTCTTGTTATTATTGTTATAGATTTACTGGGAGGAGTTGATATAGGATATTGTTCTTGTTTTGTGTGTTTATCTTTGGTGTTGTCTTTGTTAAAAGTCTAGGTCTTAAGTACTCCCATGATAAAACTTGCGTTGGCACCAATGAGTGACGAACCAATGATCTTGCCCTGGCGTTGCTTCATCGTGTTTGTGTCTGTATTAATTTGTTATTGTGGTTTTGTATTATGTTTATTCTTGATTTGATTAATCTGTGTTACTATGTGTGATGGTCCAACTGACACTCTGGTTAGTGATCTGGATGCTAGGGATCCATTGTATATGCATGCGTCTGATTCTAGTAATCTGACTATATTTTCTATTAAATTTGAAAGGATTTGAAAACTACACAGTGTGGTCTAATGCTATACAACTTGCTTAACAAGTTAAGAACAAATGGGGATCCATTGATAAATCTTTTGTAAAATATGTTGACGATGATGTGTTTGCTAGGCAATGGGATAGGTGTAAAATATATGGGTCATGTTTTCTCAAAACTTTCTTGTGACATTATACACATGTGTATAAATCTCTTAAAAACCCACCGTCTCTGGCGAAGCAAAACCACACTTTCCGACAACAAAAACCACCAACCATCCCATCTTTTCCGGCAGATCTACAATCTAACCACACAAGTCAACCAATCAACCTCACCTATGGGGGTGATCAAAATGAAAGGGTTGGTAGTATATCGATTTCGGTACTTTGAAGTGGAACTGAAATAAAGCATAAAACAAATCGGAACAGGTGTAATAAATGGAGCGTGATGGTGAAGTTTTGTGAAGATATTAAGTCGGGTCGGGTTTTTCTGGTGGAAACCGAGATACCTGAATGGTATATAACTGATCCCCGGTATTTTAATTAGGTCCAAGTTTCAGTCTTAGGTTTTACATAAATTCGGGTATCAGGTTAGTCTGGGTCTTTAGCTTTGCACTAACTAGCATTAGTATTTAGGGTTTAGCTTTAGGGTTTAGCATTAGGTTTAACTTTAGGGTTTATCTTTTGGGTTTTGTTTTTAGGTTTTAGCCTCAGGGTTTAGATTTAGGGTTTTTGGTTATTGTTCGACGAATTGGTCACAATGCCACTAAAATGAGCTCAATCGACGTTCGTTTGACCCGATTTTCTACACTCTTAGTTTAAGAATATATGTTTTTCATAATATACACATATGTATAGTTTAAAAATTGACTATACACATATGTGTATAATTAAAAATTGACAATATAATATATGTATATATGCCAAAAAAACTCTAAAATGTGCGATTAGAAGTAAAAAAAATACTAGCTTTGAGAAAATATGTGGTCCAAGATGTTTCTCAAGTTTCTCAAATAGGATAGCTCTTTACTTAAGATCCCTACCCTACACATACATTTATATATATATATATATATATATATATATTGTAACATCCGTCGAAAAACGGGTTTCCAAAACCCCTTCGTTTATTAATCGAATAGTCAGTTATAATTTTCGTTGCGTATATATTGTTCATTTTAATTTTAAACAATACATAATTAATAAACATTGTTAGAATTTTAAACCATATTAATAAATAATAAAAATAAGAGAATAAAAAAATAAATGAGGCTGCCGGGTTTCGAACCCGGGTCAGCCGCTTCAACAAACAAACACTACACCACTCCGCCACATGACACCTTTGTGTAATTTCTGAAACAAATAATACTTAAATTAAAACTCGAATTCAAAACCGGACTTCAGCGCGGCAGAACTCGCAATCACCGGAAAATCCGGCAATCGCGAGTTTAGCCATTTTCCTTTTGACTATAACGTTATAACCGACTTCGACATCGGTTATAACCGACGTCTAACCCCCAATTCTAGTCGTAACCGCCGGAAAAGTTTTGACCGCGAATCAAGATCAAATTCGGACTAAATACATGCTGTTTCTTCCCTATAAATACCCACCCAAACCTCTGGTAATCTTTTCGCTCAAAATCGCACAAACTCTCGAAGCTTTAGCACTCGCCGGAGATATTTTACAGTCGCCGGACTTTCACCGGAAAACCGAGACTTACTTCAAATCAGTAAATTTCTCGACTCTTTTGTTTGTAATCCATTATTAGACATATATTAACTTCAATCCTTCAACCAGAATCGGTCCCAGACAACGTTGCCGGGAATTTCTGCACTCGCCGGAAAATCACTGGAAATTCCGAAGTCTCGCTGTGAATCGGTACAATCATCTAAACCCCCTGATATCCCTTGTTTAGTAAATTAATTTCACAACTCGTTGATCAAAACTGTTAATTGATTCACTCAGACAAAAGTCACAAATCAGAGCCGACGGCTCTTGCCGGAAATCTGAGAACGACATTCTGATCGGTACATTTAACTCCGTAACCCTCTTTATCCAATTCATTCCAATCAATTATATGTTCGATGACCGATTTAAACAAGAACAGTCGAACATCTTTGTTCTCTGTCTTTATAAATGAAGAAGACGAAGTCGAAATGTGTATAAGTTTAATTAAAACTGAATATTTAACCGAGTTAGACACACAGTCCAGCGGTGGACTGTGTGCAATCATAAAACGCACGTCACGAGTTCGAATCACACAACTTACCGACTTTCAGAAATAAAACCAATATTTTTAGAACTGAATCAGAACAAGTCACAATATGTTTATAAGAGTAACATAATCCGTGAGTTAAACAGATTTGACACACAGCCCAACTGGTTGGGCTGTGCGCATACGAACCGAAGGACCCGAGTTCGACTCCGGGTCCCTGCAACCGGTTCGGCCATCTTAAATCGTTTTAATATAAACCCAATAAAATAACAATTAATTAGTATATATATATAATTAAAACAGAGAATATTTCGGGTTAGACACGTAGCTCAGTTGGTAGAGCTGCGTGCACGCGTACGAGAGGTCTCGGGTTCGAACCTCACTCAGCGCAGGAATAAACTGAATCCGACCGGTCAACGGTCAAAGTCAAAAAGTCAACATTTTTATATATTTTTTATTTATTTATTTAATCAGAAAATTATTTAAAAAATACTTAAAAATAATATTTTTAAAGTTAGAAAATGTCCTTAAACTCACAAAAATAAATCTAAAAATCCTATTAAGATTATGAATTAAAAGAATTAATCTCAAATAAAATCCATTTATTTACTAGAACCATTTTGTTATTATTTTAGGTTAGTTTTCCTCGTCGATCAAATCCCAAAACTCGTGCGCATCCAACGTCATCAAAAGAACGCACCCAATGTGAGTGAATCTCTACAAATTCCCCGTTTTAATCACATTTTGGGGTGTATCATGTGTCGTTTAATTCCTTATTATATTTAAACACTTGTGCATCCATCATACCCGTGATCAAATGTGTATCAATTATGTGTTCAATTGTGGTGTGAATTATGTTTAGATTGAAGTTCTCATTTTCAGTACCTGCATTTCATTAGGCCCATCAGCTCCCCGTGGGATACGGGTTGAGTATCAGGTGCCTCATTCGATCGGCTCCGTTTGATTGAGCCTTGATCTCACATACATCATCATTCATGTCATTCGATCGGATCCGTTTGATTGAGCCTTGATCTCAAATACATCATCATTCATGTCATTTACTCATCCAATGTGGTTTGCGATTATGCTATATATATATGTTTGCTCACATGTGATTATTGCACAAATTTTCAATATTAAATACAACAAGAAAATAAATAACAATGTTTTCTCAAGGTTCACTCGCCAACTTTTGTTGACCCAAAATATCCCCCGTTTTACACATGATACAGGTGATCCAGTTGAGGCAAGAAACACATAGGAAGGCTTAGAAGAATAAATCAGTTTAAGCTTTGGATTGTTTTACTTAGTTTCATTTTCCTTGTAATTGTATGGATTTGATTGAATATTTAAGTTGTAATTTGAATTTAATAAATATGAAACATTTTAGTAAACATCATGAGCTTTGGTGATAACCCAATTATGCCCCGACTCTTATTCCGCTGCGGGTCAGGGTGTGACAAATTGGTATCAGAGCCATGACTATAGGGATATAGGATAGGTTATTAGACCCTTAGAGCCTATACTATAGTTGATTAAAATTTTAAATTGTTTATGCGTTACATAGAAAATTCATGATGTTTATATGCTTTATGTTTATTGTTACATTCAATGTTATGCAAGCATGTTCATAAGTACATATTATTATACAATGCTCATCATGAATCATATCCCCATAACATATCATATCAGATCCATGAGAGCACACACCTCACAATTCCCATGATTTTTGCAACGATTTTTGTATTTTTCAAATCACATCAAAGTGAGTTCTCATGACGGGCATGTAGTAACTGGAAGGGTACGAGTACCGGTAGTCGGAACGTCCTGTCTAGGCTTGGCATTCGTATAAATCCAAAATAAAGGACCAGTTTGCCTACCTGGGGACTAATGATGAGAGTACGAAGGACCTATTAGGCCAAAGCATGCTATACCAAACGTCGTGTGAGCTAACCCCACTTTGAGTTGTCATTGCGTCTACACCTGGACACCTCCTACCATACATCTCGCAATCATATTTCATGGTTTTCATTCGGGTGATGCGAGTGTTAATCCGCCAACACCAATGTGAATCCTACTAAGCCGATAGTCATGGGGCCCACATGACTATACAGGCGATAGTATGGGGGAAAACATGAGCAAACCCAAGACATCCTATGGATGTAGTTGCATTATTGATGATTATGTTATTTTTTTTTATTTCTTTTAACGACACATGACACCTAAAAACTTCTTAAACTCACAATCTTCCTATGTATGTTCCTGTAGATGTCGGCTAGGCAACTACGTGGAGGTAGAAAGTCAGGAAGATCCAATGAACGCTTGGCCACTCAAATTGCTAAAAAAATGGCCGCGGTACTTCCTGACATCGTGATTCAAGTTCAACAAGCTCTCACCACAAATCCTATCAACCCTCCCAATCAAGAAGACCAGAGCGTCGCCAACCCTCACTCCAAAAAGTGCTCCTACAAACACTTCAAATCTTGCGATCCCCCAAAGTATGAAGGGACCGAAGGTGTTACTGCCCTCCTCCACTGGTTTGAAGAAATGGAGAACACCTTCCTCAATTGCGATTGTCCCGAGGATCGCAAGGTACGTTACGCAACTGGGAGATTGTTTGGGGTAGCCATTACCTGGTGGAACACAGAAAAGGGTAAGAGAGGAGTCGAAGATGCCATGGCCTTAACATGGGAAGAGTTAAGGGAACTCATGACAAGGCGCTTATGTCCAAGAAGCGAAATCAAAAAGTTGGAAGATGAATTCCACTCGTTGAAACAAAAGGAAGGGGATCACACTTCCTACAACAAAAGATTTCTCGAACTGAACCAAATGATCCCTAATCTGTTCACCCCCGTGTACCGCCTGGTTGAACACTACATTCGAGGCCTCCCCTCGAAAATTCAAGACTTGGTTCTAAGCACTTCGCCTGCAACACTTGAAGCCGCAATGGAACTAGCTACCGAACTTACCGAGAATCGCATCCGAAACGGTAATTCAAGGATGAGAAAAAGAAAGCCCCCATTGAGGCCCAAACTTCAAACCATTCCATCTCCTCTTCAAAGTTTGCTGGTAAGAGGAAACGAAACAGCAGAAATTTTGCCGTCACACACACAAACTCTCCTATCACTGCCGCACCATTCACCCAAGTTGCTCCCTCAGCTGCACCATTTAAAAAGCCATACACCGGCCCATACCCAAAATGCAACCGTTGTCAATACCATCACCTCCCAGAAACTCCTTGCCAACTTTGCACCAGCTGTGGCCGTGCGGGTCACACCATCCAAACCTGTCGTACACTTCAGCGAATGAACCGCAATCAACCCTCAACCCAAACCCACCATCAGATAGTGGGTCAAGCCCAACAACCTTTACTGCTACCACCTGCCCAACATATAGCCCAATCCTACTACCAACCCAACTACCCCATGATGCAACCTATGCGAGCTTGTTACAACTGTGGAGACCCAAACCACTTCAGGAACACATGTCCCCGTTTGGTAAACATCATCCATGCTCAAGCTCAAGCGAATCCGGTAAACCAAGCTAACCAAGCTCCTCCACCTGCTAGAGGAAGAGCTTTTAACATCAATGCCAACCAAGCTAGAGTTGACAACAACGTGGTTAACGGTACGTTTCTCATCAATGGTAGTTATGCATCCATGTTATTCGATACTGGCGCGGATAAGAGTTTTGTGTCCTTAGAATTTGAACCTATCCTCAACCAAACTCGTGATAATCTCATGGAACCTATAACGGTGGAAGTTGCAGACGGAAAACCCGTTTCATTAAGTTCTATTATACGAGATTGTACCCTCACTCTAAACGATCACGATTTTCCAGTTGACCTCATTCCTATGAAGTTGGGAAGTTTCGATATTATAATCGGTATGGACTGGCTCAGCCAGCATCACGCTGAAGTAGTATGCCGCGAAAAGTTCATTCGCATTCCTCTTGCAGACGGCCAGACCCTACGTATCTTTGGAGAGACCCCTTCGAAAGGACTCAAATTAATGTCCTGTCTTCAAGCCCGAAAATATCTCCGCAAGAACTATGTCGCATTCCTAACTCACGTCGTCAAGAAGGGAAACAAGGAGCAGAAACTCGAAGATATACCAGTAGAGAAAGAATTCCCACAAGTCTTTCCCGACGACATCTCAGACTCCCTCCTGTGAGAGAAGTCGAATTCCGCATCGATCTTGTACCTGGCGCTACACCAGTAGCAAAATCTCCTTATAGGCTAGCCCCATCCGAAATGCAAGAGCTGGCCAGTCAACTGCAAGAATTGACTGACAAAGGATTCATACGTCCTAGCTCCTCGCCTTGGGGTGCACCTGTTCTTTTTGTGAAGAAGAAAGATGGAACGTTTCGCATGTGTATCGACTACAGAGAACTCAACAAGTTAACGGTTAAGAATCGCTACCCACTACCTCGCATCGATGACCTCCTAGACCAACTTCAAGGCGCCACCTGCTTTTCAAAAATTGACCTTCGTTCTGGTTATCATCAACTCAGAGTACATGAAGAAGACGTCCCAAAGACCGCCTTCCGAACTCGTTATGGTCATTACGAATTCATGGTCATGCCGTTTAGTTTAACCAACGCCCCAGCTGTCTTCATGGATCTAATGAATAGGGTATGCAAACCCTACCTCGACCGCTTTGTCATAGTCTTCATCGACGATATTCTTATCTACTCCAAGTCTAAATCCGATCACGAGCGACACCTTCGACTCATCCTTACACTCTTAAGGACCGAAAAGCTCTACGCAAAGTTCTCAAAATGTGAATTCTGGTAAGGAGAAGTACAATTCCTCGGACATGTCGTCAATGACAAAGGAATTCACGTTGATCCTTCAAAAATCAAGGCAGTGCAGGAATGGCAAGCGCCACATACCCCTATCGAAGTAAGATCATTTCTTGGTTTGGCTGGTTACTATCGCCGCTTCATTGCCAATTTCTCCCGTATTGCTGTACCACTCACGGCTTTGACTCATAAAGGAAAACCCTTCATATGGGGACCTAAACAAGAAGAAGCCTTCCAAACTCTAAAGCAAAAACTCTGTGACGCACCTATCCTCACACTCCCTGAGGGTTGTGATGACTTCGTGGTTTATTGCGACGCGTCAGGGCAAGGACTAGGCTGTGTACTGATGCAAAGAGGAAAAGTGATAGTCTATGCTTCTAGGCAACTCAAAGTTCATGAAAAGAAATACACCACCCATGACCTGGAACTTGGAGCCGTTGTGTTCGCTCTTAAGATATGGAGACATTACCTCTACGGTACCAAGTGTGAAATATACACTGACCACAAAAGTCTCCAACATATCTTCAACCAAAAGGAGTTGAATATGAGGCAACGAAGATGGGTCGAACTTCTTAACGACTACGACTGTGAAATTCGATATCATCCTGGAAAGGCAAATGTAGTGGCTGATGCACTCAGTCGAAAAGGTTATGCGAACTCTATTCGTCTTCTATGTTCGCAAATCATAACCGACATCAAAGATCGAATCCGAGAAGCTCAACATGTTTCTGTAACAGAAAACGATGTACGCGATGAACTGTCATGTGGAGCGGAACTCAAAATCGAAACCAAATCCGACGGTATTCTATACTATTTAAACCGCATATGGATTCCTGATCGTGACAACCTTCGTGACTTCCTCATGAATGAGGCTCACAAAACACGATACTCGGTACACCCAGGAGCCGACAAGATGTATCAAGACCTACGATACACCTACTGGTGGCCGGGCATGAAAAAGGATATCGGTGTTTTTGTTTCCAAGTGCCTTACCTGTTCCAAAGTAAAAGCTGAACATCAAAGACCTTCAGGACTTCTAACCCAACCTGAAATACCTGTATGGAAGTGGGAAAACATAACCATGGACTTCATTACCGGGTTACCTCGCACCTCAAGTGGGTATGACACCATATGGGTAATCATTGATCGTCTTACAAAATCAGCTCACTTCATTCCGATTCGCGTGGACTTCAAGAACGAGAAGTTAGCACGTATCTACATCAGCGAGATCGTAAGCCGTCACGGTGTGCCTTTAAGCATCATTTCAGACCGTGATGGTCGTTTCACTTCACGAACATGGCGAACCGTACAAACTGCCTTGGGTACACGATTAGACCTCAGTACCGCTTTTCATCCTCAAACTGATGGTCAATCTGAACGCACCATCCAAACTCTTGAAGACATGCTTCGAGCATGTGTCATAGACTTCAAGGGAAATTGGGACTCTCATCTACCATTAGTTGAATTTTCGTACAACAATAGTTATCACTCAAGTATCGGCATGGCTCCTTTCGAAGCTTTATATGGTCGTAAGTGCCGATCTCCAGTATGTTGGCACGAAATTGGGGAAGCACAAATCACCGGTCCAGAATTAATTCAAGAAACAACAGACAAGATCCATCAAATTCGAAACAATCTTCTAGCGGCACAAAGTCGTCAAAAGAGTTATGCAGACAAATGACGAAAGCCCTTGGAGTTTAACATTGGTGATCAAGTACTTTTAAAAGTATCACCGTGGAAGGGAGTAGTACATTTTGGCCAGAAGGGCAAGCTAGCACCACGCTACGTAGGACCTTTCAAGATACTCGAAAGAGTAGGACTTGTAGCATACAAGCTTGACCTACCAGAAGAACTCAACAGAATTCATCCCACATTCCACGTATCAAACTTGAAAAAGTGCCTCGCCGATGAGAACCTCCATATTCCTCTAGAAGACATTCAAGTCGATGAATATATGCATTTCATTGAAGACCAGTAGAAATTATGGACTTCGGAGAGAAGAGTTTAAGACGAAGTCGTATTCCAATTGTCAGGGTACGTTGGGAGTCGAAACGAGGACCTGAGTTTACTTGGGAACGTGAAGACTCAATGCGCGAGAAATACCCGCATCTTTTTCCTGTTACCACTACTACTTAACTTTCGGGACGAAATTTCTAAAAGTAGGGGATACTGTAACATCCGTCGAAAAACGGGTTTCCAAAACCCGCTTCGTTTATTAATCGGATAGTCAGTTATAATTTTCGTTGCGTATATATTGTTCATTTTAATTTTAAACAATACATAATTAATAAACATTGTTAGAATTTTAAACCATAATTAATAAATAATAAAAATAAGAGAATAAAAAAATAAATGAGGCTGCCGGGTTTCGAACCCGGGTCAGCCGCTTCAACAAACAAACACTACACCACTCCGCCACATGACACCTTTGTGTAATTTCTGAAACAAATAATACTTAAATTAAAACTCGAATTCAAAACCGGACTTCAGCGCGGCAGAACTCGCAATCACCGGAGAATCCGGCAATCCGCGAGTTTAGCCATTTTCCTTTTGACTATAACGTTATAACCGACTTCGACATCGGTTATAACCGACGTCTAACCCCCAATTCTAGTCGTAACCGCCGGAAAAGTTTTGACCGCGAATCAAGATCAAATTCGGACTAAATACATGCTGTTTCTTCCCTATAAATACCCACCTAAACCTCTGGTAATCTTTTCGCTCAAAATCGCACAAACTCTCGAAGCTTTAGCACTCGCCGGAGATATTTTACAGTCGCCGGACTTTCACCGGAAAACCGAGACTTACTTCAAATCAGTAAATTTCTCGACTCTTTTGTTTGTAATCCATTATTAGACATATATTAACTTCAATCCTTCAACCAGAATCGGTCCCAGACAACGTTGCCGGGAATTTCTGCACTCGCCGGAAAATCATTGGAAATTCCGAAGTCTCGCTGTGAATCGGTACAATCATCTAAACCCCCTGATATCCCTTGTTTAGTAACTTAATTTCCCAACTCGTTGATCAAAACTGTTAATTGATTCACTCAGACAGAAGTCACAAATCAGAGCCGATGGCTCTTGCCGGAAATCTGAGAACGACATTCTGATCGGTACATTTAACTCCGTAACCCTCTTTATCCTATTCATTCCAATCAATTATATGTTCGATGACCGATTTAAACAAGAACAGTCGAACATCTTTGTTCTCTGTCTTTATAAATGAAGAAGACGAAGTCGAAATGTGTATAAGTTTAATTAAAACTGAATATTTAACCGGGTTAGACACACAGTCCAGCGGTGGACTGTGTGCAATCATAAAACGCACGTCACGAGTTCGAATCACACAACGTGCCGACTTTCAGAAATAAAACCAATATTTTTAGAACTGAACCAGAACAAATCACAGTATGTTTATAAGAGTAATATAATCCGTGAGTTAAACAGATTTGACACACAGCCCAACTGGTTGGGCTGTGCGCATACGAACCGAAGGACCCGAGTTCGACTCCGGGTCCCTGCAACCGGTTCGGCCATCTTAAATCGTTTTAATATAAACCCAATAAAATAACAATTAATTAGTATATATATATATATATAATTAAAACAGAGAATATTCCGGGTTAGACACGTAGCTCAGTTGGTAGAGCTGCATGCACGCGTACGAGAGGTCTCGGGTTCGAACCTCACTCAGCGCAGGAATAAACTGAATCCGACCGGTCAACGGTCAACGGTCAAAGTCAAAAAGTCAACATTTTTATATTTTTTTATTTATTTATTTAATCAGAAAATTATTTAAAAAATACTTAAAAATAATATTTTTAAAGTTAGAAAATGTCCTTAAACTCACAAAAATAAATCTAAAAATCCTATTAAGATTATGAATTAAAAGAATTAATCTCAAATAAAATCCATTTATTTACCGAACCATTTCGTTATTATTTTAGGTTAGTTTTCCTCGTCGATCAAATCCCAAAACTCGTGCGCATCCAACGTCATCAAAAGAACGCACCCAATGTGAGTGAATCTCTACAAATTCCCCGTTTTAATCACATTTTGGGTGTATCATGTGTCGTTTAATTCCTTATTATATTTAAACACTTGTGCATCCATCATATCCGTGATCAAATGTGTATCAATTATGTGTTCAATTGTGGTGTGAATTATGTTTAGATTGAAGTTCTCATTTTCAGTACCTGCATTTCATTAGGCCCATCAGCTCCCCGTGGGATACGGGTTGAGTATCAGGTGCCTCATTCAATCGGCTCCGTTTGATTGAGCCTTGATCTCACATACATCATCATTCATGTCATTCGATCGGCTCCGTTTGATTGAGCCTTGATCTCAAATACATCATCATTCATGTCATTTACTCATCCAATGTGGTTTGCGATTATGCTATATATATATGTTTGCTCACATGTGATTATTGCACAAATTTTCAATATTAAATACAACAAGAAAATAAATAACAATGTTTTCTCAAGGTTCACTCGCCAACTTTTGTTGACCCAAAATATCCTCCGTTTTACACATGATACAGGTGATCCAGTTGAGGCAAGAAACACATAGGAAGGCTTAGAAGAATAAATCAGTTTAAGCTTTGGATTGTTTTACTTAGTTTTATTTTCCTTGTAATTGTATGGATTTGATTGAATATTTAAATTGTAATTTGAATTTAATAAATATGAAACATTTTAGTAAACATCATGAGCTTTGGTGATAACCCAATTATGCCCCGACTCTTATTCCGCTGCGGGTCGGGTGTGACATATATATATATACACACACACACACACTTATACATACACTCTCTCTCTCCCTTTCTTTCAAGAACACCACCAACCACCGCCACCACTGCCACAACCACCCCTCATGATAACCACCAACGGTTACCACCTCCACTACCATCACCCATCTCCCCTTCCCCATTTGTTGTCCTACATATCTAATGCATCACCCGTTTCTGAAACCCACTTCCATCACCGTCACCCACCCCCAAATGGCTGTTTTCGGAGGTTTATTAGCCGGAGAGGGGAAATAGGGCGTGGAGATGGCCGGCGATGGCGGTGGTTAGCTCAAGTGGGTAAAAAACGGTGCCTGGTGGAGGCCAGAAAACGAGGATGACGACGATAGTCGAGTTTTTTCGACAGTTTGTTGATCATAAAGCGTTTTTCGATAGTTTGGTGGTTGGTGACTATGACGGTGGTGCCAGGTGATGATGGCGACGGTTGGTGGAGGTGGTTGTGTGTATATATGTATATATAGGGATAGTATCAAATAAAAAGTTGATTTTGCCTAATTAGGATAAGAACGGATTTTAACCTTTTATTTTAAAATCAATGGTTAAGATGAAAATTATTTGGATTGGGAAATAGCGCACTTCTCGCATTTAATGTGCCGGAGCGTCCCAAACAAAAAGTTGAAGTTGAGGAAAGGCCTTTACTCGCGCATCCATATGGAGATCAGCCTACAGGCAAAGGAGAGTCTACGAGCTTGACTTCGCAAAGTTGACAGGAGAACCCGATGAACCATTTGACTCTTCAACCATTCCAATATAAAGGATTAGTCAATCAAATAATAGATAGTAAATGGGTCGGCTTGAAAATAAATGAATTGCTAGTTGTAGATTATTATTCTCGTCAGACTTAAACCTAACAAAAAGAAAATCAAAACTTACCTCTTTCGAAAAAAGTCAATAAAAATCAAGATATGCACTAACTTATTGAATAATTTTATATTAGTATTTATTCTGAGTCTTTTCAAAATCGTTCAAATATTCAAAACAAGAAGTTACAGTTGTAGAAAAAAGGCATATAAGGGTATTTTTGGAATAGTTTATTGTTGATTTTGTTTCTCCACGTGGAAATCACATGAATATTCCCCCATTTTATAAATGTTTATAACTTTTTATATATTTTTTTTAAATTGCACAATACAATCAAGAATCTTTTTTCTTTAATTTGACTATTATATCATATATCATATTGAGGTATACTTTTTTTTGTGGGGGTTGGTTGGTGGTGTGTAGTAGGTTTATTTTGTGTTCACTTTGGTTCTCATGGTTTTCGCAATAAAGGTGGTTATCGCATGAACTCTACCATATATATATGTTTGTGTATATATATATATGTGTGTGTGTATATATATATATATATATATATCACATATATTATGGTAAGATTCATTAGGGAACACTAAAAAGTGGGGAACGGGGGAACAGTGCATTTAACATGTTAAATATATATTAAAAATTCAATTTAAAATGCTATAAATTATTTTTTCCAAAAAAATGGTGTTTTTGCATATAAAAATGTGTAGAAGTTATTCCTTTTAAAAATCATTTTTGTAATTTTTTAACTGTTTTTAAACATTTTTTAAATTGTTAGTTTTTGATTTTTTATTTAATAAAATGGCTTCTACATGCATTTATAAGGAAAAGCGTCGAAATTTAAAAAAAATTGATTTTTAACATGTTAAGTTGAATTTTTAACATGTTAAATACATGATTCCCCGGTTCCCCACTTTCTAATGTACCTTAATGAACACACACACACACACACACACACACACTAGCAGGATGCCCGCACAATGCGGCGGAAGCGACACATCGCAAATACTCGTTTTTTGTAGTTTTCTTATATAATATTTATTGTAGCATCATTGTGATAGAGATACATCAAAGGAGAAGTAATCGGGTCATCTAATTCATTGTGTTTTCCATGGTTCGATCAGTTTGGTTATTATCCTCAACTGAATCTGAAGCCAAAGTCATCGATTATATTTTATTAACCAATCGGTTTTTGGTTAATTACTTCGATTTATTCGGTTAGATTGACGGTTTTTTGTTTGGTTCATTTAATTTCAGTTAATAGCAAAAACCAAACTTGGGCTAAAATTTTGCTTAGAAATATACGAAATTGAGGTATAAATACATGAAATGAAAGTATAAATATAAATGGAGATATAAAATATTAAATATTCGAACATGAGGTATAAAAGCTAGAAATATATGAAAATATAAATGATTTGGTTCGGTTCAGCTAATTTTGGCTAAACAAGAGTACACAAAAATTGATAACCGGTTTTTGGTTAATTCGGTTTTCAGTTAATATAGTTTTTGGTTTATTTCGGTTCGGTTTCGTCTATTTTTGGTTTGGTTTTAGTTAACGATTTAGTTATTGCTCACAATAGTCGGTCTTGGTTAATAACCAATAGGTACGCGCGTGATGCGGTGAAAAACACAGACATTGCCACGGTGTGCATTGTTCGGTTGGTTAGATTATTATTCTCAACCGAAATCAAGGTCATTGATTAGTCTATTTATTAAACAATCTGTTTTTTGTTAATTGCTTTATTCAGTTAGATTGACGGTTTTTTGTTTGATTCATTTAATTTCGGTTAATAGCTAAATCCAAACTTAGGCTAAAACTTTCGATTAGAAATACATGAAATTTAGGTATAAGTACATGAAATGATGTATAGGTACATAAAATGGATGTATAAATACATAAAATGGGGTATAAACATGAACTAAATGTATAAAAGATAGAAATATATGAAAATATAAATGGTTCGGTTCAGTTAATTTTGGTTAAATGAGGTTACAAAAAAATTGATAATCGTTTTTGTTAATTCGGGTTTTGGTTAATCAGTTTTTAGTTAATTAAATTTTTGGTTGATTTCGGTTCGGTTTAGGTAAACGGTTCAGTTATTACTCACCATTAGACATTGTTAATCATGTATCATATCAATTTTTTTAATTAAAAAAAATTAAAGCAAATACCATGCTCAAATTAAAGATAATATAATACTCGTTTATATGGTGTAATTTAAAAAAAATATTAACGTACCAAAAAGTTATCACCGTTTAAAATTGGGGGGGGGGGGGGGGGAGTTAGTTTGATGAGGGATTAAAGTGTAATCTAGATGAGGGGATTACATTGGTATTTAATCACTTGACATTCTGTAGCTATTAAACATTCTGGGACAGTGACTAAGTATGTTGGCCTTTAATCACTTGTACATTAAGACATCATCTACTTGTACCTTTTAATCCATACGTCAATACTGACCAAGACAGCTGTCGAAACGTCGACAAAAATGAGTAAGTCGTCACAGTACTTTTGGATTTTTTTAAAATTATAGTTTAGAAGATATGACAATAATACGTAAAATAATTATAAATTTGTTGTGGAGGAGGGAAAGTGTAGCTAATTATCTTATGTTAAAACTTAGGGATTTAAGTGTAACAAGATAGAGGGTTAAAATATAATTATTGTTTAAAGACTAATTTACCTTCATTTTAGAGATGTATAAAAGAGAAAAAATTCTTATTTTTTTAAGTATCTTAAAATGTTCATATCTCATGCATTGTATTATAGTATAGAGATATTGTAATATAGTATAGATGATTAAAACATGTGCAAAAGGATACTCCTAAGTTTTATTTTACTAAAACGGCTTTTTAAGTCAAACCACAATGACTAAATGACATTTTACGATAAAATAGTTATATAAAATGAAATCATCGTAGCATCTGTGCAAAGAAGGGATGATTAAAAAAAGAATAAAGAGAAAAAACATAGATACGTAAACCAATTATTATTTTTTGAATGGCTAATTTTTGTCCTCCTTACCACATAGAAAAGAAAATACCGTATTCAACACATTTTCACCATTAGACCAAATGCCCCTTGGTATATAAACTAATTATTTAACTGGATACTTTGATATTTGAAAATTGAAGCATAAACATAACAAAAACACAAATTCCAATTTTGATATTGCAACTAGTTCTTTTCAATAGTCATGTAGCATAATTACTTACACGCAGGTTATCAAGTTGTGCCATTATTTAGTTGATATGAATTTCAAGAATTTTGATCTCTTTTGTTTGTGATTTTTAGACCAAACCGTGAATAAAACCATCAAGGGTGAGGTGTCATCTCTAACTTCACACATTCTCTTTTCCACATCAATTTCCCTAATCTTTCCATTTCATTTTCTAAAGCATTCCAATGGTCCCTAACTTTCCTAACAACGATTGTTTTCCGACTCCAAACCTAATAAAAATCATTTTAATAATAAAAAAACAAAACAAAACCAAATAACCAAATCATATAGAGGTTGCACTCTTAAGGGCATCCACAACAGCACAACACGCGTTCATAAAGCTAGCACGTGAGCCCGCTTAAGGATACATAGCCAACGAGATTGGAACACACGTACAAGAAGTTGCAATCCAACACGTTTTAAAGTTGGTTGATTTATTCTATTATATCTCAACACAGTGAAAGTGAAACAATCAACACCAGAAAACACGCAAACAAACCTCTAAATACAAGCTTGTTGAGGAAAAAATTACCCACTTTATGTCGTCAAAAATCTCATTCATATCATATTATCATGAAGCACACTCACTGTCTTAAGTTCAAGAAAACATCTCAAAATAACAAACTCATAAGATAAACAAAAAACTTTCTACCAGTTGGTCCTAAAACTTTTCAATGGTGAATAAACTCACTTTTGTTGTTTGATTGTTTCTGCTGACATTTTGATCCATCAGGTAAATTACCTGTATCCAAAGGAATTAATTAACATTACATGAACAAAGCAAAACACAAACAGAAACAAAACATTAATGCACAATTGCATGCTGATTAACGTGCAAAAGAACATTTGAGTTTACCAACACATGTAGAAACAAGCCTCGATGCATATATATGGAAAGTATTTGAGACCAAGATTAAGATTTCAAGATGAACCCTTTTGTGTTTATAGAGTTTTCAGCTTTACTAAGTTTTATTGGAGCCCTTTGTCAAAGTTAATCAAAGAGTGTATCCAAAACGACAATTGACCTAGTGTCGCAAACTCATAGCTCTTATACATCTAGACATAAAAAACATTAATACATGATTCATGAAGTATAATGAATGTACAATTGTGCATGACTCAATCAGATCAAATTTCAATGATGCACCAGCACCACATATTTGGCCTCCGTTTATGACGTTAGTATATTAACCGCATCCAAAACACAAGTTAAAAGTGCACATTATTCAGAAGCAAGCCATGGTTGACAAAGCAATGTTTTGATAAATTAGCTATGCATTGTTAAATTGAAATCTAAACTGTAATCTAGAAACCAAACACACTCTCAACAAAAATTCGGTGATCTAATCAAGTTCTGCATCTGATTAGCCAAAAAAACTAATAGTACCCCAACCAGAAAAGGACAACTTTACAAATCTAAAAAAGAGAATTAAAAGTCTTGTCTAATGCATTAAACTAGTCCGGACACACGAAAACAATGATTTAGCTTCAAAAAATGAGTACAACGCTACCTGAATTTGTAACAAAAGAGATAAACTGTCATGAAAGCTGAATTTGATCACTGTAAGATACTTCAATGTCTCTAGAATAAGTAAAACTCTACCTATAAATGCATACATAATTATCCAAAATTTCTTCTTAGTTCTTATGTTTCCAAAATGTGCGAACTTCTATTACAAGCATGGTTTTAAAAGTAGCATGGAGCTCCAATACGTTTTGATATCAAAAGCAAATGCGCAATGCTCAAGTGATCACATATGTGAGGCGTTGGTTTTTTTAAAATACTAAAGGTTATTTATAGATAATAATTTAACTTGTTAACGTATCTGGTCAGATTTGGTCAATCGATGATCTGATTTGCTCAAATACTCGAACTAATTATTCAATCGATGGCCAGATTTGTTCAACCTACAGTCAGAGTTGTTCAATCAAATTTGAAAAACTCAGAAAATCAAACCTATTGCCATCAAACAGTCTAATTTGTTCAAATACAGGTTAACCGCCAACAACACCGCATGAGACCACATCAGCCACATCACACACACACACATCATGTAATGCGCACATCAACTGCAGCGATGAGATCTCATCACACGCATTATAAAACCAAAACTACAAGTAAATGTCAATGTTATGATTCACTAAATAATGTAGTTCAACTGTTCAACAGTCAATTAAATAAGTACACTAAAAAGCACAAATCATCATATGAACATACATACATCTTCTCAACAATACAACAGATCAATTATTCAATCAATCATAGCAATACTCTCAAAAACAAAAACCTAATCAAACAATTCAACAATCAAATCCACAAAACATAATCAATCACTAACCTGAGACCACATCAGCCGCATCAAATGAATGTCAATCTTATGATTCACTAAATAATGCACATACATACATCTTATCGATTGATCAACAATAATCAACAAAATTCCAACACACCACATCAATTCACCACCCAATCACAACAAAAACACAATCAATCATTCAATCACTAACCTGAAACCCTAGCTTTCACCACAATCACTTCTGTGGAGCCGCAACAGCAGGAGTACCGAGCAAACTCGCCTGTTGAAGCTCGAGCTCATTATACTGAGCCTCACGGTCCATCTCAATGATCAACGGAACCACAAGGATCAAAAAAGTTGTTCCGGCGATCCACGCGGCCTTACCGGTGCTCTTCAACAGCTTTTTGGCCACAAATCCGGCGTCAGATGCGACTCTTTTGCCTCTGTAAACGATCGGTGATTCGGATATTGTTGAGGAAACCCTAGTAAGTACTCCGTCTCCGGTTGATTTCCTCGCCGCCATGATCGGTCGGTTCTAGGGTTAGGGTTTTGAGATGTTTTGATTCGATTTGTGTTTGATTTTTTGAGGGTTTTGGGGATTTTGATTAAGTGTAGTTATGCATATGTATAGTCCTTGGATTTTGTTTTAATTGTTCGACTGTCAATTGTTTCTCTTGTGTTTTAAAAGTTGTTATGCTTAGTCCTTGGGATTTAGGATAAGATAAATATGTCCCTGGATTTTAGTAAGTTATATACAACTAGTTGATGTCCCGCCCGCGTTGCGGGGCGATGGCCGAATAATAAGCGTGTGTTAGGCAGCTCCTTGATACGAAAAACAATTAAATCGAGTCAAACAATTAAAACAAAACAATTTTATAGTTTTGCTAAAAACACTAAAACAGTGGCAATAATGTTACTTTTAACTAAGGGAAAGTTTTATTTTTTGACTAGGGTAAAATCGTAATTTGCCAAAAGCTAAAGTGATGACAGTATTGTAAATTGGAACCAGGGGCAAAATTGTAAATTTGCCCAGGGGCAAATTCGTTAAATTTGAACTTGGGGTAACACAATAATATAAATTTGAACTAAATGCACAATCGTAATTTTAGGCCGGAAGGAAAACCATAATTTTATTTTGAACTGAGGGCGAAATCGTAATTTTGAGTTGGGGGCAAAAGCATAATTTTATTTTGAACAGGGTCAAAAACGTATTTTGAACTGATGGCGCAATAATAGTTTTTTTAAACGGGGAAAAATCATATTTTTTAACAGAGGGCACGATCGTATTTTTTTGCTGGGGGGCAAAAACACAATTTTATTTTGAACTGGGGGCGAGGGCGTAATTTTGAGCTGAGGGCAAAATCGTAATTTTGAATCGATGGTGAAATCGTAATTCCGAGCTGGGGACAAAAGCGTAATTTTATTTTGAGTTGTTGGCTAATTATAAGCAAGGGCAAAACGGTAATATTACGATGAATATAAAATAGTAAACAGGGTGGTCCAATGGGGGAGTGCCATGCTACTATACTACAAAAACCAAATGGGGGAGTGCCAGGCAGCTGCCTGGCACTATTCCTCCATTTGGTTGCCTGGCACTATTCCCCCATTTGGTTTTTGTAGTAATAGTAATAGTAATAATAGTAATAGTAATATATGTTATTATCGTTTATAAGAGTTGTTTTTGAAAGCGTATCTTAGGTTGGATTTACCTGATGATGTTTATGTTGTTTACATCTTCTCGTCTCGTTTATGATGAAGCTTGTGTGTGGAATTGTGGACGGATACTCGTGTGGAATAAGATAAGAGAAAAAAATGTTGAGTTATGAAATGTAAAGATATAGTATTGTAGAGGAATGACCCAACAAGGACATTTCGAGCTAATAAAATAATAATTAATAGTAATAAATAACCGAATCTTTATAAACAAACAAACGATCCGCACGATCTCCAAATAAATAGAAGATCTCACGTAACTAACTCTCCGCTTTCTGAGGAAACCTTATTTTACCAATGCCTATAAATAAAGGAGGCTTCTTCAAAGGTACATTCATTCTCTTCTCCACATTATCAGTACCTTCATCGCAAATACTGATTCTTACACCGGATGGTGGTAACAGGAATAACCCCATTCCTGTAACGAGTCCTAACGGTGATTTGTTTTGCAGCTTACAGTTCGAGTCGGTTGGATCAGGCTTAATCATAAGGAATTACCACTTCAGGTAACATCTTTACATTGGCGCCATCTGTGGGACACAGAAACTCTAAGGAATCCATAGCCATGACGAACGTCTCGAATGTAAGTACTCGCGGTGACAAGTGCCGTGTCGGCTCCAGCAGGTAGAGAGGACACAACTGGGGTATTCACAGACGTCTCTACCCCTAACGTACCCAGATCTCTGACAGCAGAGTTTGATGCAGAGATGCCTCCGGGATTTGATAGAATAAGACAAAGCACATTGGTTTCTGGAACGGGATCACAAAACATAAGGAGTATTTTCGCGCCGTTCGCCGCGAGAACAATATCGATGGTGGCCGCTACCTTGACTTCGACATTAGCACGTCGCCATCCATTGCATCAACTATGTTTACACCAGGTCCAGGTTTAAATGGCTATTATTACCGACCTTTCTCTCCAGTCTATACAACGACTGATGGCGCAGCCGCTCAGTATTTGTCAACAGCAGAGGATTTTCAATTTCCGCTGTTATACTCGGCGGCCTTGACAGCAGCAATATTAACGCCACCCCACCAGCCGATTACCATGCCAAGGGCAGCGGTGAGTACTCCCATCACTTCGGGAAACCAAGCATATATTCCACCTTACTATTACATGCCGTCGTACGGATACATCCCTCCACGAATGCATAATTGGGAAATCCGTACAGGAATGCCCAGCCTGCCCAATGGGGAGCGTCATACACACAACCCGCTTTTTGGCAAGGAAGTTACATACCTAATCACACCCCAGCAACACCCGCTCCACCTCGAATCAACACACCGTACACAACGCAAATGGAAACAACCACGCATGGTTCACCTGTGGTTATAGCGGTAGACGGAGAAGATGATGAGCTTACAAAACCATATAAACCGGCGGAGGTCACGTTCAGATCTAAATTATCTCGGCGGATAGCCGAAGCTCCTATAAAAGATAAGCCAAAGACGCCGCCCACTGTAGGCAAATATGATGGGACCAGCGATCTGGATGATCATATTAACCTATTTAGAAGCGCGGGTGAAGTGGCCCTGTGGCCTATGCCTCTATGGTGCAAAATGTTCATCCAAACTCTCGTAGGAGCTGCCCGGGTCTGGTGGGATAGCCTTTCCGTTGGGGGGATTGACAGCTTTGATGAATTTACAACCATGTTTTCACAAAAATTCAGCCAACAGCATAGGCATACCAAGGATCGAACCGAAGTATTGCACATTCGACGTAGGGATAATGAAACCGTGGAAAATGTTCTGATACGGTTCAATAAAGAGAGTATAGCCATTGTCACACCCCGACCCGCAGCGGAAAAGGTGATCGGGGCATGATTGGGTTTTCATCAAAGCTCATGACATTTATTATAAAGTTTCATATTTATTATTTCGTTTAAAAGGAGATCATACAATCAAATCATACAAGTACAACATGTACTATACATCTTTCAAGACTTCATTATTTTTTCTTCTAAGGCAATTTCCTACGTGTTCCTTGCTTCATCCTGTCCACCTGTATCATGTGTAAAAATAGGTTTTTGGGTCAACAAAAAGTTGGCGAGTGAATCCTATGAAAACATTTAAACGTGTTTATTGAATCAATTATAAAATAAAGTGCATAACCACATATGAGTAAATGTAGATGTAAATTTATTCACAAAACACAAAATATTAAATATTGCACACACATACACCAAATGATTGTTTTTGAGGCACGCGTTGTTCAACTCGTCTCCCACGAGGAACTGATGGGCCTATGAATGATTTTTGAGGCACGCGTTGTTCAACGAACTGATGGGCCTAATGAATGTTTTTGAGGCACGCGTTGTTCAACTCGTCTCCCACGAGGAACTGATGGGCCTAATGAATAATTTGCACACAACTTGACAATATGTAACACATCACAACAAACAATATTTACATTCTAAGTTTAGATCATATAATGGTATAGCACGAGTTTGAATGAGCGAATTAATTTAAGCGACACATGATACACCCTAAAACATGAATAAAAAGGGGAATTTGTAAGAATTCACTCACAGTGGTTGCGTTTTCTTGGATTGATGATGAATGCGCACGAATTTGGATTTAACCACGAGAGAAACTAACCTAAATAATAACATAATGGTTCGGTAAATAAATGGATTTTATTTGAGATTAATAATTTTAATTCATAACCTTAATAGGATTTCTAGATTTATTTTCGTGAGTTTAAGGACATTTTCTAACTTTAAAAATATTATTTTTAAGTGTTTTTAATTGATTTTTAAATAAAATAAATAAATAAAAAGAAAATAAAAATTTTGACTTTTTGACCGTTGACCGAGCGTTGACCGTTGACCGGGCCGTTGACCGGTCGGATCGTGTTTATTATATGCGCTCAGTGAGGTTCGAACTCGTGACCTCCCGTACGCTGTCACACCCCGACCCGCAGCGGAAAAAGGTGATCGGGGCATGATTGGGTTTTCATCAAAGCTCATGACATTTATTATAATGTTTCATATTTATTATTACAATTTAAAGGAGATCATACAATCAAATCATACAAGTACAACATGTTCTATACATCTTTCTAGACTTCATTATTTTTCTTCTAAGGCAATTTCCTATGTGTTCCTTGCTTCATCCTGTCCACCTGTATCATGTGTAAAAATGGTTTTTGGGTCAACAAAAAGTTGGCGAGTGAATCCTATGAAGACATTTAAACGTGTTTATTGTATTGATTATAAAATAAAGTGCATAACCACATATGAGTAAATGTAGATGTAAATTTATTCACAAAACACATTATATTAAATATTGCACACACATACAACAATGATTGTTTGAGGCACGCGTTGTTCAACTCGTCTCCCACGAGAAACTGATGGGCCTAATGAATGAGTTTTGAGGCACGCGTTGTTCAACGAACTGATGGGCCTAATGAATGTTTTGAGGCACGCGTTGTTCAACTCGTCTCCCACGAGGAACTGATGAGCCTAATAAATAATTTGCATACAACTTGACAATATGTAAGACATCACAACAAACAATATTTACATTCTAAGTTTAGATCATATAATGGTATAGCACGGGTTTGAATAAGCGAATTAATTTAAGCGACACATGATACACCCCAAAACATGAATAAAAAGGGGAATTTGTAAGAATTCACTCACAGTGTTACGTTTCTTGGATTGATGATGAATGCGCACGAATTTGGATTTAACCACGAGAGAAACTAACCTAAATAATAACATAATGATTCGGTAAATAAGTGGATTTTTATTTGAGATTAATAATTTTAATTCATAACCTTAATAGGATTTCTAGATTTATTTTTGTGAGTTTAAGGACATTTTCTAACTTTAAAAATATTATTTTTAAGTATTTTTAATTGATTTTTAAATTAAATAAATAAATAAAAAAATATAAAAATGTTGACTTTTTGACTTTGACCGTTGACCGGGCGTTGACCGTTGATCGGACCGTTGACCGGTCGGACTGTGTTTATTATATGCGCTGAGTGAGGTTCGAACTCGTGACCTCCCGTACGCGTGCACGCAGCTCTACCAACTGAGCTACGTGTCTAACCCGAAATATTTCTGTTTTTAATTATATTTATATACTACTTAGATTATTCAGAATTTTATTTAATTAAAAAGGTTTTTAAACTAGTCGAACCGGTGCGCATGATGTGTTTCGAACCCGTGACCCCGTCGTTGTTTTGCACCCAACCCTACCAACTGGGCTGGGTGTCTAACCCGGTAATAAAGGATTTCTATTTCTTTTAAGCATTTACTCCAGTTCATCTTCTTCATTTCAATAAACAGACTGTTAACCCGATTGTTTCGATTCATTAATCAATTCCTTTATTAAATTTTAAATAACTACACGTGAGATTAATAAAAATGAGAGGGATTAGGTGAAAGATATACCGAACAGGGATCCCCTGTTTCTCCGGTGAAATTCCGACGATAGCAGATTATTCCGGCGACGTGTAACTTGCGATAGAGGATCCACAGGAAGTTTGAGGTGAGTGTGGGTGACTTCTGTCCGAGCTCTAGATGTCCTATTTATAAGGTAAGGCAACAGTGGGATAGATTCTTCGGTTTTCCGGCAAGTATCTGAGAATTCCGGCGAACACAGATAAATTCCGGCGACTTGCGGGGACTGCTTCAGAGTGTTTTAGCGAGAGTTTAAGAGAGAGTTTGAGAGATTGAACGGGTTGGATTGAGGAATTTAGCCCTGTATTTATAGGCTGCTATGTGAGATTTGATTTTTGGTTAACTCGGCGGTTATGACTGAAATTGGGGCTAGACATCGGTTATAACCGATGTCGTCGACGGTTATAGCGTTATAGTCAAAAGGAATAATGGCTGAACTCGCGGATTGCCGGATTTTCCGGTGATTGCGAGTTCTGCCGCGCTGAAATCCGGATTTTGATTTCGAGTCTTAGTTTAAATATCATTCGTTTCAGTATTCTAACAAAGAAGTCAAGTGGTGGAGCGGTAAAGTGTTTGTTTGGTTATATGCGAGACCCGGGTTCGAATCCCGGCGTCTCCTGTTTATTTTTTTATTCAGTTTTTATTATAATTATAAATTATGGTTTTTAAATTCCAATTTATTTATTGATTATGTATCGTTTAAAATTAAAATAAACAATATATACGTGACGAAAATTTTGATTGACTATTCGGTTAATAAACGAAGCGGGTTTTGGAAAACCCGTTTTTTTACGGATGTTACAGTATCCCCTACTTTTAGAAATTTCGTCCCGAAATTTAAGTAGTAGTGGTATACTTGACTTAGAGGGAGGATGGTTTTGACAATTACATACTTAGAAGGGGGTAAGAGTTTAAATTTTATTGGAGGCGGTAACGTTCCTAGTAAGGGTGGAATACCCTGCTACAGGAATCGCTTTTTGATGCCTAAGATAAGGAATATTGATAAACAGAGTTGATTGACTAGGTATAATCTCATGCATAAGAGTTTTGAGAGAATTGATGCGTTTGGAAAAATAAGGTTATATCCTAAATCAAAACTTCTACCACTAAAACCTACTTGGAACCTCTCACAACCGCCTGACAATGCCTCTGATCCTTTGGCAAGAATACTTATACATAGGAAGTACCAGCGGCGTATCCACCATATTCTTGTCAAATTTTCATTGGCTTTATCAGTAAGTTATGATTAGTTCTATGTGACTCTAGAACATAAACAAACACAACAACCAAAGCTTGAGTCTTAATTCTAAACGTATACATGTTTGAATGATGACAGTACCTCTCTCGTTTGTTATGATGAAGAGGTTAGTCTATGTAGAAGTGACAACCCAACTTCTTTGAATGCTGAGATTGAGATACGTCGAGATGTATAATGATATGAATGTTAAATCAATGAGTATAAAACAAAACTGAAATAGTAATTTGCATTAAGATTCTTGGATATATAAATTTCCAATTGAGATACGTAAAGATTGAGATAACATAAAGAAAACATAAAAACTAAATGGTTGGAGTTGAATCTTGATTTTTGGTGAAGGAAAGCTAGTTGGGTGGTTCGTTTGGGCCGTTATTATCTTCAACAGGATTGGCGTTGATGTTGTAAGTTCTTCCTCTTGCTGGTGGCCTAGTGGTTAGGTTTTCTTGATTTGCTTGGTTAACTGGGTTTGCTTGAGCTTGGGCGTTTATGATGTTAACCAATCGAGGGCACGTGTTTCTAAAGTGGGTAGGGTTGCCACAATTAAAACAAGCTCGAACATAAGGAAACATGGGGTATTGGGGTTGTTGATATGTTTGGATCATGTTTTGAGTAGGGGTGAGGTTTGATTTTGAGGGGTGCGGCAAACTTTGCTCAAATGACCATAGCGTCCACAATTCGCACATAGTCGACAAGGTAAGGTAGATGGATGGTGATAAAAACAGGTGTTGCATTGAGGGTGAGGTCCAAAGTAAGGTTTTTTATTTGGGTAAGTTGCGTTGGGTGCTACTTGAGTGATTGGGATAGCTTGAAGGGGTACGGCTTGTGAGGCTGGTTGATTGCGTTGGGTGACAGCGAAAATTTGCCCATCTCGTTTTCTCTTAGAAATGGGTTGAGAAGGGGATTCGGTTTGGGTGGAGTTTGAGGTTTCAGTTGATGCTTTATCCTTCTTCTTCTCTTCCTTGAAGTCCTTATTTCGTATGCGGTTCTCGGTGAGCTCTGTAGCTAACTCCATAGCTGCTTCCAAAGTTGCAGGTGTGGTACTTATTATAGGGTCTTGAATATTTGAAGGAAGACCTCGAATGTAGTGCTCGATCAAACGGTAGAGAGGAGTGAACAAGTTGGGGACCATTTGATTTAACTCAAGGAATCTCTTGTTGTATGTGGTGTGGTCGCCCTCCTTTTGTTTCAAAGAATAGAACTCATCTTCCAATTTCTTGATTTCGCTTCTTGGACAAAACCGTCTTGTCATGATTTCCTTCAACTCTTCCCAAGTCAAAGTCATAGCATCTTCAACTCCTCGCTTGGCCTTCTCTGTATTCCACCATGTAAGTGCTATTCCAAGTAAACGACCGGTAGCATATCGCACCTTGCGATCATCGGGGCACTCGCAATTTAGAAAAGTGTTTTCCATTTCCTCAAACCAATGGAGGAGAGCGGTGACACCTTCAGTCCCTTCGTATTTTGGAGGGTCGCAGGATTTGAAATGCTTGAAGGTGCATTTAGTGGTATTTGGGGGAGGGTTGACAACATTTTGATCTTCTTGATTGACGGGATTAGCGGTAAGGGCTTGTTGAACTTGAACTACAATGTTGGGTATTACGGCAGCCATTTGTTGAGCGATTTGGGCAGCCATGCGCTCGCGGGCTTTTCCTGATCTCATCTTCCTACGAGCGAGACTAGAAGACATCTACAAGGAATACGTATCAAGAGTATGAGTTGGATGTTTTAGGGGTCATGTGTCGTATTTAGGAATGAACACTCATAAAATAAATATAGAATAATAAATCTACTACATCCATAGGATGTCTTGGGCTTTGCTCGTAATTGGGCCTTGCATGCCGCCATACTTTACCTTCGTAGTCATGTGGGCCCCCATGATTACCGGGTCTTTCATATGGTTCGCATGTTTTAGCCTGGTAACATACACTAAAACCTGGAGAAAATCGAGAAATATGTATGTAACGTATGAGATTCGGAGTGCATCCAGGTGTGGACACGATGACAACTCAAAGTGGGGTTAGTTCGAACGACGTTTGGTGTGGCATGCTTTGGCCTAATAGGTCCTTCGTACTCTCATCATTAGTCCCCAGGTAGGCAAACTGGTCCGTTATATTGGATTTATACGAATGCCAACCTAGACAGGACGTTCCGACTACCGGTACTTGTACCCTTACAGTTACTACATACCCGTCGTAGAACTCACTTTGATGAGATTGAAAAAACGAAAAATGCGACAAAATCTTGAATAACGGGAGTATGAAGATGATTTAAATATGTGAACCTTGAATTATGCGTGATGAATGTATATGTAAGTATGTTATGTTTGACTATAAGTATAACTCATTAAGTATCACACAAAAGGATAGTGGGAGTGTTTGCATGCATTTGTGTATGTAATAAATACGAAACAAATAAACATCATGAGTTTGCATGTAACCACATAAACAATTAAAATCTAATCAACTATAGTATAAGCTCTAAGGGTCTAATAACCTATCCTATATCCCTATAATCAAAAGCTCTGATACCAATCTGTCACACCCCGACCCGCAGCGGAAAAAGGTGATCGGGGCATGATTGGGTTTTCATCAAAGCTCATGACATTTATTATAATGTTTCATATTTATTATTACAATTTAAAGGAGATCATACAATCAAATCATACAAGTACAACATGTTCTATACATCTTTCTAGACTTCATTATTTTTCTTCTAAGTCATTCCTATGTGTTCCTTGCTTCATCCTGTCCACCTGTATCATGTGTAAAAATGGTTTTTCGGTCAACAAAAAGTTGGCGAGTGAATCCTATGAAAACATTTAAACGTGTTTATTGTATTGATTATAAAATAAAGTGCATAACCACATATGAGTAAATGTAGATGTAAATTTATTCACAAAACACATAATATTAAATATTGCACACACATACAACAAATGATTGTTTTGAGGCACGCGTTGTTCAACTCGTCTCCCACGAGGAACTGATGGGCCTAATGAATGAGTTTTGAGGCACGCGTTGTTTAACGAACTGATGGGCCTAATGAATGTTTTGAGGCACGCGTTGTTCAACTCGTCTCCCACGAGGAACTGATGGGCCTAATAAATAATTTGCATACAACTTGACAATATGTAATACATCATAACAAACAATATTTACATTCTAAGTTTAGATCATATAATGGTATAGCACGAGTTTGAATAAGCGAATTAATTTAAGCGACACATGATACACCCCAAAACATGAATAAAAAGGGGAATTTGTAAGAATTCACTCACAGTGGTTGCGTTTCTTGGATTGATGATGAATGCGCACGAATTTGGATTTAACCACGAGAGAAACTAACCTAAATAATAACATAATGGTTCGGTAAATAAGTGGATTTTTATTTGAGATTAATAATTTTAATTCATAACCTTAATAGGATTTCTAGATTTATTTTTGTGAGTTTAAGGACATTTTCTAACTTTAAAAATATTTTTTTAAGTATTTTTAATTGATTTTTAAATTAAATAAATAAATAAAAAAATATAAAAATGTTGACTTTTTGACTTTGACCGTTGACCGGGCGTTGACCGTTGACCGGTCGGACCGTGTTTATTATATGCGCTGAGTGAGGTTCGAACTCGTGACCTCCCGTACGCGTGCACGCAGCTCTACCAACTGAGCTACGTGTCTAACCCGAAATATTTCTGTTTTTAATTATATTTATATACTACTTAGATTATTCAGAATTTTATATAATTAAAAAGGTTTTTAAACTAGTCGAACCGGTGCGCATGATGTGTTTCGAACCCGTGACCCCGTCGTTGTTTTGCTCCCAGCCCTACCAACTGGGCTGGGTGTCTAACCCGGTAAATAAAGGATTTCTATTTCTTTTAAGCATTTACTCCAGTTCATCTTCTTCATTTCAATAAACAGACTGTTAACCCGATTGTTTCGATTCATTAATCAATTCCTTTATTAAATTTTAAATAACTACACATGAGATTAATAAAAATGAGAGGGATTAGGTGAAAGATATACCGAACAGGGATCCCCTGTTTCTCCGACGATTCCAACGCTAGCAGATTATTCCGGCGACGTGTAACTTGCGATAGAGGATCTACAGGAAGTTTGAGGTGAGTGTGGGTGACTTCTGTCCGAGCTCTAGATGTCCTATTTATAAGGTAAGGCAATAGTGGGATAGATTCTTCGATTTTCCGGCAAGTATCTGAGAATTCCGGCGAACGCAGATAAATTCCGGCGACTGCTTCAGAGTGTTTTAGCGAGAGTTTAAGAGAGAGTTTGAGAGATTGAATGGGTTGGATTGAGGAATTTAGCCCTGTATTTATAGGCTGCTATATGAGATTTGATTTTTGGTTAACTCGGCAGTTATGACTGAAATTGGGGCTAGACATCGGTTATAACCGATTTCGTCGACTGTTATAGCGTTATAGTCAAAAGGAATAATGGCTGAACTCGCGGATTGCCGGATTTTCCGGTGATTGCGAGTTCTGCCGCGCTGAAATCCGGATTTTGATTTCGAGTCTTAGTTTAAATATCATTCGTTTCAGTATTCTAACAAAGAAGTCAAGTGGTGGAGCGGTAAAGTGTTTGTTTGGTTATATGCGAGACCCGGGTTCGAATCTTGGCGTCTCCTGTTTATTTTTTTATTCAGTTTTTATTATAATTATAAATTATGGTTTTTAAATTCCAATTTATTTATTGATTATGTATCGTTTAAAATTAAAATAAACAATATATACGCGACAAAAATTTTGACTGACTATCGGTTAATAAACGAAGCGGGTTTTGGAAAACCCGTTTTTTGACGGATGTTACAACGCGTGCACGCAGCTCTACCAACTGAGCTAAGTGTCTAACCCGAAATATTTCTGATTTTAATTATATTTATATACTTTTTAGTTTATTCAGAATTTTATTTAATTAAAAATGTTTCAAATATCGTCTGACCGGCTGGCTTAGCGGGGATCGAACCGGTGACCCTTGACTTAACTTGCACCCAGCCCGACCAACTGGGCTGGGTGTCTAACCCGTATTATATAGTGTCTGTATTATATTTAACAACATACTGTGGAACAATCTGTTTTGGTTTCGAAAAAATGGATTTTATTTCAGCAGAAACGGATATGTTCAAGACTCGAACCCGGGACGTGTACGTTATGTTTGCACACAGTCCACCACTGTGTGTCTAACCTGGTCATTATTCCGGTTTTTGTTATATTTATACGCATTTAAAAACTTCATCTTCTTCGATTTATAAAACCAGTGAATCCACCCGACTGTTTAATCGAAAATTTTTATTGAATTAGTTGATTGATTATTACTGATAATGAAAATAATTTAAACAGAAAAGGATTTAAGGATGTTATACCGAAAAGGTGTGATCTCCGATGAAGTTCCGGTGACTGAAAGAAATTCCGGCGAAGTGTAACTTGCGACAGAGGATCTTCAGGAAGTTTGAGGTGAGTGTGGGTGACTTCTGTCGAAGCTCTAGAAGTCCTATTTATAGAGTAAGGCAATAATGGGATAGATTCGGTTTTCCAGCGACTAACTCCGGCAGTGTCAGTAATTTCCGGCGACTTGCAGGTTGAACAGAGAGTTGAGCAGAAAGTTTTGGGTAATGTTTTGAGATGGTATGCGAGTGAAATTGAGATGAGATGCATCGGTATTTATAGTGCCCAATGTCAACACATGATTTCGGTTTCAAAATTTCGGTCAAGATGAAATTGTCTAACTGATCGCATAACCGACTGGGGATTGTTGACTCCTTGATTGAATTTATCGGTTACATTCGAGGATTGACGAGGAAAATCCGGTTTCTTGATGATAGCCGGTGACTTAGCGCGGCTGTTTCTGGTTTGAATCCGGATCTCTTCTTAAGTATTATTTGTTTCATAATATTCACAAGGAAGGCAAGTGGCGGAGCGGTGAAGTGTTTGTTTGGTTATATGCGAGATCCGGGTTCGAATCCCGGCGTCTCCTGTTTATTTTTTTTATTCAGTTTTTATTATAATTATAAATTATGGTTTTTAAATTCCAATTTATTTATTAATTATGTATTGTTTAAAATTAAAATAAACAATATATACGCGACGAAAAATTTGACTGACTATTCGGTTAATAAACGAAGCGGGTTTTGGAAACCCGTTTTTTGATGGATGTTACAGTATCCCCTACTTTTAGAAATTTCGTCCCGAAATTTAAGTAGTGGTATGTTTGACTCGAAAGGAGAGTGGTTTTGACAATTACATACTTAGAAGAGGGTAAGAGTTTAAATTTTATTTGAGGCGGTAACGTTCCTAGTAAGGGTTGAATACCCTGCTACAGGAATCGCTTTTTGATGCCTAAGATAAGGAATATTGATAAACAGAGTTGATTGACTAGGTATGATTTCATGCATAAGAGTTTTGGGAGAATTGATGCGTTTGGAAAGATAAGGTTATATCCTAAAACAAAACTTCTACCACTAAAACCTACATGGAACCTCTCATAACCGCCTGACAATGCCTCTGATCCTTTGGCAAGATTACTTATACATAGGAAGTACCAGCGGCGTATCCACCATATTCTTGTCAAATTTTCATTGGCTTTATCAGTAAGTTATGATTAGTTCTATGTGACTCTAGAACATAAACAAACACAACAACCAAAGCTTGAGTCTTAATTCTAAACGTATACATGTTTGAATGATGACAGTACCTCTCTCGTTTGTTATGATGAAGAGGTTAGTCTATGTAGAAGTGAGACACAACCCAACTTCTTTGAATGATGAGATTGAAATATGTTGAGATGTATGATGATATGAATGCTAAATCAGTGAGTATAAAACAAACTTCAACCATGACATTACTAAATCCTACATGGAACTTCTCATAACCGCCTGACAATGCCTCTGATCCTTTGGCAAGAATACTTATATATAGGAAGTACCAGCGGCGTATCCACCATATTTTTGTCAAATTTTCCTTGGCTTTAACAGTAAATTATGAGTAGTTCTATGTGACTCTAAAACATAAACAAACACAACAACCAAAGCTTGAGTCTCAAATCTGAAGGTATACATGATTGAATGATAACAGTACCTCTCTCGTTTGTTATGATGAAGGGGTTAGTCTAGGTAAAAGTGAGACACAACCCAACTTCTTTAAATGATGAGATTGAGATATGTCGAGATGTATGATGATATGAATGTTAAATCAATGAGTATAAAACAAAACTGAAATAGTAATTCGCATTAAGATTCTTGGATAAATTTCCAATTTATAATTGAGATACGTGAAGATTGAGATAACATAAAGAAAACATAAAAAAACTAAGCGGTTGGAGTTGAATCTTGATTTTTGGTGAAGAAAACTAGTTGGGTGGTTCGTTTGGGCCGTTAATATCTTCAACAGGATTGACGTTGATGTTGTAAGCTCTTCCTCTTGCTGGTGGCCTAGTGGTTAGGTTTTCTTGATTTGCTTGGTTAACTGGGTTTGCTTGAGCTTGGGCGTTTATGATGTTAACCAATCGAGGGCACGTGTTTCTAAAGTGGGTAGGGTCGCCACAATTAAAACAAGCTCGAACATAAGGAAACATGGGGTATTGGGGTTGTTGATATGTTTGGATCATGTTTTGAGTAGGGGGTGAGGTTTGGTTTTGAGAGGTACGGCAAACCTTGCTCAAATGACCATAGCGTCCACAATTCGCACATAGTCGACAAGGTAAGGTAGATGGATGGTGATAAAACAGGTGTTGCATTGAGGGTGAGGTCCAAAGTAAGGTTTCTTATTTGGGTAAATTGAGTTGGCTGCTACTTGAGTGATTGGGATAGCTTGGAGGGGTACGGCTTGTGAGGCTGGTTGATTGCGTTGGGTGACAGTGAAAATTTGCCCATCTCGTTTTCTCTTAGAAATGGGTTGAGAAGGGGATTTGGTTTGGGTGGAGTTTGAGGTTTCAGTTGATGCTTTATCCTTCTTCTTCTCCTCCTTGAAAGTCTTTATTCCGTATGCGGTTTTCGGTGAGCTCTGTAGCTAACTCCATGGCTGCTTCCAAAGTTGCAGGATTTGAAATGCTTGAAGGTGCATTTAGTGGTATTTGGGGGAGGGTTGATAACATTTTGATCTTCTTGATTGATTGGGTTGTCGGGATTAGCGGTAAAGGCTTGTTGAACTTGAACTATGATGTTGGGTATTACGGCCGCCATTTGTTGAGCGATTTGGGCAGCCATGCGCTCGCGAGATTTTCCTGATCTCATTTTCCTACGAGCGAGACTAGAAGACATCTACAAGGAATACGTATCAAGAGTATGATTTGGACGTTTTAGGGGTCATGTGTCGTATTTAGGAATGAACATTCATAAAGTAAATGAAGAATAATAATTTACTACATCCATAGGATGTCTTGGGCTTTGCTCGTAATTGGGCCTTTGCATGCCGCCATACTTCACCTTCGTAATCATGTGGGCCCCAGGATTACCGGGTCTTTCATATGGTTCGCATGTTTTAGCCTGGTAACGTACACTAAAACCCGGAGAAAATCGAGAAATATGTATGTAACGTATGATATTCGGAGTGCATCCAGGTGTGGACACGGCGACACCTCAAAGTGGGGTTAGTTCGAACGACGTTTGGTGTGGCATGCTTTGGCCTAATAGGTCCTTCGTACTCTCATCGTTAGTCCCCAGGTAGGCAACTGGTCCGTTATATTGGATTTATACGAATGCCAACCTAGACAGGACGTTCCGACTACCGGTACTTGTACCTTTACAGTTACTACATGCCCGTCGTAGAACTCACTTTGATGAGATTGAAAAACGAAAAATGTGACAAAATCTTGTTAAAGGAATATGAGGATGATTTGAATATGTGAACATTGAAATATGCGTGATGAATGTATATGTAAGCATGTTATGTTTGACTATAAGTATAACTCATTAAGTATCACACAAAATGATAGTAGGAGTGTTTGCATGCATTTGTGTATGTAATAAATACGAAACAAATAAACATCATGAGTTTGCATGTAACCACATAAACAATTAAAATCTAATCAACTATAGTATAGGCTCTAAGGGTCTAATAACCTATCCTATATCCCTATAGTCAAAAGCTCTGATACCAATCTGTCACACCCCGACCCGCAGCGGAAAAGGTGATCGGGGCATGATTGGGTTTTCATCAAAGCTCATGACATTTATTATAAAGTTTCATATTTATTATTTCGTTTAAAAGGAGATCATACAATCAAATCATACAAGTACAACATGTTCAATACATCTTTCAAGACTTCATTAATTTTCTTATAAGGCAATTTCCTACGTGTTCCTTGCTTCATCCTGTCCACCTGTATCATGTGTAAAAATAGGTTTTTGGGTCAACAAAAAGTTGGCGAGTGAATCCTATGAAAACATTTAAACGTGTTTATTGAATCAATTATAAAATAAAGTGCATAACCACATATGAGTAAATGTAGATGTAAATTTATTCACAAAACACAAAATATTAAATATTGCACACACATACACCAAATGATTGTTTTTGAGGCACGCGTTGTTCAACTCGTCTCCCACGAGGAACTGATGGGCCTATGAATGATTTTTGAGGCACGCGTTGTTCAACGAACTGATGGGCCTAATGAATGTTTTTGAGGCACGCGTTGTTCAACTCGTCTCCCACGAGAAACTGATGGGCCTAATAAATAATTTGCACACAACTTGACAATATGTAACACATCACAACAAACAATATTTACATTCTAAGTTTAGATCATATAATGGTATAGCACGAGTTTGAATGAGCGAATTAATTTAAGCGACACATGATACACCTTAAAACATGAATAAAAAGGGGAATTTGTAAGAATTCACTCACAGTGGTTGCGTTTTCTTGGATTGATGATGAATGGGCACGAATTTGGATTTAACCACGAGAGAAACTAACCTAAATAATAACATAATGGTTCGGTAAATAAATGGATTTTATTTGAGATTAATAATTTTAATTCATAACCCTAATAGGATTTCTAGATTTATTTTAGTGAGTTTAAGGACATTTTCTAACTTTAAAAATATTATTTTTAAGTGTTTTTAATTGATTTTTAAATAAAATAAATAAATAAAAAGAAAATAAAAATTTTGAATTTTTGACCTTTGACCGAGCGTTGACCGTTGACCGAGCCGTTGACCGGTCGGATCGTGTTTATTATATGCGCTGAGTGAGGTTCGAACTCGTGACCTCCCGTACGCGTGCACGCAGCTCTACCAACTGAGCTACGTGTCTAACCCGAAATATTTCTGATTTTAATTATATTTATATACTTTTTAGTTTATTCAGAATTTTATTTAATTAAAAATGTTTCAAATATCGTCTGACCGGCTGGCTTAGCGGGGATCGAACCGGTGACCCTTGACTTAACTTGCACCCAGCCCGACCAACTGGGCTGGGTGTCTAACCCGTATTATATAGTGTCTGTATTATATTTAACAACATACTGTGGAACAATCTGTTTTGGTTTCGAAAAAATGGATTTTATTTCAGCAGAAACGGATATCTTCAAGACTCGAACCCGGGACGTGTACGTTATGTTTGCACACAGTCCACCACTGGACTGTGTGTCTAACCCGGTCATTATTCCGGTTTTTATTATATTTATACGCATTTAAAAACTTTATCTTCTTCGATTTATAAAACCAGTGAATCCACCCGACTGTTTAATCAAAAATTTTTATTGAATTAGTTGATTGATTATTACTGATAATGAAAATAATTTAAACAGAAAAGGATTTAAGGATGTTATACCGAAAAGGTGTGATCTCCGATGAAGTTCCGGTGACTGAAAGAAATTCCGGCGAAGTGTAACTTGCGACAGAGGATCTTCAGGAAGTTTGAGGTGAGTGTGGGTGACTTCTGTCGAAGCTCTAGAAGTCCTATTTATAGAGTAAGGCAATAATGGGATAGATTCGGTTTTCCGGCGACTAACTCCGGCAGTGTCAGTAATTTCCGGCGACTTGCAGGTTGAACAGAGAGTTGAGCAGAAAGTTTTGGGTAATGTTTTGAGATGGTATGCGAGTGAAATTGAGATGAGATGCATCGGTATTTATAGTGCCCAATGTCAACACATGATTTCGGTTTCAAAATTTCGGTCAAGATGAAATTGTCTAACTGATCGCATAACCGACTGGGGATTGTTGACTCCTTGATTGAATTTATCGGTTACATTCGAGGATTGACGAGGAAAATCCGGTTTCTTGATGATAGCCGGTGACTTAGCGCGGCTGTTTCTGGTTTGAATCCGGATCTCTTCTTAAGTATTATTTGTTTCATAATATTCACAAGGAAGGCAAGTGGCGGAGCGGTGAAGTGTTTGTTTGGTTATATGCGAGATCCGGGTTCGAATCCCGGCGTCTCCTGTTTATTTTTTTTATTCAGTTTTTATTATAATTATAAATTATGGTTTTTAAATTCCAATTTATTTATTAATTATGTATTGTTTAAAATTAAAATAAACAATATATACGCGACGAAAAATTTGACTGACTATTCGGTTAATAAACGAAGCGGGTTTTGGAAACCCGTTTTTTGATGGATGTTACAGTATCCCCTACTTTTAGAAATTTCGTCCCGAAATTTAAGTAGTGGTATGTTTGACTCGAAAGGAGAGTGGTTTTGACAATTACATACTTAGAAGAGGGTAAGAGTTTAAATTTTATTTGAGCCATAGATGTTAGTAAACATGCAGATAGGCGCCCGTCAGAGAGGCACATGCCTAAGCACTGAACCCCTCATAATCACGACGGCGGTAGGGGATTACAACATGAGAAGGGTCCTGACAGACACAGTGAGCTTCGAAGACATCATATACAAACACTATTTTAATAGGATGCAAAAGAACGACCAAACTCATCCCATTGGGCAAATCACTTTCCCGGTCACAGGCGAAAAGGTAGATCCGAACTCATCCCATTGGGCAAATCACTTTCCCGGTCACTTTCGGCAAAACACCACATGAAAGGACTGTGATTGTTCACTTCCTAGTAGTCCGAGCAGAATCTCATTATAACGCCATTATTGGGCGACACACGCTGGGGAAATTAGACGTGGTAGTTTCTACGGCGCGCGGACTGATGAAGTTCCCGACCTCTGGCGGAGTAGCCACTGTTCACCGGGAACACACGAGCGAGGTTATGACTGCCAAGCAATGCAGATATGGCCCCACAGGGGGACCAAACCAGAAAGGTGGGTATTGAGCACAGATTACCTAGACCAGATGGTCACGATTGGGGAAACACTGTCCCTGGAAACTCATGGCAGTCTGAAGACATTACTATGCAACAATTTGGATGTTTTCGCCTTTGAACGTGGTGATATAACAGGGATATCTCGGGACAGGGCGGAGCATCGCCTGTCTACATTACATGGGATCAAGCCGGTGGCTCTGTGAAAGCGTAGCATGGCCCTAGATAGAAGAGAAGCCGTGGTTAAGGAGGTAAGAAAGCTAACTGAAGCAGGGATATTGAGGGAGACCCGATACCACACTTGGGTAGCTAACCTAGTTATGGTAAGAAAGTCAGATGGGACGTGGAGAATGTGCGTAGTTACAAAGATCTCAATAAAGCTTATCCTAAAGACGCGTATCCTCTCCCACAAATCGATTTCAAGGTCGACTCCTTGGTTCCTTTCCGCCTCAAATGCATGTTAGACGCGTACAAAGGATATCACCAGATTCAAATGGCGGAAGAAGACGAAGAAAAAAGGGCATTTCACACAAACGTTGGGATTTTTTGTTATAGGAAGATGCCCTTTGGGCTACAAAACGCGGGTGCAACATATTAGCGGTTGATGGATAAGGCTTTCGCCGGTCAGATTGGCCAAAACCTTGAGGTATATGTCGATGATTTGGTGATCAAAAGTAGAGAGGAAAAGGATATGTTGGCAGATATCGAAGAGACATTTAGAACACTGAAAGAATACAATATCAAATTAAACCCCAAGAAATGCTCATTCGGTGTAGAAGAATGCCAGTTCTTGGGGGTCATAGTAACAAAGGATGGTTTCAAGGCCAACCTTGAGAAAGTCATGGCCATCACTAACATGATGTCCCCTCGCACGCTTAAGGAGGCTCAGACACTAAATGGAAGACTGGTGGCAATCAATAGGTTCTTGGCCAAACACGCCGAGCGTTCCCTGCCTTTCATTAAAACATTAAAGGATTATCTGAGCAAAAATAATTCCAGATGGACGAAGGAAGCAGAAGAAGCTCTACAGGAGATGAAGCGTTTCTTAAGCCGTTTGCCAACCCTTAACACCCCTAGGCCTAACGAAGTTTTAAAAATCTACCTATCAGCAGCTCATAGGGCGGTTAGTGCAGTCCTGATGGTAGAACGCGGTGGGACGCAAACCCCAATTTATTACGTAAGCAAAGTACTGGTGGACCCAGAGACACGATACCCCACATTGGAACAATTAGTTTTGTCTTTGGTACACGCTTCCAGACGACTCAAAAGATATTTCCAGGGCCATAAAGTCCAAGTGTTAACAAGTCATCCACTACAACAAATTTTGCATAGGCCGGAAATATCAGGGCTCTTAGCGAAGTGCGCAGATGAAACACTGGTTAACACGAGGTTATCCCAGCTGAACCGTCTCGTATAAATGGAGTTCAATCTCTCTTTCTACTCGCCCTCAGCTGATATCCTGCAAAACAGAACACTGGTGACTCGCCACAAGGAGGAGGATAGGGGGTTCTCCTTGTGACCACCCTCCGGTGTGAGAATAAGTACTGTTCTGAGGATAAATAGTGTGTGTGTTAATAGTAATGGTGTGAGAGTGGGGATCTTTAAACTTGAAAGAGGAGTCTTCTATTTATAGCCGAAGGATGAGGAAGGAGGAGGAGACCTGCTAGCTAGCCAGTGGGTGCCAGCTGTCCGACCAAAGGGAATATCCGGTTTTCCTCTGTTGTTGCTAGAGTAATGAGTGACGTGGCACACCCTTATTCGTCCAGCTAGACGTCCTTTGGCTGTAGCTGTCGGTCTGTCCTCTGGGTCTCTTGCTGGTCCAGTTGGCTTCCTCTTACGGGTGACACGTGTCGTCCTTTATGTATAGAGGAGCATCTTCCTTCTCCCCTACAATTCCTTCCAGATCTTTCTAGAAGCTTCTGGATGTCCTTGGCTGACATGGGATGCCAAGCTGGAAAAAAGTGGTATGGTCCCTGCCACATGTGCATTGATTTGGGACCATACCTCTTCAAGTCACCCAGTCTAGTGTCTCTTCTAGGTGAGTTTATCATCTGGGAGGGATTCTGGACTCATAAAAATGTAGGTGTTGCTGCTTTTCTAGTTTGTTTGCTTATGTTGGGTGTAATTCTGAGCCAACACTGCGTACGGCGCATGGGGATGGCGTGTAGAGCTGAGCCAAAAGGGTGCATGGCACATGGAGATGGCTTGCAATCTTGAGCCAGAATGGCGCATGGAGATGGTGTGCAAAATTGAGCCAAAACGGTGCATGGCGCATGGGATGATGTCTTGCAAACTTGAGCCAGAACGGCGCATGGCGCATGGAGACGGTGTGCAAAATTGAGCCAAAACGGCGCATGGCGCATGGAGACGGCGTGCAAATCAAGCCAAAACGGCGCATGGCGCATGGAGACGGCGTGCAAATCAAGCCAAAACGGCGCATGGCGCATGGAGATTTCTTCTAGGAGAAGTTTTTGTGTTTGTAGGTAAAGGACGTTTGACGTGACTGATGTTGTCTGATGGCTGTCTTGTCATGGTGAGTGAACAGTCGCTTTATCAGGTGGCAGGTATGCTTTTCGCTTTGTGTCAGGCGCATGATGGCCACGCGCCCTAATCGGGCGGCGTACTTTTCTCTCTCTCCTGACGTGGCATCTCCTTATTGGGTGACGGTCTGCCTTCTGTCGGTCCACCTCCCCATCGCATTAAATGCGATGGGTATATATACCCGGCGTTTCCCTTGGAAATCCACCTTCCTCTCCTCACTTCCTCCTCCTTCAAAAATTTTTTCCCTTATCTTTTCCAAGAATTTCTTTCTTTTTCCCTCGATATTTCTTCCAACATGTCTACCTCTTGCAAGCATGTGAGCACTAAGAGGCATCGATCTGGACCTCGGAACCCTCCTGGGCCTAACCAGACAGTGATTAACTGGAGAGAGGAGGAGTTCCACAACATTATTCAAAACTGTGATTTTCGTCCGATTGGGGGGGTTCAGTTTCCAACAGCTGGTTGCACCGCTTTAGATGCCCCTCCTGGGTATATGACATTATATGCCGCTTTCTTTAGGAAAGGTAACTTCCGCTTGCCCATGTCGAAGTTTGTTCGAGAAGTCTTGACGGGATATGGGATACACCTTTCTCAGGTGAATGCTTTGAGTTCGTGTAACCCATTTTGAGTTCATCTGTCGTGCTCAGAGGATAGAGCCTACCTTCGAGATGTTCAATGTCTTCTACTACGTGACGTATACCGGTGGCTTCTACTCCTTTAATGCTCGTACCGCCGGCGTACTTCCATGTAGTCAGGATCCTCCCAAGAGCCTTCATGACAGGAAGTAGAAAAGTTTCTATATTCGCCGCAGTGTTATCCCTATAGAGATGCACTACCGTAATGAGGATGAGGGTGTGCCCAAGGTAGCGGTTTCTATTCCTTTCGCTTATTAAGATTGGTATAAGACCTTGACTCGCAATGCCACCCCTATCATTCAACTGGAGGAGAGAGCTCTAGTTGCTGCTGGAATGAGCTTGTTGTGGGTGCCTAGGGAACCTAGGGCTTTTCCCCTCAACGTCCACAAGGGCAAAGGTAGCTTTCTTTTGCCATCTCATGTATTAGTGTCCTTTAGTTTTCTTTCTCCTCTTACACAATTATGTTATTTAGCAGGGTATAGTTTGATTAATGTTTTCGACCCCAACATTGCTGGTGAGTTTGGGACTGGATTGCTGGCTGCTGGTACACCCACATGGGATGATAGAATTAGGAACAATTTCTTGCATCCTACTCCCGAAAGCCTTGGCAATCTTGCCAACGTTTCTTTAGGTGCTCTTGAGGATAAGACTGATGTCCATGTTTCTCCTATTTGTGGGAGACTATTCTCCTTTCGAGTGAGGAGTCTACTGGTCCCTCTCATGGCCTGATTCACCGTTCGTCTCGTGCAGGGCCACAACAATGACCTGGTCCAGCCCCTGTTAGTGGCAGCGAAGTTAATCCTCCTACTGCAGATCCTGTGGTGGTTAAAGAGTCGGAGTAGGAAAAAGTTGACCTTGGCACCACTGAGAAGAAGGAGGCGCGCACAAAGAAAACTGCTAGCAAGCCTGCTAATGAACCTTTTCATAAGCGATCTTCTAATGTTCCATAACTGGACTATGTTGTTGTGTCTGACACCTTATCCGGTTTAGACACAGGAGTAAAACCCTCACCGAGAAAAAGCAAGAACTGGATGCTCAAGCTGCTCTTCTCCTTTCTGAGAAGAAATTGAAGGTGATGGGTGTGCCTGTTGCACACTCAGATTCTGATGTGGATCTTGGGGTATTCGCCCTAAGCCCGGGAATCTGCTCGAGAAGATATACGAGGCATCTTCTCACCCTAGGAGTATGATTTCTATCTGTTTCATGTTTACTGTTTTCTTACCTTATTGTACTCTTCTTGTGATGATCTATTTCCTCCTTTGCAGCTTCTGCCAAGCCTATTAAATCTTCGTCTAAGGGTGTGAAGATCACGCTCCTCGTACTGCTAATATTACACCTCCTCTTTCTCCTCCCCCACTTCCCTTTGATCAACCTTCACCCTCCCTAGCACCTAAGGGGAAAGGTAAGGAAGATCTGATTAAGGGAGTGGGTGAAAAAGGAGTAACCCCTGGGTTGGTGATTCAAGATGATGATCCTGGAGCAGAAGGTAGGGAAACTGACTGGGAGTCCAGTGAAGTTACCCCCTCCCCAAGGCACACGATATACTCGTCGCGTCCCCTCTCCTTCCGGTGGGCGTGGCGGCTTTGTTGGCCAGCAGGGTCCGGAGTTTGCAGGGGCTGGGTCTAGTGGATCTTGGATGGCCCACAATCCAGCTTGTGATGATCCTTCGCATGTCCCCTGATGGAACTTAACCCAAGGCTCTTGCATGGATAATCTTGATAATTGCCGATCGTTATATTCTCTCTCCCCCAGCTGAGCGCCTATTTTAAAAGAACCGGAACCGCTTCCAACTGTTGGATGATCATATTCTTTCTGGTGTCAACTATCTCTCGACCACACAGGAAATTGTTCGAGATTGGCAGTCTATGGGGGAAGATATCATGGATTTTGAAGCGGCCAAGAAATCGTTTGAAGCGGAAAAAGATGTGTTCAATTCGGAGAAGAAAGGATTGTTGTGGAGGGTTACGGATGCTGAGGAGAAGTTGGCTCAAGAGAAACAACTCAATGCTGACAGACGACAAGAGTGGGAGGTTGCTTGTGAGCGTACTAACCGTGTATTGAAGGCTATAGGCGATGAAGTTATCGAGTCAATGGTGAACGAGCTAAAGAAGGTAAAGATTATGAACGCCTGTCTGCTGCTTATAAACAACAAGAAAAGAAAGTTCTTGCCGCGCAAAAGAGTAATGACGAGGCTCGCGCGCGCATTGCGGAGCTCGAATAGGTGGTTGCTGATCAACAGGCCCAGAACAAAATGTTAGAAGTGCTTTCTCAAGATTTGGGCGATGATTGTAAATGGTTACTGACGCGCGGCGTCCCTTTGGTATGTGTCTTTCTTTCCTTATCTTTTGTTAGTTGGTACGTGTTTTGACTCCCTCTCTCTGTGTAGATTGCTAACTGCTTGGTGAGGTCGAAAGAAGTCCCCAAATACATGTTCGAGCTTAGCGGTGCTGCGTATGACAACGTCCGGAAAAATGGATATGCTGAAAGGAAAGCTGCTGCTCTTGCAAAGGCTAAAGACGACAAGTTTGATCTTTTCAAAGTTGACTGCGCTGGTAATTATGTTGCACGCCGTGGAGCTGCAGTAGAGACTTTGAAAAAGGTCCTTGAAGATACCCCTGCACTTACCGGTGGGGTTGGTCCTAGTTCTCAAGTTTAGATGTGTTACTTTCCGGCTTGTATGCCGTGTTTTTGGTCTACGGACCATGTACTTCAGACAATTTGCTTTTTTATGGGGTTGTAAACATGATACTGAATCTGTGGGGTGTGATGGTTACTCACCTCACCACAATTGTTTTGACTAATGATATGCATGCTATATTTTGGTTTGAATTATGTGTGAATTTGTTTACGTTACAATTTGTGTATATGTCGATTGCTTTGAACAGGTGTGATGAATGAATGATGACTTCAACAGTATATTGTGTTTTCCTGACCCAGCTATGCACTTAATCGTGACGAGCTTTGGAGGTCTACAATGTTTTCTACTGTTATCATGCCATGTTTTATTCCACATGCCTGGATTGATACGAATTGCTCATTGACAGGGTATTGCGTTCCTTCGACCCGGCTGTGCACTTGGTCGTGACGAGCCTTGGAGGTCTACTTTGAGTGTGACGTTCTTGAGATAACGTTTTCATGTGTTTGTGGGCTTACAAAGTGTCTGCTGAATGACACGTGTTTGCATATGATTGACCCGGCTGTGCACTTAATCGTGACGAGCCTCAAGGGTCAACCATCTCATGTGTCATTAAGTCAGCGATGTTTTCATGTGCACCCAAAGTAATATATGCATTTATAACTAAAATTCACAAAATAGATGTAGGATAGGCAACACTTCTTGTATATAAGATGTATGTGTAGGGCTTCGAGCCTTACATAGAAAAAGAAACATTTGCTCATTACATGTAACACTTCCTTAATTGTTGAGCATTCCAAGTCCTGGGGACTTCTTTGTCATCTAGGGTGCGCAACTGGTATGCCCCTTTCCCAGGACCTTGCTATTGATATATAGTCCTTCCCACTTCGGGGCTAACTTCCCTGGCTTCTCCACGTTTAACGCCTCGTTATCTCTGAAGACATAATCACCCGGATTGAAAGTGCAAATCTTCACCTTGCTATTATAATATTTTTCATGTTTTGCTTTGTATTTTGCCTTGTTTATTAATGCCATTTCTCTCCGTTCTTCAAGGAGGTCTAAGTCCAACCTGCGCTGTTCTTCATTGTTCATAGCATTCATTGCAAGCATCCGTGGAGATGGCAAACCGATTCTGCTGGTATGACTGCCTCTGACCCATACACCAAACTGAATGGAGTTTCTCCATTACTTATCTTGGGCATTGTTCGGTGGGCCCACAGGATGCTAGGTAGCTCATCTACCCAACCTCTTCGCTGAGTTCCAAGTCCGGCTTTAATCCCCCCCCCACAATGCTCTTGTTTACGGCTTCTACTTGCCCATTCCCCTACGGGTGTGCAACTGAGGAGAATGTATTCTCAATGTTCAATTCTTTGAACCATTGTAGGTCTTCAACATGAAATTGTACCGTTGTCAGTGATGATATGTAAAGGCAGACCGAATCGGCAAATAATTTTCTCCAGATAAATTTCATTACTAGCATTGTGTTGTGGAGGCTAGTAAATTTCGCCTCTACCCATTTGGTAAAATAGTCAACAATGACTATAATGAATTTGACCGCCCCGGGGCCTCGGAAATGGACCAACCATATCAATTCCCCACTGTTGAAATGGCCATGTTATTGTAATGGAACAAGTTCGTTTTTGGGGCGCAGGGTTATTGGTGCATGCCGTTGGCATCCGTTACATTTTCTCAACACTTCTACTGCATCTAAGTGCATCCCTGGCCAATAGTACCCTGTGTTCATCACCTTGGCTACTACCATTCTAGGGCATGCGTGGATTCCACAGATCCCCTTGTGCACTTCTCGATCAAGTAATTAGCGTGATAAGGGTCTACACAGCGGAGTAGAGGCCCTAGGTAAGACCGTCAGTACAAAATGCCATCAGGCATCTGATAATGTAAGGCTTTGTGTTGCACTTTCCTTGCTTCGGCCTTGTTGTCTGGTAATATTCCTGATTGAAGGTACATGATGATTGGAGACATCCAGGATGATGACCCCGTCTGGATGACACTTACCTGACGCAGTGGCACTGACGGATTCTTCAATACCTTAACTCTCACATCCTTTGCTAAGTGCTGGAAACTTGTGGATGCAAGCTTGCTTAAGGCATTTGCAGGCTTGTTCTCGCTTCAGTTAATATTTGTGATTTTGAAAGAGTGGAAACTCTGTAGCAGAGTTTTTGCTTGTTCGAGGTATAATGCCATTATCTCACCCTTGGCGTCGTATTTGGCCGTCGATTTGACCCGCCACTAGCAACGAGTCTACGTGCGCCTCCAAGTTTTTCACCCCCATCTTGATTGCCAGTCGTAGTCCGGCAAGGAAGTCAAGGAAAGCCTCATACTCTGCCTCGTTGTTCGTGCTCTTGAACTCTAGGCGAATGGTGTAGGTGAACTCAAGCTTCTCCGGGCTTACCAACCGTAATCCTACGCCTGCTCCGTCTTCGTTGGATACACCGTCTGTATTTTACAACCACGCCTCATCTGCAGACTGTTTTTCAGCCTTTTCCATCACCTTGCATTCTTGTTCTTTCTCTTTCGGCACTTCAGTTTGAAAGTTTGCTAATATTTGTCCCTTAATTGCCGACCGAGGCTTGAAAATAATGTTGTGTCCACCCAGCTCGATGGCCCATTTTGCTAATCTGCCAGAGATTTCGGGCCGAGCCAAAATATTGCCAATGTTGTAATTTGTCAGCACTTGGATAAGGTGACCTCCGAAGTACCTGCGCAACCTTCTGGGTCATTCAAGGTTCGGCCGACGTAGTATACGGGTGTTTGCACCCCCTGCCGGTTAACTAATAGGACTGCCCATACTTCCCTTTCTGACGCCGACAAATACATCACCAAGGGTTCATCTTTCATTGGGGCTGTCAAGGTAGGAAGGCACAATAAGCAATCTTTAATTTCTTTGAATGCGGCTTCAGCCTCTGGCGTCCATAAAAATTTGCTTTTCTTCACACAATTCCCGAGGGTTGTGATAAATGGAAAAGACTTCGCTGTGTGATTAGCGAGGAAACGGTTTAGCGCGGCTAAACGTCCTGCTAGGACTTGCATCTCTTTTATTATTGATGGGGAAGGCATTCTCTCTATCGCTTCTATTTTCTCCGGGTTAACTTTGAATCCGTCTTTGGTCATTATGAAACCTAGAAATTTACCCTCCTCCATCCCGAATGAGCATGTGGCTGGGTTCAATTTGATGTCCACGCTTCGAGCGTATCAAAAGTCTTCTGAATGTTTTGCAACATCGCATTTTCCTCTTTGCTCATGATAACGAGGTCATCCATGTAAACGTCAACGTGTTTGCCAATGTCTTCCCCAAACGTTTCGTTCATCAGCCTCTAATACGTAGCTCTCGCGTTTCGCAAACCAAATGGCATTTTTGTATAACAGTACAACCCCATCGGCGTGTGGAATGCTGTCTTGTCTTCGTCTTGGATAGCCATTTGGACTTGGTGATATCCCTTGTAACAGTCCAGAAAACACTTCCAGCGAAAGGATGCCAAGGAATCAATCTTTTCATCAATTTCCGGTAGGGAATAACAATCCCTTGGACATGCCTTGTTTAGGTCTTTGAAGTCTACGCACATTCTCCATCCACCGTACCTTTAGGTACCATCACTGGATTAGATACCCAAGTTTGATAGCGCACTTCTCTGATTATTCCTGTGTTTAGAAACTATGTAACTTGTTGTTTCATAGCTTCGTGTTTTTCAGGTCCCAAGTTGCGCTTGGTCTGCATGACTGGTTTGGTATTTTCTGAAACAATTAAACTGTGTTCCGCGACGTGCCGTGGAACCACCACCATGTCAGTTAGTGTCCAGGCAAAGACGTCCATATTCTCGAACAAAAATTTCTTGAGTGCTGTGCGCGTGGACTCGGATCTGCTGGGCCTAAGTTATCGTTTGCTCTGGGTATTTCATGTTTAGGATCCATTTCTCTGCTTCTACGCCTGGTGTCAGCTTGCTTGTCTTTGAAGGTCTCACTTCATCCGTCATGAGTACTTCTTTGCTTACATAAATGATCGCCACCCCTGTCTCAGTTGGGAAACCTACTGCTGCATGAGATACTGAGCAGATCATGCTAAAATCACCCTGAGATTCTCGTCCTAACAGGATATCGTGCCTTGAGTTTGCCGGCAAGACCATGAACATGAGTTCTTCTGTTCTAGAATTTCTTACATCCGAGAGTAGCACCGGAGAAGATATCTGACCAAGAGGAAAAATAGCCTCATTACAGAAACCAATGAGTGGGTAATCCACTGGCTCTAGACGCACTTTGTCCTCCTCGTCCAGTTGATTAAAGCATTGCTCATAGATGATATATGCCGTGCTCCCTGGATCGATGAATATGTAATCTGTTTGATAATGACCGAATACCCACGAGATTATGATAGGTCTTATTTCTCTTGGTCCTCCCATAACAACAGGGAAAACGACTTGCTCCTCGTGCCATGTATCATCCTTCGTGCGCTTGTATGATTCTTTTTTGGTTTCCTTAGGCCTCCCTGTATCATATGTGTCTCGAGCTTTTGGAGTTTTTTTTGTTATCAGGACCTTCCTCTCGCCTTTGGATTTGACGTGTGTCTCTTTTGCCACCTTTGACCAAACGCGTGAGCTTGCTGCTCTTCAAGGCTTGCTCTATATCTTGTCTCAAGCTGATGCAATCCTTCGTTAAATGTTCTGTATCTTTGTGACATTCGCAGAAAAGGTTTGGATCCTGCCCTCTCTTGTTATGCCTCTGCAATGGAGCTTTGAATTGGTAATTTTCAGTGGACAAAACCTCAGAAGGAGTTTTTGCGAGAGGTCTCCATTTTTTCTCCCTGTTCTCTTTCTTGATCTCTTTTCGATAACCTATCTAGTTGATGGTCATGCGTGCGTCTTCGACCGATGGGCTTTTATCCCTATAGCCAGATGTTTTCCAGGGTTGGTACCGCCCTTTCTTGTTACGCTTGTCACTAGCATGCTGACTATAATTGCTTTGACGTCCTTCGTCACTTATCAGTTGCTTATCCGTTTGTGCAATGATTTTTGCTGCTTCGATGAAGGTTTCCCAGTCTTTGGGGCCTCCAGCTCTGCCTTTCAGTCTCCAAATCAAGTCATCACATTTGACGTCGCACATGAAGTTCACGCGTCTGATTTCGTTTCCCACGTTTCCTATCTCCAAACATTCCTTGTTGTATCTAGTAATGAAGTCTTCGATAGTTTCATGATCCTTGCGCCAGATGTTGAGAACATCTGCCGGATCTCTGGTGTACCTTCTTTGTTGGCTAAAATGAGATAGGAATTTCTCTTGGAAGTCCATCCAAGACTTGATTCTTCCTGCTGGTAATTTATCAAACCATGCGCGCGTCGCGCCTACGAAGGTTTGTACGAAGAAGTGGCACCAAACTGGTAAAGACCATCCTCCTAAAACTCCCGCACTTGTGAACACTTGTAAGTGATCATCCGAATCTGTAAGGCCGTCGTACTTTCCCATATTATCTGGTAACTTTTTTTTTCTAAAGGAGCCATAGCGATCTCTTTGGTGAATTTGGACTTCTCAGCCACACCCTCGGGATGATAGCTTAAAGTGAAATCATGCTCCGCAGCCTGATTATACCTCGCGTGTGCACGTGGCCTGTATGACTCGTGGTTTGGCGACAATCTGCTGAAGATAGAGGTTTCTTCTTGTCTGTAAGTGGAATCCTCTTCCTCATTATTCTGCTCCCATTCTTTGTTGAAATTGTGCGGCCCCAGTCTGCCACGCAACAGGGGTTTCTTTTGTTTCTGAGTGTGTTGCTCGTAGTTGCTCTTTGTTTCACTATACGTATCCCGCGTGTCGTGCGCACTTTGTCTTTTTATAGTGTATGATTTCTCATGGTGTTGATTCATGGGCATAGTGTGCTGCGAAACTGCGTGTTGGGTCTGTTGTTGCGCCGGTGTCATATGTCGGGTCTGCAGGGGCTGTGCTTGGATCAACGCCTGCTGCGCACTCAATTGTGCATAAATTACGTTTATCATCGCTTGCTACTTGGAATACCATGAAGCGAGGGTTTTCCCTTCTGGTAATCCTAGCAATGCTGAAATGTTTGGTTGTACCGGTTCCGATGGTCTTGATGGGCCACACCATGGTTCATAGTCTGAACTCTGGGAGTTACCTGATTGATTACTCTCGAAGCACTTCCAAAGAAGTCCAGGATACGAGTGTTTGGCCCTCCATCCTTGACGATCTCGTCCGTTTGGTATCCCTGGGCGTGTGCGTTGCCCGTGGTCAGTTCAAACGGAGAGTTTTCTCATCGTTTTGGAGAGAGGAATTTCTTTCAGCCATGGAAGAGTGTTTTTCGAAAAGGGAGACGAAATTAGTAAAAGGTTAAAATTGGTGGGCGCCAATGATGAAACACTAGTTAACACGAGGTTATCCTAGTTGAACCATCTTGTATAAATAGAGTTCAATCTCTCTTTCTACTCGCCCTCAGCTGAAATCCTGCAAAACAGAACACCGGTGACTCGCCACAAGGAGGAGGATAGGGGGTTTTCCTTGTGACCACCCTCCGGCGTGAGAATAGTTACTGTTCTGAGGAGAAATGGTGTGTGTGTTAATAGTAATGGTGTGAGAGTGGGAATCCTTAAACCTGAAGGAGGAGTCTTTTATTTATAGCCGAAGGATGAGGAAGGAGGAGGAGGAGACCTGCCAGCTAGCCAGTGGGTGCCAGCTGTCCAACCAAAGGGAATATCCAGTTTGTCTCCCTTGTTGTTGCCAGAGTAATGAGTGACGTGGCGCACCCTTATTCATCCAACTACACGTCCTTTGGCAGTAGCTATCAATCTGTCCTCCGGGTCTCTTACTGGTCCAGTTGGCGTCCTCTTATGGGTGACACGTGTCATCCTTTATGTCTGGAGGAGCATCTTCCTTGTCCCGTGCAATTCCTTCCAGAACTTTCTAGAAGCTTCTGGATGTCCTTGGCTGACACGGGACACCAAGCTGGAAAAAAGTGGTATGGTCCCTGCCACATGTGCATTGATTTGGGACCATACCTCTTCATGGGCCATTAAGTTGGGCGCGTTAGGCATCGAGTACTGCAACCCCACAGCGTTCAAGGGACAGGTGATCGCGGATTTCCTCGCGGAAACCCCAGAAGGCGAAGATGTCTCCCAAGCAGACATGGAAGCCCTGGTAATCAATGATGATAACAAGGTCTGTAAATTATTCACAGACGGCTCTTCCACTGGAAAGGGGGCGGGAGCAGGCTTGATGCTAATCAGTCCAGAAGGAATCAAACTAATGTACGCCCTTAATTTTGTATTTGAATGCTCAAATAATGAATCGGAGTATGAAGCATTGCTGGCAGGGATACGAATGGCATACTCAATGGGTGCCACTCGGTTAAACGCATACGTAGACTCCCTGCTGGTAAACAACCAGATAAATGAGACATATGAAGCCCGTGACGAGTCAATGGCCAAGTACTTGGCCAAAGCAAGGAGCCTCATAGCCATGTTTAACAGGGTCACGTTAACTCATGTCCACCGTGGGAAAAACCAAATTGCAGACGCTTTAATCAAATTGGCAACATCATGTATGGAACTTGAGGTAAGGGTTAAAACCTTGCAAGCCCCATCTACATCAGAGGGGGAAGTTTCCACCACTCAAGGTGCAGAAGAGGAAGGTTGGATGACCCCTTTGGTTAAATATTTGACAAATGGAGAATTACCTGAGTCAAAAGGGGCAGCGCGGAAACTACAAAGCAAAGCTGTACAGTACGAATTGCAAGCAGGAACCCTGTATCGGCGATCTTTCTTGGGACCCTCATTACGCTTTGTCTCTCCGTCAGAAACATAGTATCTGATCAAAGAAATTCACGAAGGCATCTGTGGCATTCACGCCGGCCCTTGATCTATAGTAGCTAAAATAACAAACGTGGGGTATTATTGGCCAGGAATGCATGGGGACGCGGTAAAGAAGCTACAGAAGTGCATGAGTTTCCAGCACTATGCGCCACAGGCCTTACGCCCCAAGAACAACATGATACTCGTGACAGCGGCATGGCCTTTCCAAAAGTGGGCAATCGACATAGTGGGACCTTTTCCCCACGCCCCATGCAGAGTTAAGTTCCTTATTGTTGCAATTGATTATTTTACTAAATGGGTTGAGGCGAAACCACTAGCCAAAATAGGGGCAGACAGCGTTAAGAAGTTCCTGTGGGAACATATCGTTTACCATTTCGGCTTACCACTTTACATGGTCAGCGACAATGGGACTCAATTCGCTGAAAAAACCATCCAGGATTGGTGCAAAGAATTACACATCCAACAAATCTTCACTTCGGTCGCTCACCCACAGGGGAACGGTCAGGTGGAACGTGTTAATAGGACAACACCTAAGCCAGGAAGTAAAGAAACACCTTTCTGTCTGACTTATGGGACCGAAGCAATGATCCCAGCCGAGGTAGGACTGCCATCGTTGTGTCGTATGTCTACCCAGAGTGATAATGATCAGCGCCTGCGGGAAAAATTGGACTCGTTGAAGGAACGGCGAGAAACAACAGCGATCAAGGAAGCATGGCACAAGCAGGTCATGGCCAAGTATTACAACAAAAGAGCTGGAGCCGTCACATTCCGTGTCGGAGATTATGTTCTAATAGAGAACGAGGCCAGCAAGGCGGAAAGTACAGGCAAATTGGGACCCACGTGGGAAGGACCATATTACAAAGTACGTGAGGTGTTGGGAAAAGGTGTATATGCCCTTGAACACTTAGACGGGACACCCATTCCCCGCTCATGGAATGTGGCTCAGTTGAAAAAATGTTACATGTAACCCTTCTCCCCTACGGAGAAAGCAAACACTCATTTTTACTGATTGTTCTATGATTCTTTTCTTTCGTTAATAAAGACGTTATTTTTCTGGTTATATGTGTATTCATCGTGACATGGAAAATTTTAACCCCCACATATATGTATTTATATCCAAAAACATGATCTGAAACAACCCAGACATAACATATTGCTAGTCATTTTGACTATACAACAAAATACATTTGTAGCGCTAACAAGATAGGTGCCTTGGTAATAGGCACGTCAACTATCTTACAACCGGACTTAAGTGAACTTGTCATCCATCTTCACCATAGCCCCAAAAGCATTCCAAGTACTTGTAACATTCCGGTAGCACCGGAACCAAAAAACCAGCTCCACAAGCACATTTTTCTAGTCGACGCCGACCAGCATCTTCATCACTTCTGCAGGGTTATGAAAGATGCCGGTGTCCATCACTAACAAGGTGGGAAATATAACCAACCCATCCTCCATTACCAGTGGTTTGACCTCTAGTTGATCGTCCACATGAGCAACGCCCACATCGGCCCCCACCGTTGGTGGCACCACAATCGGGCCTGATATGTCAATTACAACCGGCGGCTTGGCCACTTGAGGGCACCTTCTTCGTTGATGAACATAACATAACCCGTGCCGACGATCCACTTCACCACAAACTTTATTTTTGCGGCCGACGTTACGTTAGGAACGACGACCTTTTGGATGAGCAGGATAGGACTCGTGCAGCATAGGTATTGGCTTCAAATGATCAGACATTAGGTTTCCCCTCCGTCTGCAACCTCCAAGGATCGGTGAACGGTTAACGAATCAACGTACGATGACACTGTGTGCTAAGAAAGCAGGGTATCAGCAATCTCACATGACTTCAATATTTCGGTGACACGACGACGACAATTCCCTCTGTTCATGTTTCTTATAGGGGTTGCCGGAAATAGTATACAAGGCCATGGCCACAAATATATATAGGGCCATCATAAAGAAGGGACGCCAAATAGTCACATCGCCACAATGTCAGGGAGGCGAGGTCAGAATAATGATGACAGTTCATTTATTTTTTAGTCTGATCATCATGTCACAAAATGATTAAACTGACAGTAAATATACTAATATTTTATTACATCCGACACCTGTCCAAACACTTAAACACAATTAAGAGACATTGGAAGACGAAACGTCCAACAAACGGTGCAAGGCTTCCGGATCTTCACTAGCCGCCGCATCAGCAATTTGTTGAAACTCGGGCAAAGGGTCGTTCACTACAGCGGTCAGAGTACCCGCCATAAGGTTGAAAGCACTAACATTCGCCGAACGAAATTCTTCAGTGACTAGTTCTTCACGGCTACATTCAATATAGGCGGCATGCATCCCGTCATGCCTCCCAGTTTCATAGGCAGCCACGGCCATCTCCTCCAATAAGTTGCTAAAATGAGCAACCTTGCACTCCATGTGACTTCCACCATTGCGTCTCGCGCTGTAGCAGCTCAACCTGATTACCCAGTTCCTCCACCCGGGCAATGGCGCTATTCTTCGCAGTCTCTAGATCTACACGCTAAGCCTAATAAGCAGCAAGTTCTTGTTGTAACTGGGTTTTTTGGACTAAGAGGTCATCAAGACTTTGACAAGTACGCTAATACCGTGCACGAGTTTCTTCCATTTTTGACATCAAGGTGGCGTGCCTCTCTTGTACCTGTGACACGAATTCAGCATCTACCAAAAGACCACGAATTTGGGAGGATAGAACATGAATCTTTTCCGCTTCCGCTACTGCTTTCCTCTCCAGCTTGCGCTAAGTCTTCAACGGCGCCTCAGTGATCCGACTTTTCTCTTGGCTATCGTGGGCCCATACCACGCGCTCTTCAGCAAGGTTTGTTGTCACTCGCTTCAAGTCTTCCTCCGCCTTTTGTTTCTCAAGGGCTAGGCGAGCTTCCCTTACCTGGGCAGTATCCAACAAGTCGTCACGTCACTGTAAATCATCCATCATTTGTTGTATCATTTGACGAGCTTGATACAATTCACGATTGTCTTGGGCCCATCGTCGTATTATTTCAGCAATTCTTCGCACCCAAGATACCACGTCGGTCAGAGCAACATCTAGCAGCTGACCACCATCTAGCGCTTCCACATAGGCAACCTCAGCAGGAGGAAAGGCATGCTCGACCCTATGACTAACCACGTGGGGGTGAATCAAACGAGATGATTCCGCAATTTTCCACTTTGGTCTGTAGGGCCTGTCGGGAAGACGATTATCCCAGGTTATGGTAGGCAAGTACAACCCTTCAACAACATGATCTTCGTCACGAATGTCGTTGCTATAACCCGCCGAGTCCTCTACCCTTTCATATGATAACTCGGTAGATGAAAGCGGATGTGTTGGAAGAGGGTTACCAATGGAGGTAAATGGAGCCATCAGCGTCGTTTCGATCACCGTTGTTATCACAGTGGCGGACGTCTGAAGAGCAGCCGCGACGGGAGTCACCAGGGAAAGCACAACAACAGTAGTTACAACAGCCTCAGATATTGAAGGCCCTAAATCCCCCGCGCCAGATGTCGACAACCCTACATCGGCGTACATGTCCATTACGCTGCTCGCTCGAACAACAGGGGCGTTGGCCTCACCAGTAATGGGAGTCCCAGCACCCGCTGTTGTTTGTTCCTCAGCAGGGGTAGTAGTTGCATCGCCAGAAGTGGCAGTAGCTCCACCTAGATTTTACCATATGGTGATACTCAAGAGCAACTGCCAATTAAAATAAAAAATAATAACGACGAACGCTACTTACCAATTCCGGCATGAGCAGCCTAACGAGCGGTGGCGAATCGTGACAACATGGGGGCAACTTCCGTTTTCTTTACAGGGGGTCCAGCGGTTGTAAGGATCTTGGTACTACTCTCGGCCTCGGGTTTGCGCAAACAAGTGGCCTTTCGAGGCATAGGTGCATTCCTCTCCGTGTCACCTGCCTCGGGAGCGGGCGCGCCTAGGATAGCTTTCTCCATGTACTGGTCCAACGCGAGGAAGTTACCGGCATGGGCGTGTAGTATATTAGCTTCACCAGCTCGCAAGGGGCGGTCAGCACTTTGAATAGACGCAGTTTTCTCTGGCAAAAGCAAATATGCTAGCATGGGTATACCTGCCAAGGCCTTTTTTAGTACACGGGTAGCGTAGCAACAACGTTTTTTCAAAACAAAAGATCTTACCTCCATTAATGGTACGAAACACCGGGTACACCCCTACAGTGGACCAGCACATGCTCATCCCCATGAGGACCAATGCTCCTTCTGGAAGGATAGTACACTCAGAGGCATTGGAAACAAGTGCTTTGAACATGTCATTATCTTGGTATTCTGTTTTGTTGGGCGACACATATTTCACTTTCTCCTTCGCCGCCATAACCCTCCAATGCATTTCCCCCGGGATGATGACAACATCAATGAAATTTTTTTTTCTTCCAATCCTTGTCATGAGAGCTAGAAGGAACACTCCTCAAGCACACTTCATCAGTACTTTGACGGTCAAATGTAAAGAAGGGGGCCTTTCAGGCTAGCGTGTATAGGGCACGGAACACAAGCTTTTCCAGCACAAATCCTAAACTCCACGAGGCATACTCGAAATGGCGAAGTTTGACCAGACCCAAAGGATGCAATTGCGATAGGTGAACAACATATTCGTCTAGAATTTCCTTAAAAAACTTGGTAATGGGGAGACAAAAATTACAAAACTTGAAGTAATCGGAAAACAAGACGATTTTGCCTTCCGGTAAGGGGAATGTCAGCTCTTTTTCAGAGGGAAATACGGATGCCACTCCGGTGGGATACAATACGCCCTAATGAGCGATTCAAAGAACCCTTATTCCATTTACAATACAATGCGTCGTCGCTAGATGTGGAATCTGTTGTTTTGGGGGCCATCAGAATTGAAGTAAGGCAGAGCAAAGAGGGATGACGTTGGTAAAAATTAAAATGCTTTCTCACTGTTAAGGTTTTCACCCCCTATTTATACTGGCTGATCTGTCTTTTCGAATTTCAAAAAACCTACCACCTTAATCTCTTTGATAATGTTCTCTACCTTGACTAGAACAGACTCGAAAACAAAAGCATTTCAGGCCTTCAAGAGACACCAACAACCAATCAAGATCAGGCCTTGAACTAACTCCCTCCTATTGTCCGGTATGCCATAATCGTTGTGAAGCTCAAGGAGGTCCCAAAAAGAGAAAGCCATGAAACTAGGGACTTTACACCAAAGAGAAAGATGTTGCCAAACAGACGAAGCAACCCAACAGTTGGTAAACATATGTTCGACCGTCTCATCCCCAAAGTCGCACATAGGACAAGACACTGTGTCAATGCCGATATTTCTATTTCTAAGGGCGACCCTTGTCGGGATCTTTTCCATCTCACAACGCCAAGCAAAGATGTTACATTTGAGGGGGACCCACATACACCAATCCATGATGAAACTGAAACTCGATGAGGATCCTGACCCAATGAAATTACGCACCGCCTTAACCGAAAATTCCCTTTTGAGCCCCCGATCCAGCACCACTTGTCAGCACCAACAGAGATAACCACGTCCGCTAGGAGGTCTCTCAATTGCTGAAAATCAGGGCTGAGAAAGACCGTAGCTTGGTTCTTCCAATCCCAACGCAACTCTCTAGTCGATCCAATGCTAAGCACCCTATCGCTGACCTTACATTTCTTGTTTGTTTCATTCTTGAACAGATCCAGGAATTTGTATCTAAGCGGTTCGTTAGTAATCCACGGGTCCAACCAAAACGTGATATTATTTCCATTACCGACAACGCCTTTGAAGCAATTCCGAATTGGAGTACCCTCCACCGTAGTGTTCGAGATAATTTTAGCTATGTTACTCCACGCCCCGCTTAGCGATTTTTTGAACTAAATACATTCCTATCCCACCCTGCTAGAGTGTAGAGCCTTGATAACACTGCGCCACATACTGTCCTCTTCGGTTTTATACCTCCAACCCCATTTCACTAAAAGGGCAACATTTAAGTCTTTTAGTTTGCATAAGCCGAGCCCCCCATTTTTTGTGTAAAGTAACCCGACCCCATGCAACCAATGCATTTTTCTATCCTCTGACCCCTTTCCAAATCGTCGATAACCTTCTTCGGGGCTTTATAAAGAGAGAAATAATACAACGGGAGACTTTCTAGAACGAACTTGATTAACGTGACCCGACCTCCTATGGATAAAAACGAGATTTCCACATGGCAAGACGACTTTGAAACACTTCGTACACCGGATGCCAATTGTTAGTTCGGTTCATGTTACCACCCACTAACACACCGAGGTATTTAAAAGGCGGGGCATCTGGCTTACACCCAACCTCTTTCGCCATATCACTCACCTCATTCCAACCAACTCCGACCCCGTAGAGGTTAGATTTCTCAATATTGATTTTCAGGCCTGAGCTAATGTGGAAACAAAGCAGGATTCTGAGGATATTTTTGACCTCCTCAATCGACCATTCTCCAATGATAATGGCGCCGTCCACATACAGGATATGAGTGATCACCGGACCACCACAGGGAGTAGCAATACCTTTTAACGATCCAGCCTCCTTGGCTTTGGAAATCATGCACGAAAGAGCCTCCATAACTGTTTGGAAGAGAAAGGGAGAAAGAGGATCTCCCTGACGCAACCCCTTCTCGCAACGAAACTGGAAGGTGGGGGCTCCGTTAACCAAGACGGAGGACTTCGCCGAATGGAGAATACCTTGGACCCACTTACACCACCGAGGAGGGAAGCCCATTTGTTGTAGAATACAGACCACAAACTTCCAGTTTACGTTATCAAAAGCTTTTTCGAAATCAATCTTGAAGAGAGCCGCATTCGATTTCTTTTTCCTGACCCAAGTTATAACCTCATTGAGAATTAAAGGCCTGTCAAGAATGAACTTACCCCTTTGGAACGTCGATTACGGGTTGGAAATGATACTACCAAGGACCGCTTGCATCCTGTTTGCTATCACTTTCGACACCGCTTTACTGATAACTCCCACCAGAGTGATAGGTCTGAAGTTATTCAACGACACTGGATCCTTGATTTTAGGAATGAGGGTGATGAAGGAAGAGGTATTGTCGCGGCTGAAGCACCCATCATCATAGAACTAGTTAAAAATTTTCATGAAGTCCTCCTAAAAAGACTGCCGAAAATGTTTGATGAACTTGAAATTAAGGCCGTCCGGGCCTGGGGCCCGATCATTACCACATTCGAAAACAGCATCCTTGACTTCATTTTTGGTGAACGACTAGATTAGGGTAGCTTTTTCCTCCTCTTTGACCTGTTTTAAGTTGTCGCACCAAGCTTTTGGGCGGTCATAAGTCGCACCAAGGTTTATGAACCCAATCTCCAGCTAAGCTTAGCTGTGAATCCTATTCGACGCTTTTCTTTTGTTGATAACCGAGTGAAAGAACTTGGAGTTTTTGTCACCGTCAATCGCCCATTTAATTCTCGACCGTTGTTTGAGATCTAAATTCTTCCTCACTTCAGTCTCTTTGATTATCTTCTTGTTCTCACACCAAATCCATTCCTCTTCTTCGCTAAGCTCTCTAGATTCCAGTTCCAGTTCAAGCTCAGAGACAGCAACAAAAACCTGCTCGTTTTCTTTTTCCAAAAACCCATCTCTCCATTTCTTTAAACCAGATCGGATTCGGGCAAATTTTTTGGAGAGGGCAGAGTCCGGGGGACCTGATCGAACCCCGGACGCCCAAACCAAGAAATGTAGACACGGAAAGGGCGGGCCCCGTAGTTAGAGTTCACAATTGATAAAAAGATAGGGTAGTGGTCCGAATGGAGACTCAACGGGGCACAAACACAAGCATCAGGCCATTTGTAGAAAAAATCACTGCTAACAAGGAACTGATCGATCTTGCTTAACTTCTTCCCATTCTCACGGTTGCAAGTATATTTCCTTCCCTGCATCGGACACTCGAGCAGCCCATGGTTGTAGATAAACTCATTGAAATACCTAGCACAAGTTGGTTTAAATTTGGAGCTTTTTATCTCGTCTTGAGATCTCACAGCGTTGAAATCACCCCCTAACACCCACATGCCATTAGAGCCTGACAGCTTATTCGACAACTCATCCCATAGTCTCCTTTTCGGCGAGCCCTTGAGGGCGTAGATATTAACCAAATTAATAAACTCTCCGCTGCCAACTAAAGATCCAGAGATGATCAGAAAATGTCTAGCTTTGAAAACATTCTCAACTTTGAAGACTTTGGGATCCCACATCCAGACCAGGCCACCCGATTAACCAACAAGAGCTGAGAAATTCCATACAGAAGTTTCCATCACCCCAAAAATTAGCCAAAAAGGAGTCCGTCACAGCCTCTGTTTGGTTTCTTGAAGAGCCATGACACTAATATGAATCCTCTGCCTTAAATCCTTGACCCAATTAGCTTTATGATCCGCCACAATGCCCCTAATATTCAGAGGGAGAACATTCATGGTTTAACCTCACTGTTACCTTCGGTTCAGATCGCATCCTTAACCAGATTTCCATGTTGTTCCAGCTTGCACCCCAATAACAGCTCCTAATTCCAAGGTGGCTTCCACCTCGGCATCAAACTGATTTTTGGAAGAAGCACAAACATCATCAAAAGCACCGTTCATATCTATCTATCTTACCCCCTTCGGTTTGGGCGGCTGCCTCGTGAAACAGAGAGGAAGCACTGGCATTGAGATTCAGATGAAGTCTCTGACCGCCAATCGCGAGATCAGAGGTTCCATCCTTATCTTATCTGATATAACGCCGTCGCCAGGGAACCCACCTCCCTCCTGGTCTCTAGAAACTCCCAGGTTCAAGAACCTATTAAGATCGAAAGGGTCTGAATCTTCTAAGTCTGTCGTGGGCCTATCTTCAGTAATTGGGCTCCCTCTAATGTCACGTAGGCCACCTTTTCTGGGCCTAATATTTATCTTTTTGCGCTTGGGCCTATTGTTATTTCCTTCAGAGACAAAAAGATAAACATTATCATCATATTTTCACTGATACCATTTAATGCATCTGGTCCCACACCAACAAAGGGCGGCTCCTTGTTTGCATGCCCAATGTTGGGAACTGAAGGGACATCACAAACTCATCGTTCCTTCTGACTTCCACTGGCACACTATTCGATTCATCTGCATGAGACGATCCAGCTACCGGTAGAGAAGACTCCGGACGGCCAGCCTCTCTGGCCGGCGGGTCATCTTCTTCTTTGCTGTCAGGGATCCAATACTCCGACATCTCTTCCTCCACCCAAACCCTAAACTGTCTGTTTTTCCATTTCAGAGAAACGTGTCCCGCAATCCTCTCACCTTCGCCCACTAGGATCCCGATGCAGCTGACAGAGAGATCTTTATCCTTCGCCGACCGGTGAGACCCGTTGATCACCTTCCCGAACTTACCGGCGATGGAATTGAACACGTGATCCACTGACAAATGAAACGGAACTCCGATGATTTTGAACCATGCAATTCTGTCAAAAGGGAAGGACTGTCCCATCGACGGGTCTAGGGACGAGAATAAATTCTTCCATGAGCCCTGATTAACAACAAATTCTGAGCAGCAAGCTTCCTCCTTGAATCTGATCAGGCATTGTCAAACCCCCAGATAACTCAAGCCCACAATCTGAACCTTAGCTTCAATCAGCAGACCTTTGAGATTAGTGAGGACATTTAAATCCAGGCACCTCCCGACCAACGCCAAACCGAAGAGCTCATGAAAAGCCCCAGTGTCAGCTGGCACTACTACCTCTTTCTCAATAGGATCCGCCAGATAACAAGACCCAGCCGATGCACCGTCACAATTTTTGAAGAGGTCGCTGAACGACTTTCCACCCCCTTGGTGGACAAGCGCCAGCTTGTTGAAACGGACGTACTGATTCCCGGTCATAGGCTCCCTACCCTGCTTGAACTCCTTGGAAGGAATGCTAGCATCCATGTGGCCTGAATTCTCCGCTGCAAACTTAGCTAAGTTTGCTCTAAGTTTAGAACCTCCCATCTTGGTGCCATTAAGAGCCTTTTCCATCTCCTGAACATCTTTGATGTTTTTAAAACTGATGAAGCCGAATTTGTTCCCATACTCATCCTTCTTACGGGCAATGTAAACCCCTGCAACTTCACCAAGAACAGCCACAAACTCCGAAAGTTCCCAAGTGGTGCAACCCTGAGGAAGATTGGTGATGAAGAATTTTGTGATCTGACCGTTCACCACCTTCTCTGAGCCTTTACCTTTATTCTTTTTGCGTAGGTTAGGGTCCACCCACGGCCCTCCCTCATCATCAAACTCTATACGACCGAACAGTAGAGAGCCCCACAGACCTAGAAGGCGAGTGGATAAACAAACGAAACTGGTTAGGGTGAAACGTAAACTCAAGGATCACTTCCAATAAGAGAACCGAGAAAACCTCACACACTAATCTGAATTGTTCGATGTCGTCGAGCACTTCCGGCGGCTGTACGGGAAAAGTCACAAAAAAGAGAGACTGAGAAAAAATCCAGACCCCAGACGGTGAATGGAAGAGTCGAAAAGAGTCGAGATAGGGAGAAAGGTCAAGCCGGGAATAAGGCGACCTCACACACTAACCCAATCTTCCCCTCTTTGTCGAGCCTCCGACGGTCGTAGAATGAAAATACGTACACTAACCCAATTTCTTCAGATAGGCCCAAAAAAAGAACCAGGACAACTAGCAAGACCACCAACTAATATAGTGTTAAGTTAGTAATTAATGATTAGTTAAATGTGTAAGGATAATACTTTTTTTTCCCGAACAAAGTTTTGTAGTCACCATAATTATTTCTATAACGAAAGTTGAAATTGAGATCACCTACAAAACCATACAAACCAAATTAAATTTGAAACCCCTTAATTTTCATACTATAAATAAGCAACTTCTTGTTAATTCATGTTCGTGTACAATATGCATTGGGTGAGTTTAAAAAAAATTTGATTTTTCATTTTCCATCCCAAAGTTTTTATTTTTTCATTTTGATGTCTTTGGTTTATTTACTTTTAACCCTAAAACTTTCAGGTTTTGCAATTTAATCCCAACACTTTTTATATTTTTAACTTTGTTCCTCTATACTTTTCATCTTTCGTAAGTTTTTCGTTTTACGTTTCGTTCAAAATTTTGTGAGTTAACACGCTGCAACGTGTGCGTGGTTCAACGTTTTTTTGTATGTTTTTCCCGTTTGACAAGCCTGTCGTAACGCGTCTATTAATCTTCGTTTAACAAGTTCGTTCCAATGCGCGGGTCCTAAATCGGCTTAGTTTTTTCTTTCTACGTTTTACGTTTCGGTCAAATTTCTTCAAATTAACATTCCGCAACGGGTGTGCGTGATTCAACGATTTTTCGTCTTTCGTTCAGTGTTATGTTTTCTTTTTTTAATATTTTATTTTACGAGCTCTTTTGTTGTTGGTGTGTGGTATTGGGGCTACTTGACACGATTTTACAAACGTGTTTAGCCTATTAATTTTTTTTACTAAAAATATTTTTTTCGAGTTTACCTCTATACCTCCTTTACTTAAAAAACTATTTTTACGTCCATATTTTTATGTACGTGTCCGTATGAATTCGATTTGCTCTATTCGACGTAAACTTTTTTTTTTTCTGGAAACGAGTCAGATCAAATATAATACGTTTTTTTTAAAATAAACATTTTTTACGTTTAAAATAAACATTTTTTACGTGTACTTTTATATACGTTTCAGTATAAATTTGAGTTAGTATATGTTTCAACATAAACTTTTTTGGGAAATGAGTCAGGTCAATATAATATGTTTCCATGGTTATTTTATGAATTTTCGTTAATTTTGTTTCGAACCGAGTGGAGTTAAATTTTGTTTTTTTTTTCCTTTTTTTTTCAAAAGTTCTAATTAATCTCTTTTAATTATACGTGTCAGCTTTTCTGTTATACCCGTTACGTTTTCTATCATATGTCAAAATGCACGTTTTCATACGGGTAACACATCACATAACTATTGGACTAATCTATTCGATTTTTGCGATATACCAACGCCGCAACGCATGCGGGTATTATTACTAGTTTACACTAATCATCAATATCTCATTCATCCTTTTGTTTGTTTTGTTTTGGACATGTGAAGCTCTTACATCATAGAAAACAAACTCAGTTATTAATAACTATATTATTTCATAAACATAGCATATAATTTTGTATCCTAAGTTGGTGAAAAACCATATTGAAGACTTGCTCATAGCTCTCAGATTTTTCCATTATCACTACTTTTTCAACACATATGCTATTTTTTTTTAATGCCTAACTGCTTTCCACGTGTAAACTCACCCTTTCGGAGCTATGTCCAAAGGCCGACTACTCGACCACCGCTAGAAAGCATAGCACACCCCTGATGCGCAGAAACCCCGTAGAATAGGTAAAACTGCGCCCCCCTTAGACTCGAATCTGGGTAAAACCCCATGCCAAGCCTTCACCGAGATGGGAACAACCACTATGCCATAGTGGAGGTGTAACATCCGTCGAAAAACGGGTTTTCGAAACCCGCTTCGTTTAATAACCGAACAATCAGTATTAAATTTTTGTTGTCTATTTATGACTTATTTTAAGTTTAAACGATACAAAATTAATAAACAAATTAGATGATATAAATTATAATTGAAAAAAAATAAAAATAAATTAATTAAAAAGGAAAACCGGCTGCCGGGAGTCGAACCCGGGTCAGCCGGAAATCCCCAAAGCCTTAACCTTCACACCATCAACCACTCCGCCACTTTAGTTATTTGTGATCATATCAAATCAGTTAATTCAAATAATAAAACACGGAAGTCAAATCCAGTCAAAATCGCGCCCAATTAGCAGTCGTCGGAAATCCCGACGACTTCGCCGATAATTAACGTTTTCGTCCAATTTAACCGAAGAATTTACTTTGACGACGGTTATAACCGACGTCTGAACCCGCGACATCAGTCTAACCGCCGGAGAACGGCTGACCTTGAATTGAGACTGAAATCCGACTCTATACATCTCGATTCTTCCCTATAAATTCACCCGCAATCCACTGGTAGCCTTTTCGCTCAAAATCGCATCCTTTCTCGACGAAAATTCACTCGCCGGAAAATACCTGCAAATCGCCGGAAAACCGAGTCTCACATCCACACGGTAATTCTTTCGACTCCTTCTGTTTCAATCATTTGATTAATCTGTCACTAACACAACTCCACCATCAGAATCAATCCCAGTCAACGTGTGTCGAAATTCCTACCTTCGCCGGAAAATTTCTGAAACTTTCGGAAACACACCGATAACTGGCATGAGCTTTCAAACTTCTGTTAAACTTTGATTAAGTACCTCAACTTCATAAATAATCGAACAGAATTGTTAATTGATTTCGACAGCCGGAGTTCACTTTCAGAACCGACGGACCTCTGCCGGAATTCTGTGAACAACACTGATCGGTACATCTCTTCCCCCAAACTCTCTCCATTCGTTACATTTAAATTACTTATAAAGTTTAAAAACCATATTAGGCATAAATCAGTCCAATCAGTCGGACTTTGCTTCTGGGTAAAGTTTAACGGAGAAGACGAAGTCGGGTTATAACATAAGAGTAATTAAAATCAGTTTCATAAACGGGTTAGACACACAGTCCAGCGGTGGACTGTGTGCAACAAACACACATGCGACGCGAGTTCGAATCCTGTCCCAGCTTTACTCTCTCGAAATAAAAAAATTTCTTTTTAACTGAACCGGGTTAACTCACAAACCATGTTAAGTATAATAAAAAACCGAGTTAATAACCAGGTTAGACACACAGTCCAAAGGTGGACTGTGTGTACGCTAACTCACAGGTCCCGGGTTCGAGACCTGTGGTCAGCACCGGTCTGATACGTTTAAAATCTTTTTAAAAATAAATGATTTTCGGATTACACTAAATAGTATATAAGTATAATTAAAAACAGAATTATTTCGGGTTAGACACGTAGCTCAGTTGGTAGAGCTGCGTGCACGCGTACGGGAGGTCACCGGTTCGAACCTCACTCAGTGCAACAACAGAACTGACCGAACCGGTCAACGGTCAACAGTCTCGGTCAACGGTCAAAGTCAACATTTTTTTTATTTATTTTTATTTATTTATTTAATTTAAAAATCAATTAAAAATACTTAAAAATAACGTTTTCAAAGTTAGAAAGTAGCCTTAAACTCATAAAATTATACCCAAAAATCCTATTAAAATAGTTAATAAAATCCACATACTTACCGTACCTTTTCGTTATTTATTTGGTTAGTTATCTCTCGTCGATCAATCCCCTAAACTCGTGCGCATTCAACATCTTCAAACAAACGCACCCAATGTGAGTGAATCTCTACCAATTTCCCGTTTTAATCACATTTTGGGTGTATCATGTGTCGTATTTATTTATTATAATTAAACATTTGTGCATCCATCATGTTCATGATCAAATGTGTAATCAATGTGTATCCATTGTTTGTGTGGTTGAAGTTTAGATTAATTTTATCATTTCAGTACATACATTTCATAGGCCGCCGCTCCCCATTACCTATGAGCGTGAGTTGTTCCCCATTACCTATGAGCGTGAACCAGGCGTTGCCAACATAAGATCGGCTCCGTTTGATTGAGCCTTGATCTCACATACATTAGCATAGGCCGTCCGTTCCCCATTACCTATGAGCGTGAACGGGACGTTGCCAACATATACATTGTCATTCTTATTTCATGCTTAAGCAAGGTGGTTTGTGATCGTTATGTTTACATACATTTGTTCATATATGATTATTGCACAATTTTCCTAAATTAATTACAATAATGAATCGATAACAAATGTTTTTAACAAGGTTCACTCGCCAACTTTTGTTGACCCAAAATTTTCCATTTTTACACATGATACAGGTGATCAAGTTGAAGCAAGAGACATATAGGGCGGCTTAGAAGAATAAACCAGTTTAGATTATGGATTTGATTTAGTTAATTTTTCCTTTCCTTATATTGTATGAATTTGACTTGGAACATTAAATGTAATTTGGATTTAATAAATATGAAACATATTAGTAAACATCATGAGCTTTGGTGATAACCCAATTATGCCCCGACTCTTATTACGCTGCAGGTCGGGGTGTGACAGGAGGACCCAACACATATGCTATTAATTAGAAAATGATGCTAAATATATAGTCATATAGGACGTGCACACGCTTGAATATTTAAACATGCATGTTTACACAATGTACAAGCCTAATCTATAGATCATCACATAAATTGTACCGTACCAATTCATCTTTTCACAACTATTCTAATGATATTGCGTCTTTTATGTCATCTTCATATTTGCTTTTTAAATAGGGATATACAACATAAGATATGCTGATGTGGCGACGAGCACCGCCAACCCCCCCTTCCAGCATGGTGTATAAGTTGTAGCACCACCTTTGTGGTTTCTGCGGCTCCCTGCCGCACCCGCGTCGGCATATACAGGAACCAGTCCGTTGCCGCCGCCCTGTGGAGACGTGTTGGACTGACTGCCATCTCCGCCTAATCGTCCACCACTTCCACCTTGTGTAAGAGCAGTTGTATACTTGCTTTGGTTTGCTATTGCGCCGTTACTACCAAATGTAGTATTGGTTTCATTTATTCCGTTAACTCCCTTGTTTTCACGTGTATTTTCTACAAAACAAACAATACCCATTCAAGTTATGAAGTGTATATGTTTTAGTTGAGGTAACATGTTACATGTCAAATCAAGGCAGGTTTGAGTTGAAAGGGGTCATATTCTAGTACGGGTCAACTTTGAGGTTGATTCACAAACACTTTTTGTTTGTCTATTTTTTAAATAAACAATGCGTTGTGGTCAAGGAAAATTTTCTTTTATTGTAATTAACGAAGATTGTATACACTAAAGTCTAAACTATTAAAGTCAAAATTTGCTGACTTTTAACCCCTTTTATACAAATTTTTGAGAAGCTAATAGGAATTAGGAAAGAAGACTTTTCAATAAAATGGATATTTTTACAAGATTCAAAATTTATATATTTTCTAAAATATTAGCGATATTCTGGATGATATTATTAAACCTGTAATGAACAGGTTTGACCTCAAAAGTCAAACCATCCAAATACAGTATCACCTCTGCCAGAAGTTAAAAACTTTCTTTGGAAAAGAACAAAGCTGTTTGTCATTAAGCTAGTACACATTTCGAGAGATAGATATATACTCGTGTGTGTATATATACGTATTACATAGGGGACAGTGGCGAATTTGAACGGAAAATGGGAGGGGGGGGGGGAGAGAGGGGTCTGGACTCTTTAAAAACTCAAATATTTTACAAAAAAAAATTAGAAAATTTTGTTAAAATTAACACTACGAAGAAAAAAATCAGGAGGGGGGCACCCTTGGCCCCCATGAAGCTTCGCCCTTTGATAGGGGAAGGTTCCGGTACACAATACTCTTAACCTAAAAATTGTGAGAAGAAAAATGCTAATATGAATACAAAGTGTTGATATGGAACAAACAATGTTGATATAAAACTGCACAACGTGTTGCTGCATATCATATCATATCAGCATTGTTTGTTACATGTCAACACTTTGATATTTGCATAGCAGCACTTCCTACGCTTCTCGATGTATTTGTATTTGATTCTCCTTCTTACATAGGGCCCCGTTCATCTCACCACCAATAATACGTTGAGACTTGCGTGTGAAATGTAAAATGAACTTGTACATATTGCATAAATAACTAACTACGTGATTTTATATATATATATATATTATATATTTTATTGTTATCACAATTATCAATATACAACTTGGTTTTGAAATAAACTCCCCACTATCCTCTAAGTGTGTTATATATATATATATATATATAAGAGAGAGAGAGAGAGAACCAGGAATCAAGTTGGTTGGAGCAAATGATGCAGGAGAACAAAAGAAAAAGAGGATCAAGATCAGTAGCAGCATCAACCCTTGAAGACCCATGTTAGTTTTCGTTGTCTATGATATGATCGATCGATCTATCTTGAGTTCTTCCCTTTTATATAACAACAATAACCGATTTACGTCTTCCAGTCATCCTTAAACTCTATGAGATTCCTTTTGATAAACTCTAATTATCTGCATATATACAGATGTCAAAGAATATTAATCAATCTATGTAGGCACGCCTAGTTTCCAAGGAATCTCGACGCTTATGTCAAAAACAAAATGATAACTGTCACATACTCACATACATATATTGATATATATCAAACTTAAACAAACAACCTCGTACACTATGATCTGTTAGTTGGTATTTGGTAAATAACAGAAAACCTACAAACCACTTATTTGGAACCTAGTTTTCTTGGGTGTCAAGTCAAAAGAAAGATACCCACAACTCTTTAGAATAGACACCTTTTAGGAGGATTCCCATTCTATTATACTTTTCTATCATAACAGTACCAAAAGATATTGTTGCCCACTACATGTCTCATCCGTTAAGCTTGTTCAAACTAGTTAATGTTGGAAATATTAATGGTAGGAACATACAAGTTGGTATGTTTCCTCCATTCCACATTGGTGGGGAGGTGAAAGTTGAGTGCCTTATAAGGGATTACCCCTTATGGGCCTACAAAGTGTTAAATGGGTTGAGAAGTGGGTCAAGCCCACACGCGCGCCTAGCCGAGAGCTCGTGAATGGGTGCGTTTGAGGCGCACTTTGCACGTACGCATCGTCGGTAGGAGTGAGGAGCGTTTATTTTTTGCTAGGGTCCGGTTCAGGTGTGTTAGATCTGTGGATCGAGATAGAGCTGAGTTAAGATTGGGATAGAGATGAATTCGAAACGGTGGGGGTTATCTCCACCAGTTCGAATTCGTATAGGATTAGTCTAGGAATTCGAATTTGAGATGGATATCTCTAAGAGTTTATATTGGAATTAGTTGATAATGTTTATCCCATTCCCCGTTTTTCTCATTCTCTGTTGAAATCCCAACCTATAAATAAAGGCCTCCTGCTACCCATTCATACACACAATTTTTCGCTAGCCTTCCTCTCTGGTGTTCCTGTTTCTTCTTCAGCTTCTGCGTTTTCTGGTTTCCATTGCTTTTGGAATACCAGATCAGTTCTGCATTAAATCCTGGGAGTTTACGCTGCAGCTCACAGCAATACGAGCGCGTAAAATCCTTTAAGGACAGGAATCATCCGTGCAGCTTAAGAATCTCGGTTTCTTAAATCGCCAGGTTGGTTTTAGTTTTTGCGTGTTATTTAAATTCGTCCGATAACGGGACAATCTCCTTCTACCTTTCTTCAATCAGTTTGTTCAAGTGGAATAAACTGGTTTGGCCAATAACTCGTAATTAATAATAAAATAATTAATTTTCTGTTTGATTAAATTTTTTTCAACAATCTTAAAGGATTTTATTTTTGTGTTTAATCGTCAGAACTAATGGACGGTGAACTACCAACAGCTAATCTGAGATTCATGAATCAAGAGTTTGTCAAGTTGGACAGATTCGATGGCCAGAACTATACCCGTTGGGCGGAAAGGTTAAGTTCATGCTCGTTGTGCTGAAACTCTACTATATCCTTGATCCAAGCTTGCCCGCAATCCCTGATGACCCTCCTCTTGAGGCTGGAGAGGTCCCGAATAAGATTTGGCTAAGCAAAGACTTATCCGTAGGAAGCTGAAAATCTTTGCCTTGGCCACATCAAGAATTCTCTTTCGAAACGTCTCTATGACTTATACGCGCCGGTAACAAGTGCTAGAGAATTGTAGAAAGCTTTGGAAGATAAGTACAAGGCTCATGAAAAGGTACTAACAAATACCTTATTTCCAAGTACTTAGACTTTCAAATGGTTGATGACAAGTCAATCTTGGAGCAAGTGCATGAACTCCAAGTTCTTGTTAACAAACTGACCGCGCTTTCTATTCCGCTGCCAGAAATTTTTCAAGTAGGGGTCATTATAGCAAAACTTCCTCTTACTTGGAAAGATTTCTCAAAGAGAATGATGCACAAGTCTGAGGACTACTCTTTGGATGAACTGTTAAAACACCTTCGAATTGAGGAGGAAACACGCAACAGGGACAAAAGAGTGTAGAGTGTGAATCATATTGTTGGAGGATCTGGTCAAAAGGGAAAAAGGGCATCAAAGAATAGAAAGTTTACAGCACCAAAGAAAAAGGAATTCAAAAAGTCAATCAAACGTCCAACCATCAACCAAAGAGATCGGGTAAATGTCATGTTTGTGGAGAAACCGGGCATTATGCACTAGAGTGCTCTCAAAGGAAATCTGGATCTACGGTTGGTTCTACAAGTGCTGTTGATATTGAGAAAGTCACCAATCTAGTGGCTAATGTGGGTCTTGGAGATGTTAACATTCTTCTCAATCATATATGTAGAGGATGGTTTTTGGATTCTGGAGCAACTGTTCATGTTTGTGGGAATCGTGGCTCATTTATTACTTATGGTCCTGTTCCTCAAGGAACAGTGGTGGTATGTGCTGATGGACATCGAGTGGAAGTTCGTGGTAAAGGCATAGTGCGACTAAACTTTAAAGATAGTCAAACGGTTACCCTTCAGGATGTGTTGCATGTTCCTGGTATTACCAAGGTCTTGTTTCTACTGATAAGTTTGATCGAAATGGTACAAGCTGGTTCTCAAGAATCTCTGTGTGAAGTTTTCTCTAAATGACATCTATGTGGGTCAAACAAAGAACACTGGTGGAATGTATCGCCTTGACCTAGCTGAAATGGAATTGATGAAGAAGAAGACTCGGATGGAGGTGGCGTTTCAGTGATTGATGGGTTTGGGAATGAATGAAGTGATAGTGATAGTGGTAGTGATAGTTTTTATCAATGTAATGCAATTGGTTTTGATTTGAATGAAATTATGTCGTCTGATTATATCGTTTGTTCAATTTCTTTATGGCATAAACGTTTAGCTCATACAAATATTAAAAACATTGAGAACATGCAAACTAAAGGTTTATTAAAAAAGATAAAGACTTTGAAAAATGCGAAACTTGTGTGAAATCAAAATTCACAAAGAAACCTTTTCCAAGTGTCCATAAACGTAATACATCACTACTAGAACTAATTCATTCAGATATTTGCGAACTGAATAGAGTCCTTACTCGTGGGGGTAAGAGATACTTTATCACTTTCTGCGATGACTTCAGTCGATACTTATATGTTTATTTATTGCATTCAAAAGACGAAGCTTTTGAGGCATTTAAAATATATAAGGCTGCGGTTGAAAAACAAAAGGAGAAACGCATTAAAATTCTTCGCTCGGACAGATGCGGAGAATACTTTAATCGAAGATTTGATGCATTCTGCGAAGAAGAAGGCATCATACATGAGAGAACTACACCATATACTCCCCAATAAAATGGTTTGGCTGAGAGAAAGAACCGAACCTTGGTAGAGATGTAACTGTATGTTAAATCAATCGGTCTACTCGTAATATGTGGGGAGAAGCTGTGTTAACTGCATGTTATGTTCACAATAGGATCACTAGTCGTGTGATACCTACGAAGTCCATATGAGTTGTGGAAAGGAAGAAAACCAAACCTAGAGTATTTGAGGGTTTGGGGTGTCTTGCCTATTATCGCGTACCTGATCCAAAGACACTCAAACTGGGAGAACGAGCTTACAAGAGTGTATTCATTGGATGTGCTCCGCAAAGTAAGTCTTACCGGTTGTTGGATGACGAATCAGGTACAGTTGTAGAATCCAGAGATGTGGAATTCTTTGAGAACAATTTTCTAGAGATGATGAAAACTCAATTTACACCAGATCTTCTAGTACTTCTGTGAAAAGAGTCGAACCTTCACCAATGGTTGAAGAACCGAGGAAAAGTACTAGAGTTAGAAAAGAGAAAAGTTATGGAGATGATTTCTTTTCTTATCTGGTTGAGGGAACTCAAAAGAAAGTGACGAGAGAGGTCATTTTCGCTGTTAATTTGGATGATGATCCTAAAACTTTCAGCGAAGCAATGTCATCAAAAGATGCTCCTTTGTGGAAGAAGTAGTCAATGATGAAATGGATTTCATTTAAGTTGTTACGCCGGTTTATAAAAAATAAAAATACTAATTGTTATAAAAGAAAGTAACTTCTTGGATACGAGTCAGTGACATGACATGAAGCTTCTTAGATACGACACCAACCAATTATTTATTATAAACCTTTAGAACCCACTCTAGTTCACAATGGTCGTTGTAATTCCTAATATTTCATCCTTTATTATATTTTCAAGATGAGAACACGGAGCAAATGCTATGATCCTGAAGAAAACTCACCTTGTTCTTCAAACGTAAGTACTCTATATACTGCCGCCATCTAGTTCTAGTACGACGTTGTAATTCTTATTCTTTTGATCATCCGATATATCATGCGTAGTCGTTGGGTGAATACTCCCCCATCCTTGGGCGTTGTCCGCCACGTGTCGTCTTAGTCAGCAAATGAGCGTTTTTCTAAAATGGGTGTAGCGAGATGTGTGTATTATGTTAACAGGATGTGAAGAATTAAATAAATAAAAAAAACCATGAAAAAAATTGATTGGACAAAAAATAGGAAGAATAAGGGTGACTGGACAAACAAATAGGGGCAAGGGCATGGAAAATAGCACGTCTCAACTGTTTTGGACCAAAAAGCCCACGGGGCGGAGGTGGTGGCTGCTCCGGCGTTGTTGGCAAAAAACCCCCGAAATATACACCACTACGGGTGGTGTTAGTACTTGTTTTGTGTGTAAATTAGGCGTTGGAAAAGAGAAGAAAAAGGTCAATTCGTTATTATTTATCTTAAATAATCCATAGGAATTGTTCCATTTTATTAAAACAATATCAATTTGGAATTTAGGGCTTAGGAGAGTAGCACCTTTGCAACGCAAATGCTAATATTCTTTTATTTGAATTTGGTGTTTGTGGTCATACATTTAGAAGTTGATCCTAAGTAACACATTAGTAAGTAACAAATGGAAAGTGGAAACCAAAGTTAAAGATTTTGAGTGTGTGACTGTTATATTGGCTTAAAGATTTTTGTGGTCAAAACCGAACTGAACTTAACCGAGTTCAAGTAGTTCAAAACCGAACATGTAACCGAATTCAAACCTCTTTTTAGACTGGATGGGTCCGGTGAAATTAGACTGGACCAGAGTTAACAACATTATCGTCACATCACCATATGTAAAAGAATAATTCATCAGTCGATGGTCACTTTTACATCTTTAAGGCTATGCATAGCAACACTTTTAAAAATGAACTAAAAAATATATAACTATACTAAGTTGTGTCCTGAATGCAGTTGGTTAAGATTATACTTTAGGCTGACACAAGTATTTCTTATAAATTTGAACTTTATCATTAATAAATTTAAGCTAGAAACTTCTATTTGACAAAAGATGCTAACCTTGGTTTTAAAAAGCACAGAGCGCAAATGCACTCAACACATGATGCGGTGGCAAGATCGCATCTGTAACAACTTGAAATTCGATTGTTATCTTTTCTTTTGTTTTCTGTTTATCTATCCTTTGTAAATCCGAGATTCGGTTAATAATAAAGCTTATATTAATTAATTATGGTGTTGTACGCTATTATCGCATCTAATCGCTTATTAAATCGCATCGCTTATCCCATCACATCGCAAATCGAAATTTGTTTATGTGGTTTTATATTATTTATGTGTTATGTGTGTTTGTGGTTAAGTTTGCAATCGCTATCGCATCGCTCTCGCACTCTCGAATCGCTAAATCGCGCTATTATACCAACTATAACGCTTAACGCTTTAATTTAACGCTTAATATAACTATCTAATGCGAACCGAATAACCAAACGAACCCTTAACGCGAAACAAACAAAGAAAACCAATATTTGGGTCAAGTTCGCTCAAACTTGGTGTTACCAAGTTTGGCCGAACTTGACTGGCCATTGTAACTTTCCTCAAACCTCAAGTTCGCTCGAACTGACCCTCAAAGGGTCAAGTTCGGTCGAACTTAGTCTTATTTCCCTCAAATTCATACAAGTTTGCGCGAACTTGCATGAATTTCATGCAAGTTCGGCCGAACTTGGTCTCACCAGCTCTCATCTTGCCTTCTCCTATAAATACCAAGCTCTATTCTCTCATCTGAACTTGCTGCAAGTTCGCTCAGAGCTCTCAAAACCCGAAACCTTCGTGTTCTAACTAAGAATCAACCCGATTTCATTGCAACAACGTTATTCAGCGATCTACAAAGGTTTACAACGATTTTGGCACAAGACATATCCTTCGTTTTCATCAAAACTCATTCTTTTACGAAAACCTTCATCTTTTTCTTCAAAAACTTCTGTTTTAAGCTTAGATCTACACAATACGAGTTCGTTTGGCGATAGTAGAGACTTCTCAAACACGAGATCTGCAAGATCTCGGCTTGTAAGTGATAGATCTGAGAAAAACCTTTGAAAAACATCGATTTCTACACAATATACGGATTTTTGATGATGTTTTGTTCATTTCTGGTATGAAACGAAGCATCTATCATTCAAGATCCCAGATCTGGAAGCACAAGGACGTTTATGTTGGTTTACACAAGCCGGACTAATCCGAACGAACCCCGAGTTCACCATGATTAGCCCACGCTTTTGTAAAACGGCTAAAACAGCTCTAAAAGACCTCTCCGACCTAAGTTTGCTCAGTAGCACAAGGTTGGAGGGATGAACACTCGATTTTCCTCAGCAAACAACGCGAAAACGCAAGATTTTGAACCCAAAAACATTAAGTTCGCTCGAGAATCACCAGATCACCAGGTAAAGTTCGACCGAACTTGTACCCATTTGGGTTAAGTTCGACCGAACTTGAGTGTTTCTTCACAAAAGTTCTTACAAGTTCGACCGAACTTGTCTAGTTTCTTAGGAAACTACACAAGTTCGACCGAACTTGCCTTTTTAGTAAGGATATTCTACAAGTTCGCCTGAACTTGACAAGTTTCTTAGGAAACTCATCAAGTTCGACCGAACTTGGCTCTAATCTCACCAATTCTACACAAGTTCGCTCGAACTTGTGTGTTTACACACAAGTTCGCCCGAACTTGTCTACTACCCAACCAAGACTTAACCGTTTCAGCTTTTCGGAGACTGGTGCACTTCCTTTTGCGTATGCAGGCTGATCCAGCGCTCTTCTCGACTCTTCTCAGATCTCTAATCCTACCTAAACGCACCCACTGTGAGTATACTAGACCCATTTTCGCTTTAACGCACTTTTTGGGTGTTACATACGTTCCTATATCAAAATCACTTCACGAGTCAAAACTGTTTATCACACGCGAATAATCTGATTGTATATGCTCAATACGTGATACTAGAAACATGTGACTAGGACTTATTTTCGTTAACTTGCCTCCTTAGCTAGTATGGTACTATAGTGTGGCTTACACCTGACGGGGTCTAGTTAGGATGGACGCGCAAGCCTTCTCACGGTAGTTAGCATGAGAAATGAGCCTATGTTATGTTAAGTGTTTTGGTGTATCATGATATGTAATTAGATTGTTTTAAAAACGCTTTCTCGACTATGTTAGTATTATTCAAACTCGTATGCTTACCTTTACTTAATTGTATTGACTTGTATTTTAACGTATGTAACAGGATGGGGATTTTGTAGCTTGGATGCTTGGATGTGGCTTGCGTAGTTTAGTTTTGTTTTATTTTGATTAGTTCCAAGTGTAATAAATCTAAGGGAGATCAGATTAGATTTTACTGTTTAAGGGATTTTGTTAATGTAATGATTGTTTAAGGATATTATGAGTTTAATAGTATGGGATGTTAAATGTTGATTTAATTTCTTTAAATAATTGTTATGGAATCTCTTGAGACAATCTGGTTCGCCTAGTGCCCCTACCCCGATGATTCCGCCATCGGTTGGGGTGTGACAGATTGGTATCAGAGCACCATAACTTTAGGATAGTAGGTAGAATTGCCATGATTCGTCCTAGTAGCATGTTTAAGTACCCAATTGACCTATCTTTGACTTAAATGTTAAACTACTTGCCATAAATGCTTAAATGTGCCTTTCCTAAGGCTAATACAATAATACAAGCTTGGAAACGCTCGCAACACACCAAACGAGTGATCAAGTCGAGAATAGGTGTGAAAACCGAGAACTCTCGACGAGATCATTTACTCCGCGCATTCTCTCGCACGAGGTACCTTCGTTGAGTTAGGAGTGACATCCAAACCTCGACGAGCATCTCCATTTCTATCTAGGAATAAAGTTGCTAAGTTAGGGGTGAAACCCGCATCTTAGTAACTAATTCCGCAATTCGATTTTCAATCTCACCAAAGCCTCTGTTATGCCGATGGTTTGGAACACGTATTAACTGGAAGGGTAAACGTTGTTAGCCGCTTGCGGTGAGAACGTTTATCTATTGGGCCAAAGCGTGGGTCCAAATGCAAAGGGTAGTCGAATCACTTTGGCGTGTCAAACGTCTCAAAACCCCGGACACTCCCAATTGATTTAAGCCTATATCGTCGATTTACGCATCATCGAGTTTATTATTATTTATGTGTTTCAAATTTTGAGAATTCTCGCTTTGATAATTTATCATATCATCGTTTTCTCGATTTATCGCATTTACACTCCATTGAATGTATGCACAACTCGTACAACTCTCGAAATCTAAAACGCTAATTAATACACAAACTAAACTAATCGCTTAACTCGCTCACGCCTATGAGGACGTGTGCCTCATACGCGGTATTATCTCGCTTATCTTGTTATTATATATCGCTTATATCTCGCATCTCATATCGTACTACGCATTGTTATTATTAGAAGGTGAATACGTGCAAATATGTGCTTATGTGCTTACGTGCTTATGTGCTTACATGCTTATGTGTCTGTGTGGATACGAGCTTATGTGTTTTTGTGCTTTGTATGAATAATTATAATAAATATTTAAACATAACTCTATTATAATTGAATCTCATCTAATCTAAATCATTCGTGTAGATGTCTTCTATGGGATCGCACACCCAAAGGAATCTCTAGCGCAGCAACGCCGACAAGCGTTTCGCTACAATGGTAGCCAAGGAGATAGCTAAAGTCATCCCGTAAATTGTCTTGGAAATTCATGCTGTAAGCAGCAACTCATCTGTGGACTCCAAGGGAGATGCCTCGAAACCCCACTTCAGCTTTAAGCAGTTCAAAGCATGTGGACCGCTTACTTTCTCAGGCACCGAAGGGCCGAGTGCCATGTTCCACTGGTTCGACTATATCGAGGTCACATTCCGCCAGAGCGGATGTCCCGAGGCTCTGCGCACTGTCAACGCTACCGGCGTGTTTCAATCAAGGGCTCTCGACTGGTGGACCACCGAGCGCAACAGGCGCGGAAACGACGAAGCTTACGGACTCACTTGGGAGGAACTTAAGGAAATTATGATCAAGGAATTCTGTCCTCCCTACGAGATCCAGAAGTTGGAGAACGAATTCTGGAATATCAAGCAAGATGGCCCGATAACGCTGGTCTCACTGCTCGCTTCAAACAGTTGAGCATCATCTGTCCCGGTCAAGTGGATACGACCGGGAAAGAAATCAAGAAATACCTCGACGCTCTCCCCGATTGCGTCGCTGACTTTGTTCAAGCAGCACGCCCTGCTACTATCGAGGAGACCTACCAGCTAGCCGCCGAGATTAATGACAAACGAGTTCAGTCTGGTTACTTTAAAAGCAGCAAGGTCTCAAATCAGGCAGTCACCGAATCAGCAGCTCCTACTACTGAACAGCCCCGAGAGCCAAAGAACAGTCGTCCGTGGTCCCAAAAGGGAAAACCCGAGCAAGAACTTTGCTCTTACTACTCCAGCGAACCCTCAGCCACTCTAGTCAGCAGCACCAAACACACCGCCAGCAAAGCGTGCATACACTGGCCCGCACCCTATGTGCCCTAAGTGCACATATCATCATGCCGTTGGAGGCAATTGCCGTTTTTGCACAAACTGCAACATCTACGGCCACTTTACAGTCAGCTGCCGAAGTGGTACTCGTCAGCCAGCTCCTCAGGCCCCAACAGCTCCAGCTTACCTGCTCCTCCTCAAACCAACCAGCAGCAAGCCCCAAAGGCACGAGTGTGCTTCGTGTGTGGTGATCCGAACCACTTTGCTAACGTTTGCCCAAACCGCACCGTGAAACAAGAGCCACAGTAGCAGCAGCCACCACCGCAGCCTCAACAGCAACAACAAGCTGCGCGTGGAAGAGCCTTCAATCTCAATCACCGCCAGCCCCAGAATGACAACAATGTTGTCAATGGTACGTTTCTCGTCAATGGGATTTATGCTTCATGTTTATTTGATACTGGTGCCGATAATTGTTTTGTATCGTTAGAATTTGAAAAGGTTTTAAAATGTAAGCGCGCTAAACTCCCAAAGACTTTCGATGTGGAAGTCGCCACCGGAAGAACCGTTACCGTTAACTCCGTTTTACGTGGTTGTAATCTCGATCTCAACAATCATGTCTTCTCGATCAATCTCATACCTATGCAGTTAGGTAGCTTCGATATCATAGTAGGCATGGATTTTCTTCGTGAAAATCATGCTGAAGTTGTATGCTTCGATAAGATGATTCGTTTTCCTCTTCCTAACGGTGATCGACTTCATGTTTATGGTAAAACGCCCTCAAAGAAGTTGATGCTTTTGTCATGTACTCGAGCACACAAATGTTTGCAAAAGCGATGTGTTGCTTATCTCGCCCATATCGTGAACCCGGAGAAAGAAAAGAAGACTTATAAAGATGTTCCCTTTGTTTGTGAATTTTCTAAAGTCTTTCCCGACGATTTACCCGGTTTACCCCCTACTCGAGATGTTGAATTCTGTATCGATTTAGTTCCCGGAGCTACTCCAGTTACTAAAGCTCCCTATCGCCTCGCACCATCCGAAATGCGCGAGCTATCAAGCCTACTTCAAGAGCTTCTTGATAAAGGTTTCATACGCCCGAGCACTTCGCCATGTGGCGCTCCTGTCCTCTTCGTGAAAAAGAAGAATGGATCGTTCCAAATGTGCGTCGATTATCGTGAACTTAACAAACTCACGATAAAGAACCGCTACCCTCTTCCTCGTATCGACGATTTATTTGATCAGCTTCAAGGTGCTACTTGTTTTTCCAAGATCGGTCTTCGTTCCGGTTATCATCAGTTACGCGTGTTGGAAGAAGATATTCTGAAAACCGCCTTTCGTCCGTTATGGCCATTTCGAATTCTTGGTCATGCCTTTTGGTCTTACCAATGCACCGCGTTCTTCATGGATTTGATGAACCGTGTGTGTAAAGCTTTCTTAGATCGTTTCGTCATTGTTTTCATCAATGATATCCTTATCCATTCGAAGTCGAGAGACGAACACGCGCATCATCTCCGTTTAGTCCACGAACTTCTTTAAGGAAATCGTCTTTATGCTAAGTTCTCTAAGTGTGAATTCTGACTCGAAGAAGTCCAATTTCTCGGCCACATCGTTAATAGTCAAGGAATTCACGTTGACCCTGCAAAGATTAAAGCCGTCAAGAGTTGGATTACACCGAAAAATGCCTCCGAAATCCGTTCATTTCTTGGATTGGCGGGTTATTACCGTCGATTCATCGCCAACTTTTCTAAAATCGCCGTTTCGCTTACCGCTTTAACTCATAAAGACAAACCTTTTGTTTGGGATTCCAAACAAGAGGAAGCTTTTCAAACTCTCAAGCGTATGCTATGCAACGCTCCTGTTCTCATTTTTCCTGACGGAAACGACGATTTCATTGTTTATTGTGATGCCTCTAATCTTGGCCTTGTTTGTGTTATTATGCAACGAGACAAGGTTATCGCGTATGCGTCTCGACAACTCAAGATCCACGAGAAGAACTACACTACCCACGATCTCGAACTCGGTGCAGTTGTTTTTGCATTGAAGATATGGCGACACTACCTTTACGGTACTAAGTGTACGGTCTTCACCGACCATAAGAGCTTAGAACATATCTTTAATCAAAAAGAACTAAACATGCGACAACGTCGATGGGTTGAACTTCTCAACGGTTACGAGATACGCTACCACCCCGGCAAAGCAAACGTCGTCGCCGATGCTCTAAGTCGACGAAGCTATGTATATGGTATTCGTGACTCTCAAGCTTGTGCTAAACTTGAAACCCTCATCCGTGCCGCTCAATTCGCCTGCTTTAACGAGAATACCCTTCAAGACGAAATGATATGTGGTGCCAAGACTCAGCTTGTATCTAAATCTGATGATATTTATTACTATCTCGATCGTATTTGGATTCCCAGTCGTGATAATCTCCATATTTGCTAATGACCGAAGCTCATAAATCTCGATATTCCATTCACCCCGGTGCCGACAAGATGTACCAAGACCTTCGTCCTAAGTACCGGTGGCCGGGCATGAGAAAGGATATCGCCTTGTACGTCTCAAAATGCTTAACTTGTTCGAAGGTTAAAGCTGAACATCAAAGGCCTCTGGCTACTCGAGCAACCCGAAATCCGGATGTGGAAGTGGGAGAGTATAGCTATGGACTTCGTCACTAAACTTCCCTGCATTTCTTCAGGTCACGATAGCATTTGGGTTATCGTTGATCGTCTCACTAAATCATCGTACTTTATTGCTAACGAGAAGACTTAAAGGTCGAACGGTTAGCCCAAATCTATACCGACGAAGTTATATGTCGACACGGGACGCCTCGTGACATCATCTTTGACCGAGACGGTCGTTTTACCTTGCGTCTCTGGGAGACCTTTCAATCCGCTCTCGGTACTACTCTTAATCTAAGTACCGCTTTTCACCCTCAAACCGACGGTTAAACTGAGCGCACGATCCGCACCCTCGAAGACATGCTTCGTGCGTGCATCATAGATTTCAGTGGTAACTGGGACACGCATTTACCTTTAATCGAATTCTCGTACAATAATAGTTATAATACCAGCATTCAAATGGCTCCTATTGAGGCACTGTATGGAAGAAAATGTCGATCGCCTATTGCATGGCACGAGATCGGAGAAGCACAAATCACCGGTCCCGAGCTAATTCAAGAAACAACCGACAAGATCCTCCAAATCAGAGACATCTCTTCAAAGCTCGGAGTCGTCAAAAGAGTTACGCCGATAAATGCTGCAGGCCCCTACAGTTCGAAGTGGGAGATCACGTTCTCCTAAAGGTTGCACCTTGGAAGGGAGTGGCCCGCTTCGGCAAGAAAGGAAAGCCAGCGCCTCGATACGTTGGTCCCTTTAAGATTCTGGAAAGGATCGGTAAAGTAGCCTATCGTCTCGAATTACCGGAGGAACTCAACAACGTACATCCAACTTTCCACGTGTCTAACCTCAAAAAATCCTAGCCGAAGAAAATCTGCATGTCCCTCTCGAAGATCTGCAAATCAAAGAGACTCTCCGTTTCGTGGAAAAACCCGTTGAGATCATGGATCGAGAAACCAAGAAACTTTAACGCTCTTGCATACCTATCGTGAAAGTCCGATGGAAGGCAAACACGGCGCCGAGTTCACTTGGGAACTCGAAAGTGATATGAAAACGAAATATCCGCATCTCTTTGTTACGGCCACTGCCTAATTTCGGGATGAAATTCCCTAAAGTAGGGGAGACTGTAACAACTCGAAATTCGATTGTTATCTTTTCTTTTGTTTTCTGTTTATCTATCCTTTGTAAATCCGAGATTCGGTTAATAATAAAGTTATGTTAATTAATTATGGTGTTGTACGTTATTATCGCATCTAATCGCTTATTAAATCGCATCGCTTATCCCATCGCATCGCAAATCGAAATTTGTTTATGTGGTTTTATATTGTTTATGTGTTATGTGTGTTTGTGGTTAAGTTTCAATCGCTATCGCATCGCTCTCGCACTCTCGAATCACTAAATCACGCTATTATACCAACTATAACGCTTAACGCTTAATATAACTACCTAATGCGAACCGAAAAACCAAACGAACCCTTAACGTGAAACAAACAAAGAAAACCCAATATTTGGGTCAAGTTCGCTCGAACTTGGTATTACCAAGTTCGGCCGAACTTGACTGGCCATTGTAACTCTCCTGCAAACCTCAAGTTCGCTTGAACTGATCCTCAAAGGTCAAGTTCGGTCGAACTTAGTCTTATTTCCTCAAATTTCATACAAGTTCGCGCGAACTTGCATGAATTTCATGCAAGTTCGGCCGAACTTGGTCTCACCAGCTCTCATCTTACCTTCTCCTATAAATACCAAGCTCTGTTCTCTCATCTGAACTTGTTGCAAGTTCGTCCAGAGCTCTCAAAACCCAAACCTTCGTGTTCTAAGTAAGAATCAACCCGATTCCATTGCAACAACGTTATTCAGCGATCTACAAAGGTTTACAACGATTTTGGTACAAGACATATCCTTCGTTTTCATCAAAACTCATTCTTTTACGAAAACCTTCATCTTTTTCTTCAAAAACTTCTATTTTAAGCTTAGATCTAACAAAATACGAGTTCGTTTGCGATAGTAGAGACTTCCTAAACACGAGATCTACAAGATCTCGGCTTGTAAGTGATAGATCTGAGAAAAACCTTTGAAAAACATCAATTTCTACACAAGATACGGACTTTTGATGATGTTTTGTTCATTTCTTGTATGAACGAAGCATCTATCATTCAAGCTCCCAGATCTGGAGGTGCAAGGACGTTTATGTCGGTTTACACAAGCCGGACTAATCCGAACGAACCCCGAGTTCGCCCGGATTAGCCCACGCTTTTGTAAAACGGCTAAAACAGCTCTAAAAGACCTCTCCGACCTAAGTTTGCTAAGTAGCACAGGGTTGTAGGGATGAACACTCGATTTTCCTCAGCAAACGACGCGAAAACGTAAGATTTTGGACCCGAAACATCAAGTTCACTCGAGAATCACCAGCTCACCAGGTCAAGTTCGACCGAACTTGTACCCATTTGGGTCAAGTTCGACCGAACTTGAGTATTTCTTCACAAAAGCTCTTACAAGTTCGACCGAACTTGTCTAGCTTCTTAGGAAACTACACAAGTTTGACCGAACTTGCCTTTATAGTAAGGATATTCTACAAGTTCGCCCGAACTTGACAAGTTTCTTAGGAAACTCATCAAGTTCGACCGAACTTGGCTCTAATCTCACCAATTCTACACAAGTTTGCTCGAACTTGTGTGTTTACACATAAGTTCGCCCGAACTTGTCTACTGCCCAACCAAGACTTAACCGTTTCAGCTTTTCAGAGACTGATGCACTTCCGTTCGCGTATGCAGGCTGATCCGGCGCTCTTCTCGACTCTTCTCCGATCTCTAGTCCTACCTAAACGCACCCACTGTGAGTATACTTGACCCATTTTCGCTTTAACGCACCTTTTGGGTGTTACATACGTTCCTATATCAAAATCACTTCACGAATCAAAACTGTTTATCACACGCGAATAATCTGATTGTATATGCTCAATACGTGATACTAGAAACATGTGACTAGGACTTATTTTCGTTAACTTGCCTCCTTAGCTAGTATGGTACTATAGTGTGGCTTACACCCGACAGGGTCTAGTTAGGATGGATGCGCAAGCCTTCTCACGGTAGTTAGCATGAGAAATGAGCCTATGTTATGTTAAGTATTTTGGTGTATCATGATATGTAATTAGATTTTTCGCAAACGCTTTCTCGACTATGCTAGTATTATTCAAACTCGTATGCTCACCTTTACTTAATTGTATTGACTTGTATTTTAACGTATGTAACAGGATGAGGATTTTGTAGCTTGGATGCTTGGATGTGGCTTGCGTAGTTTAGTTTTGTTTTATTTTGATTAGTTCCAAGTGTAATAAATCTAGGGGAGATCGGATCAGATTTTACTGTTTAAGGGATTTTGTTAATGTAATGATTGTTTAAGGATATTTTGAGTTTATAGTATGGAATGTTAAATGTTGATTTAATTTCTTTAAATAATTGTTATGGAATCTCTTGAGACAATCTGGTTTTGCCTAGTGCCACTAACTCGATGATTCCGCCATCGGTTGGGGTGTCACAGCATCACGATATGCGAATTCATGATGCGCACATCACTTGACGGTCAATTGAGTAGTGGGTTTGAGTATTCTAAATGAATCGAGCCATCGATAAAACAAATCTGACTAAAAATGATTAGAATGTTTTGGTGTTTAAAGGTTAAGAAGATAAAATTGTCATCTATAAATAATATATCACTATCTTTTTAACCCAACGCCTCGACATGTGATGCATGCGCTTAGGCCACACGGTGTGGGCATGGAGAAGCGGCGTTTATACCCTTCCACGCCGCACACACCACACCATCCCCCTTGTTGTTTATGTCAAGCCCTTGAAGAATCCCACCGGCGTTATGTTAATTGGACGTTGACATGGCGTGCATTTGTTAGTTGTGCAGGTAGCCGTTGGACCCCAACCACATTATTTAAAAAAATTATTTTAAAAAATCAATCACTCCACCTATATAAAAAAACTCACCATTTTCACCACACTCTCTTCTACCCAACATTCATTTTTTTATAAAATCTCTCAAACCTTTTATAAAATATAATGTATCAACACAACCACAACTTTGATCCGAACAACCCATATGGTTTCGGTGAAATACCGAACACCGCTTCGCCCCCTCAAGAGTCTCAACCGAACCAACCAGTTTTAACAATGGGACATATTATGTTCGGTCATCTTCTTGCAAACCTGCCTTTTACGTTTCCACAACAACCGCTCACTCCTCTGTCACAAACTCCACCTACACCCGAATCCGTATCGAAAACTGAACCTACACCACCCAAATCCTCTACGCGAAGAAAACGAAACCATAAAAAGAAAACCGAGTCTGAAAAGGAAAAAAACAAAAAAAGGATCATCGTGTACATCCGTGGACAAACGAAGAAGAGTAGGTGCTGACGAAAGTTTGGCTTTTGAAAATTCGGTTATAGGTATATTTTTATTTTTTATTGTAAAAATACAATCCATAACTATTACATGTTTTTAAAATGTATATTTATTTGATAGGTATCAACCAACATAGTGACGATTTTGGAACCAAATTAACAATCTTTATCACAATACTTTGGGACGAGATTTCTATCGGAAAAATGATAGTGCTCCTCTAAGTGGCATGAAATAAACACCGCCATGACCGCCTTCAAAGCCACTACAACAACCTAAAGAACAACCCAAAAGTGGCGAAATGGACACCGACATGTTGACATGTGCGATGTCCTTGTATTCGGAAGGCAAAAAGGGCGCCTTTAAATATATTCATTGTTGGCGCATTGCGAAAAACTCGCCAAATGGGCACGAGTTCCTTTAACGGGACAATCGTCCTCCAAAAGGTCCAAAATTGTTCCTCCACTAGTCGCTCGGATGCTCCTAACGACTTGGAGATCAACTAGCGACGATGATTTTGAAGCTGAACGTCCAACGGGAAGAGATAAGTCAAAAAAGCGGGCCCAAAAATCATCTAATACAAGTGATGAAAAAAAACCCTGCTTTGGCCGTCATCTAAGAAGAAGTCCACATGTTCAATAACATCCAAAAGAAAGAAACACTCAAAAAATAAAGTCTTTTAGCCTTTACGAAGAAAAACAAAAGCGAACGGATATGAAAATACTCGTTATGAAGATCGACCACCTTGAAGCCGAGAGCGGGAAACATAAATGAAACTAAAAAAAGAAATCATGGATAAATATTGCACCTAGTTTCGGTTATTTTAGATTAGTTTTTATGTTTCATTTTTAAGTTTAAATTATGTAATCGGTGTTTTTAGTAATGTAAACTTTTTTATGTAAATTTTGTAAGTGTTTTTATTATCAATATTAGTAAAAGTGCTATTTTAAAAAAAGTAATAAAATAATATGTAATTATTGGATAAAATTAAAAATAATAAAAATGTGTGCCACGTGTCGTATAACCCCCTCTTCCACGCACCTTCCCACCCCTCCCTTTTTTCCACTGCACCACTTTTCTGACGCGCACTGACGTGGCGTCCACATGTTGAATAATGCACATTCTTCATTTTTGTTCTGTTTCCGTTTCGTTCCTATTCTTATTTCCTTCTCCATTACCATTCGCCCAACAAGATTCCATGTGGTGCCTAAGTTTGCCACACTTGTCACACTTGACGATTCGGCAAGCACCCAAGTAATGGTACTTGCACTTGTCACACTTGGGCAAGTTGACTGCATACCAGCAAGGGTGAAACTAAGTGTTCTTAGGGGTTGCACGGGCTACGGCTCAACCTTTCTTCGTAGTGTAATTTTTTATTCTTTTTGGTTTTATACAAAGGATAAATCTGAATAAATATGAGTATATCCCTGAAAAAAAAGGATACTTGAATTTATTAAATCATTTTTAAGTCCAAACATTTTATAACCTAAAACTAGTATAATTAATTAGCCAAAATTATAAAGTTAGTCCAAATAAAAATAGTTTAATTGAAGGGAGGCCCATTTCATAAACTTAACCTAAGCCACAAAAACCAAAACAATAAAATATCCATTTTTTATAAGGGGCGCAATTGGAAAAGGTATCGGATGGTAGCTGACGATGTGCAAGGCTGGAGAAGTTGCACGTTGTTCTGATCGCCCGCAATAGTTCTAATCTCATTGACAGGCGTTGACCAGCGGTCGACCTTGGTTAATTGTGAGTGTTTCTTGTCCTTTGATTTCTCTTTTGTTTTTATCTATTATATAGAATTGTAGTTTGTAGGTTTGTTAGGGTTTAAGTGTTTAGATGAGTTAAAATTTACAAAGACTTATACAAATCTATTAGGTATTGTTTTTCTTTATTTATTATCGTTTTTTTATTATTGTATGATTGCACAGTAAAAAAATTAGGATAACCCTAAATTAATGGGCAAGCTCCGCCACTGGGCACCGGTACGTTTGTGGTAACAAATGCCTTTGCTTCCCTTGCCGTGGGAGTTTCCTTTTGCTTCTTGAACTCTTCTCGAAATGGGAAAACTTTCTCTTCCCATCGCTAGTAGACTCAACGTGAGATTCTTTCGTCTCGGGTCCCTTCATCGACAAGTTCTTCATCCTTACCGCTTCTTCAGTGAGACTAACAACTAGAGTCACAGCCCTAGTGATTATGGTGGGGTTTGCAAATGTAATCGTGCTCCTAATTTCAGGAGTTTAAACCCCAAAGGTAACGCTCGATATGTTTGAACTTGGGCGTTGCCAGGTAAGGGACTACACGTGTCACACCCCAACCGACTGCGTAAACATCGGGGTGCGGCACTATGCGAATCAGATTGTTCAAGAGAATCCATAACGACTATTAAATGACAATATTTATAAAGTTCAAATTCCCGTACAATCAAACAAATATTAAACAATAGTCAAAATGGATTACAAGTTTCTTAAACAATAAAAAAAATTTAAACAAATAGATTAAGCAAGTATCTAAGCCTTAATCCATTTGCAACATAAAATCCATCAACCTGTCACATACGTTAAAATAAAGTCAATACAATAATGTAAAGGTGAGCACACATGTTTGCATAAATAATAGTAATAAAGTGATGAACGAAACCAGCATGCACTAACGTAGTCATGTGAACATATATGTTATCTACACCGAAATAAGCTAACCAACACAGCCGCGAGTGAGACAAGTAAAGTAAGCGAGAGCGAGCCTTAACAACCCCTGAACTAACGGGTGGCGGGTCAACCTATAGTTGCTATCATGTTAAGGGTGGTAGGAAAATCTTAAAGCATACAAATAACACATAGCAGTTTAGCCTTTCACGTAAGTCATGCGAGTGTGGTTTACGTTGAAAAGTGTTTTTAGCGTTGTGTGTAGTGATTATTTGATAGAGAACGCATGTAACACCTGAAAGTGCGTTAAAGCGAAAAGGGGTCAAGTAAACTCACCGTGCGTTCTTAGACAAGTAAACACGAGCGAGATGGTGAGCGAGGAGAGTGTTTGGTCAGCCTGCAAGTGGGAACAGAAGTGAATCAGTCTTCCACAGTGCTGAAACAGTCGTAACGGAGTGTCGGTGCGAGGAAACAGGCGGTTTCGTGGGCGAGTACCAAATAAAACAACACACTCGGCACATAAAGTAACATAATCTACTATGGTTCGTGTTGTGTTAGCGTTGAGCGTTTGCGAATATCGAGCGTTTAAGCGTGATGTTATGCAGTGTGATGAAAATGTATTTAGTCTTAACATAAACCCTTGTTATTCACGAATCTCAGAGTACAAAATGGTTACCAGGTGATATAATCGGTAATAGGAATAAAACAATTGAGAAGTTGGGCTGTTACAGTCTCCCCTAATTTAGGAAATTTCGTCCTAAATTCAAGTAGTAGATGTAACAATGAGATGCGGATATTTATCTTTCATATCACTTTCGAGTTCCCAAGTGAACTCGGTGCCGCGCTTGCCTTCCTATCTAACTTTCACAATAGGAATGTGACTGCGTCATAGTTTCTTGGTCTCTCGATCCATGATTTATACTGGCTTTTCCATGAAGTGTATGTCTCGTTTATTTGTAAGTCTTCAAGGGGTACATGAAGATTTTCTTCGACTAGAGACTTTTTGAGATTTGAAACATTAAAAGTCGCGTGTACATTGCTGAGTTATTCGGTAATTCGAGGCGATAGGCCACTTTGCCAATTCTTTCCAGAATCTTGAAGAAATCCACGTATCGTGGCGCTAGTTTTCCTTTCTTGCCGAATCGATCACTCCTTTCCAAGGTGAGACCTTTAAGAGAACGCGATCTCCAACTTCAAACTGTAGTGGCTTGCGGCATTTATCAGCGTAACTCTTTTGACGACCGGTGATCGTGCTTCTCCGATCTCGTGCCATATGATACGTGGTCGAAAACCGGTGGTCGCTTATGCTTAAGTTAATGTTTTTACATAGCTTTTAATCTTGAATAGCCTATTTTAATGGGATTTGTGTTTTACAGGTCTCAAAGAGTTTAAGGAGCTATTCGGGAGCTTTACGGAGCACCAAGAGCGAACGGGGTCAACCGGGGATGTGAAATGAACAAAACCGGGTTAACAACAAAGATTGGATGTGTTTTGGGGGGATAATAATGGATTTAAAATGAAGATATTTGAAGATGGCATGATAGAGGGCTGAATGCAAGTACGTGGGCAAAACGGTGAGTAAAACGGAGCTATAACGAAGAAGTTATGAAGAAAACAAAAAATGTGATTTAAATGCACCGTCGGCGAAGCCCTCTGGATTGTTCCGTCGGGCAGAAACCTTCGTAAACAAAGATTAAGTCTCGGCTCAAACTGAGACCGCCAAGGGCCGTCGGGACGAGGGCCCCGAGCCTTACTTTCTCACTTCATAAAAATTTGATTTTGGTTGTTGGGGGACGGGTATAACACATGTTTTTGACCTATTTTTGAGGAGTTACGGAGCTTTTGAGTTTGAAACATCATCTTGGAGCCAAGAACTCATCCATCCACCATCAACAATCACCACCAATCATCTGAATCATCCCACGAATCCTAACCCTAATCCACCATCATCACCATCATCCATCAATCACCAATCCATTCATCATCACCATCACATCTAAACCCTAATCATCACCTTCATCATATTCAAAGCTTCAAAATGTCAAGACTCGAATTCTCATCTGTTGTTTATCGTGATCCGTTCACCATGAGCGGCTAATTCCGGAGGTTTCACCCCGGTGTAAACTTTTGTAAGGTTTCTAGGGTTTACTATTTGTTAAACATTTGGTTTGTGACTAATTGAATTGCATTTGATCATTAGATAATTGTCCTATGTTTGTATTGTATTTGCGAGTTGACGAATGAGTTATGAAATTTGTCTTTGTGAAATGAATATGTGTATTTATGCTTTATCTTTTGATAGATTTCACTTGTCCAGGGTAACGAAGTGCATTGAGGTCCGTTGTCTATGACGTTGATAGTAGTTGGCACCTAAGCCTTGTGATTCTAAATCGTTAATGAACTAATTTGATTAAACCAAATTAAAACACGTAGTAACCCTAGGCTTGCAATTGTTGAACCGGGTGTGAACCTTGTTTTCTCATCATTGTTTACAATCGTTAAATAAGTTTTTCTACAATCGTTTAAAGTTTAGTAGCTAAGTAATCAAACTAAACTTGTCGGTTCATTCCGACATCCTTTTCAAACAACCAAACAAATCTATTATTTTCGTAGCAAGCTTCACAAAATGACACATTTGTTTAAATCAATCATATCCGATCGCAAACCACAGACTCTTCGTGGTTCGACCCCTTACTACCACTAACGCATTCTTAAGGTAATTCGGGACTATAAATATTATCTTTGACCGAGCGTGAAACTCCGATCACCATACAATAGGCGATCGACATTTTCTACCGTATAGTGCCTCAAATGGTGCCATTTGAATACTAGTGTGATAACTGTTATTGTACGAAAATTCTATTAAGGGTAAATGTGAATCCCAATTACCACCAAAATCTTTGTCACACGATCGAAGCATGTCTTCGAGGGTGCGGATCATTAGATAATTGTCCTACGTTTGTATTGAATTTGCGAATTGACGAATGAGTTATGAAACTTGCCTTTGTGAAATGAATATGCGTATTTATGCTTTATCTTTTGATAGATTTCACTTGTCCAAGGTAACGAAGTGCCTTTGGTCCGTTGTCTATGACGTTGATAGCAATTGGCACCTAAGCCTTGTGATTCTAAATCGTTTATGAACTAATTTGTTTAAACCAAATTAAAACACGTAGTAACCCTAGGCTTGCAATTGTTGAACCGGGTGTGAACCTTGTTTTCTAATAATTGTTTACAATCGTTAATTAAGTTTTTCTGCAATCGTTTAGAGTTTAGTAGCTAAGTAATCAAAGCAAACTTGTCGGTTCATTCCAACATCCTTTTCAAACAACCAAACAAATCTATTATAATTGTAGCAAGCTTCATAAAAGTGACACATTTGTTTAAATTAATCATATCTGATCACAAACCACAGACTCTTCGTGGTTCGACCCCTTACTACCACTAACGCATTGTTTAGGGTAATTCGGGATTATAAATATTATATTTGACTGTAGCGCGACACTCCGATCAAATTTTGGCGCCGTTGCCGGGGAGTTCGTGCGCTTTGCGTTTGGATTTATTGATTTTTGTGATTAACTGTTTAATTGCTTCTTTTCTTATTATCGTATCTAGTTTTGTGTTACGTGGGTGTGTTACTGTGCAGTTTACAGGTTGTGCATGCGTACACAGAACTCCGGGAGAACTTCACCGTTAGTGTTCGAACCGGAAATTGAGCGGGTCGTTAGAAGAAACCTAGCCAACCGATTAGAGGTAACCGTTGTCTCTAATCCACCCAAACCAAACATACCAAATACCTCATCTGTTGGAACCGTTCCAATGGATAATCAAAACGCCAATCAACATCAACACCAATACCCCAATTACCCACCTCAAAACCCAAACAACCAATCGGGAGGTGTAACCAAAACCTCAACCAACGTGCTCGCACACCTCCACCTGAAAACCAAAACCGACAAAACCCTTTACCACCAAATGTCAACAACCGTAATGCTAATGCCAACCATGGTGATAATGTGAATCGAGGTAACCTCGCAAATGAAGATCAATTTCTCAATCTTGATGAGTTGAGATACAATATCCCTGATGATGATCCATTTAGTGTACCCAGTTATCAATCGCGGGAACATGTGAGTGTTCACACGAAACACTCCGATGATGGGGGATCTTATAATGATCGGGTTGAAGATGACAGATGGGAAATGATAACGAAGGGTTCATGTATGACACTCGAAATGTTGGTTATGATGATGGAGGGTACCAAAATGCAAATTCTGTGGGGAATTATGATGGATATGCTTACGACTACGGTAAGAGACGACGGTTATGGGAACAACCGTCAACCACGTAACAACAATAGGAACCGAGACGATGGTAACAACAATTACAATAATCAAAATGCTAATCGCAATCGGATTCCACAATACGTGGGTGGCAGGAATCAAAGGGGTAATCGAGATGGTGATAGAAGAGGGAATAGAGAATGGGGGATCAAGAGGTGAACGGTCCACCAAGGGATAACCGGCACAATCTCAACAACCAGCGTCAACCACCGCAAGGAGTTGACGGTCGGTTTTGACTGATGATACCGGAGAACGATTCTCCTATTTGCCACCACCAAGGGGAAGAACGACTTTTGATTGCAAGCCGAATTACATCAACATACTTCCTCATTTTAATGGGCGATCGAATGATGAGCCTTATACCCATTTGGCGGAATTTTGGCTATATGTAGTACCATTGGGGGTGGCCATTTTTCTCAAGATGAGATTCGGTTGCGATTATTTCAATTCTCTATGAAGGATAAGGCTAAGCAGTGGTTCTTGACACTGCCTACGAATAGCATTCACAACTGGGTTGAGATGCAACAAGCGTTTTTGGATGAGTATTATTCGATGGCCAAGACTTATGATGCACGGGATGAGATTCGGGCATTCAAGCAATTATCGAGTGAGCCATTGCATGAGGCATTTATGCGGTACAAAGAGTTGATTCGGAAATGCCCACATCACCAAATTGAAAAGTGGGAATTGGTGAAGTGTTTTGTGAGGGGCTTAGATGGAGAAATTTGGAACCATTTGGAATTGACTAGCAACGGGACGATATTGAGCAATCACGAGGATGACGATTGGGAGTTCCTCGAGAGAATGGCTAAGAGATCCAAGCTAAAGAGTCGGCCGACCGAGCAAAAAAGCATCCTATTTCTCGCTCACTTCCCGATCTCGACTCTAGTTTGGATCGCATTTCTACGTTAGAACGGAGTTGGCCCGTATGAAGAAGAAAGATGTTACTGCGGTTTAGTTTGCGGTATGTGAAGATGTGGTGATATCGGCCATCAAACCGAAGAGTGCCAAGTGAATATGGCACAATCCACCGAAGAGGTGAACCAAGTGTATGGAGATCGGAAACTATATGACATGAACTCCAACACGTATCACCCGGGTTTGAGAAACCATCCGAATTTCGGTATGGTATTGCTTCGAATCAAATGAACCCGAATTTCCAACCGGGGAATCAAGGTGGAGGCCAGGGTGGTTCATTCATACCAAAACCGTTAAGGTGGTAATCAAGGGGGTTACCAAAAAAAATTACAACCAAGGGAGTAATCAATCGTATCAAAACCGTGAGGGAAATTATCAAAGGGGTTACAACCAAGGTGGTAATGGTAATGGTGACAGGTAATTCGAACTCTCAAATGGGTGGTGACCGATTTGCTTAATTCTAAGTTAGATGCCATCATAAATGCCATCACCACGTCAAATCAAGAGATCAAGGTGGAGATGAGAAAAGAGTTTGAGGTACGTGATAAATCACACAAGGCACTGGAAAAGCAAGTTGGGCAACTTGCGGAGGAGATGTCCCAAATGCGTGGAAGTGGAGGAAGACTTCCGAGTGACACTACAGTGAACCCAAAGCATCAAAGCTCAAGCACAAGCGATGTGAGAAATGTACACATTAACGCGGCAAGTCTTCTTTCAAATGATGAGGTTTGTAATGTCGAAAGCATTCTAGGACCACAACTTGTAGATGGTGTAGTGGAAGATGTAGGTGATGAGTCGGGAAGTAAAAATGAGCAAGAAACGATTTCACAAACTAAAATCAGAAAGTAACTAAGAATTCTTTTTGTGAAAGTTGTTTAAATGAATTGCATGCTAGGGCCAATGATATGGGTGTGGAGTTTAATACCATCCCATACCCGTTGGCTCTCTTAAAACCAATTAATGCATCAAGGTTTGAAAAACGGTGCCCACCAAAGGACAAGATGTGGGAAAATTTTAAACAAGCAAAAATTAATTTGCCGTTACTTGATGACATTAAAATGGTCCCAGCTCATGTAGAGTGTTTGAAAGAGTTGAGCACGAGAAATGGCACAACAAACTACCGAAACAATTTGATTTAATATCTCATGTTAGTGCCATTTTATCGAGTCCCCTCCCCCATAAAGCTCAAGATCCGGGAGAGCCCTTGATTCCAATCCAAATTAGTAAATTCAAAATAAAGAGGGCGCTCCTAGATCTTGGAGCTTGTGTGAATATCTTGCCAGGGAGTATGTACGACCAATATGATTTTGGTCCTTTGAGAAAGTTTGACACCACCGTGGTGTTGGCTTGATCAGACTCCCACGCATCCAAGGGGGATGGTGGAAGATGTGATAGTGAAGGTTGAAGATTGTTATTACCCAGTTGACTTTTTGGTAGTTGACTATGTTGGGTGTGTTGAGGACACACAACCGATAGTCATACTGGATAGACCATTCCTGGCAACTACTAATGTCATAATAAATTGTGCAACCGGAACGGTGAGCATGAAGTTGGGGACCGGGAACTAATTTTGAATGTTTTTCCTAAATTTACTAACCCATTAGGTGAGGATGAGTGTCTTGAGAAGGACATGATTCTGAACAAAAAGATATGTGCTATGGTTGGTTGGTTTGGTTGATCAAATAAGAAACCGATCAAGAAGACGAAGGTGACGAAGTCACCCCAAGAGAAGAAGGAAGAGAAGGAATTAAGGAGGTTTGGCCCGTTCGGGAATAAATGGTATGAACCACCGGTGGGTGATGTGGAAGAGTTCGTGGGCGAAAGCACTCCGTTCGACCACCATGAGGTGGTATGTTATTTGTCGTTGTATATTATTTTTACTTATGTTGTTTTGTTTATTTTCAGCTTCCTTGTATCTTCTTTTTGTTGCTTTTTGCTTAGTAGCTAAATGAACATAGTGGGTGTGTTCCATATATAACCCTCGCGAGACCTTACTTGTCCTCCCAAGCTATTGGGAGGTTTAAAAGGGCTTGTTGCATAAGCTAAATGCAATCGTGATTCCTACGAAAGTGAGTTAGGTTTGTTGTTGTTGTACATTATTTTTCCACATAAATCAAAGATGAAATAACGTATGGCTTGGTAATATTTTCATTAAAATGGTAGAATTAGGTAACTAACAAATTTAATGGTTGTGAGAAGGATGCTTCTACACAAGGGTTCATATTTGTAGGAACATTGTGTTCGCGAGATGACCATTTTGTTGAAAGATGAAGAGCACACGAGGAATTAATGTAAAAATCAGGTGCATACGTTTCTTTTATCTGTGATTCTTAGTTAGTAATAAGTGGAGTGTATTTTGTATTTTAATTGCCGGGGTGATATTTTGGGGAGGTTAGTCGTGTCACATCGCTTGTGCGTTTTAAAAGCTCAATTCTTACACATTGAGGACAATGTTGACCTCAAGTGTGGGGATGGGGGGAAAAAAAAATCGATTTTGACCGTTCATTAAAACACTAAACATTGAGGACAATGTTGACTTCAAGTGTGGGGATGGGGGAAATTTCAATTAATTTTCATAAACGTCTTTGTATGAAGCGACCTAAAAGCACAAGTAACTAAGTCAATGAGGGATGGCATAACCCATTTGGTCTTTTGTCATGGTCAAGTTCGAGACAATAACATGACAGGTATTTAGCGGGTGGTTATTTGGGAATAATTCGTCTAAGAAACTTGCGAGTCGTGCATATCACATACCATATCCGTTATACGTGAGATTTTTGAGCCATTTCTATTCATCATTATTATTGGTTTGACTGAACCATTGGTCATGTATTGTAGAACTTGCATCTTTAGATACGTTTGAGACCATAGACTGGATACAAGCACGAGAATGATTAAGGCATTAGGTAAACATTTTCTTTTACACCATTTGCTTACCCTTACCCGAAATCTATCCCCTAGTTGCCAACTTTGAGCCTAAACCTTTCATTTGATCACCCAAATTAGCCCTTAATCTTTAACCTCGTTTAACCCGTGTGGTGAAAATTCGATTTTAGGTTTAGTTGTTTGTAAAAAAAATCAGAAAATGTCATGAAAAATATGAGAAAAATCATTGAGAAAAACACAAAAAATGTGTGGTAGTTGTGAATAAAAGGCGAACGCTTTTGCCTATTAGTTTGTCGACTTTTGTTAGTCGGTTTAGTGTAGTTGTTATTATAAAAGTCGAATTTTCATCACCTTCGACACTTCCAAATATCTTATTCCATACCCTTAGCCTAGCCCCATTACAACCCTTTTAAAGATCTTTTGACTTGTGCTTAGTATTCGTATTCGGAGGTGGAGAATGATTGAGTTGCAAGCCTATGCGGGTACTTGTTCTATTTGGTTTTGAGTGATTACTTTAAAAGTGCTAATAAATCATCAAATTAGCCAATTTGTAAACTGAGTGGAGAGAACATTGTGAGTGGTGTGTATGATTTGTGAGTTTCAAGGGTGGGTTAATCTTGGGTAACCATTCTTATATGATTAATCATTTTACTGCTAAATATTTTGAAAATTGTAAGAATCATGAACTGGGCATGACATTAGACCTTAGCTTACGTTTCAAGGATGGGAAGTGTATTTCTTATTCGATCCATGTGAAAGTGAAAAAACAGATTTGTTTGAGGGCAAGCAAAGACAAGTGTGGGGATGTGATACGTGGTCGAAAACCGGTGATCCTTATGCTTAAGTTGATGTTTTTACATAGATTTTAATCTTGAATAGCCTACTTTTAATGGGATTTGTGTTTTACAGGTCTAAGAGAGTTTAAGGAGCTATTCGGGAGCTTTACGGAGCAACGGGAGCGAACAGGGTCAACCGGGGATGTGAAATGAACAAAACCGGGTTAACCACGAAGATTGGATGTGTTTTGGGGGGATGATAATGGATCTAAAATGAAGCTATTTGAAGATGGCATGATAGAGGGCTGAATTACGAGTACGTGGGCGAAAACAGTGAGTAAAACGGAACTATAACAAAGAAGTTATGAAAAAAAACAAAAAATATGATTTAGAGGCACCGTCAGCGATACCCTTTGGATTGTTCCGTCGGCCAAAAACCTTCATAAACAGCAGAATAAGCCGTCGGGTCAAACTGAGACTTCCAAGGTTCGCCGGGACGCCCAAAAGGGCCGTCGGCGACGCCCACTACTTTCTCACTTCGTAAAAATTTGATTTTGGTTATTGGGGGACGGGTATAACACATGTTTTTTGACCTATTTTGAGGAGTTACGGAGCTTTTGAGTTTGAAACATCATCTTAGAGCCAAGAACTCATCCATTACTATCAACAATCACCACCAATCATCCGAATCATCCCACGGATCCTAACCCTAATCCACCATCATCACCCTCATCCAGCAATCACCAATCCATTCATCATCACCATCACATCTAAACCCTAATCATCACCTTCATCATATTCAAAGCTTCAAGATGTCAAGACTCGAATTCTCATCTGTTGTTTATCGTGATCCGTTCACCAGGAGCGGCTAATTCCCGGAGGTTTCACCCCGGTATAGACTTTTGTAAAGTTTCTAGGGTTTACTATTTGTTAAACATTTGGTTTGTGACTAATTGAATTGCATTTGATCATTAGATAATTGTCCTATGTTTGTATTGTATTTGCGAATTGACGAATGAGTTATGAAATTTGTCTTTGTGAAATGAATATGTGTATTTATGCTTTATCTTTTGATAGATTTCACTTGTCCAGGGTAACGAAGTACATTGAGGTCCGTTGTCTATGACATTGATAGCAGTTGGCACCTAAGCCTTGTGATTCTGAATCGTTAATGAACTAATTTGATTAAACCAAATTAAAACACGTAGTAACCCTAGGCTTGCAATTGTTGAACCGGGTGTGAACCTTATTTTCTCATCATTGTTTACAATCGTTAAATAAGTTTTTCTGCAATCGTTTAAAGTTTAGTAGCTAAGTAATCAAACTAAACTTGTCGGTTCATTCCGACATCCTTTTCAAACAACCAAACAAATCTATTATTTTCGTAGCAAGCTTCACAAAATGACACATTTGTTTAAATCAATCATATCCGATCGCAAACCACAGACTCTTCGTGGTTCGACCCCTTACTACCACTAACGCATTGTTAAGGGTAATTCGGGACTACAAATATTATCTTTGACCGGAGCGTGAAACTCCGATCACCATACAATAGGCGATCGACATTTTCTACCGTATAGTGCCTCAAATGGTACCATTTGAATACTAGTGTGATAACTGTTATTGTACGAAAATTCTATTAAGGGTAAATGTGAATCCCAATTACCACCAAAATCTTTGTCACACGATCGAAGCATGTCTTCGAGGGTGCGGATCGTGCGCTCACTCTGACCGCCAGTCTGAGGATGGAATGTAGTATGAGATTAAGAGTAGTACCGAGTGCGGATTGAAAAGTCTCCCAGAGACGTGAGATAAAATGACCATCGCGGTCAGAGATGATGTCACGAGGCGTCTCGTGTCGACAAATAACTTCGTCGGTATAGATTTGTGCTAATCGTTTAACCTTAAAGTCTTCTTGTATCGGAATAAAGTGAGCATATTTCGTAAGACGATCCACGATAACCCAAATGCTCTCATGAACATAAATAGTACGAGGAAGTTTCGTAATGAAATCCATAGCTACACTCTACCATTTCCACGTCGGGAGTTTGGGTTGTTCGAGCAAACCAGAGGGTCGTTGATGTTCGGCTTTAACTTTCACGCAAGTTAAGCATTTCGAAACATACAGAGCGATATCATTTTTCATGCCCGGCCACCAAAACCTAGAACGGAGGTCCTGGTACATTTTGTCTGCACCGGGGTGAATGGGATATCGAGACTTATGAGCTTATGTCAGCAATAACTCTCGGAGGTTATTGCGACTGGGAATCCAAATATGATCGAGATAGTAATAGATACCATTTGGTTTATTTACTAACTGGGTTTCAGCACCACATTTCATTTCCTCACCCACAATGAAACATACGTGTTGAGCGTCGCGAATTTGGGTTTCGAGTTCGTTCTGGGCTTGAACATCACGAACGCTACACACATAGATTCATCAACCGAAGGCATCGGCTACAACGTGGGCTTTGCTGGGATTGTAGCGTATCTCACAATCGTAGTCATTGAGAAGTTCAACCTGTCTGTGTTGGCGCATGTTCAGTTCTTTCTGGTTGAAGATATGTTGTAAGCTCTTGTGGTCGGTGAAGATCGTACACTTTGTACCGTAAAGGTAGTGTCGCCATATCTTTAACGCATAAACAACTGCGCCGAGTTCGAGATCGTGGGTAGTGTAGTTCTTCTCGTGGACCTTGAGTTGTCGAGATGCATACGCAATAACCTTGTCTCGTGGCATCAGAACACAACCAAGACCTAGGTTAGAGGCATCGCAGTAGACAACCAAATCGTTGTTTCCGTCGGGGAGTGCGAGAACAGCAGCGTTGCAAAGCATACGCTTTAGGTTTTGAAAGGCTTTCTCTTGTTCGGAACCCCAAACAAAATGTTTATCCTTGTGCATTAATGCGGTAAGGGATACAACGATCTTTGAAAAGTCGACGATGAATCGACGGTAGTATCCCACCAATCTGAGAAAAGAACGGACTTTGGATGGAGACTTTGGTGTAATCCAACTCTTGAAGCTTCTATCTTCGCGGGATTGACGTGAATTCCTTGGTCGTTGACGATGTGACCGAGGATTGGACTTCCTTAAGCCAAAATTCACACTTGGAGAACTTGGCGTAAAGACGATTTCCTTGGAGAAGTTCGAGAACTAAATCGAATATGTCGCGCATGTTCGGCTCTTGATTTCGATTAAATGAGGATATCATAGATAAAAACAATGACGAAACGTCCAAGAGGGCTTTGCACACACGGTTCATCAAGTCCATGCAAACCGCGGGTGCGTTTGAGACCAAAAGGCATGACCACGAATTCATAATGACCATAATGAGTACGAAAGGCAGTTTTCGGGATGTCTTGCTCATGCACACGTAACTGGTGATATCCGGAACGTAAATTCTATCTTCAAGAAACAAGTAGCACCTTGGAGTTGATCAAACAAATCGTCGATTCGAGGTAGAGGATAGCGATTCTTAACCGTAAAGTTCCCTGTAATCGATGCACATTTGGAACGATCCATCCTTCTTTTTCACAAAAAGAACGGGTGTGCCCCAAGGTGACGTACTCGGGAGTATAAAGCCTTTATCAAGTAATTCTTGAAGTTGGCTAGATAGCTCCGCATTTCGATGGTGTAAGGCGATAGGGAGCTTTAGCGACAGGTGTAGCACCAGGAATTAAACGATACGAAAGTCAATGTCATGAGTAGGGGGCAAACCTGGCAAGTCATCAGCAAAGACTTTAGGGAAATCATGAAGAAGGGTACGTCTTTTAAGGTTTTCTTCTCCTTCTCTGGCTGTACAATATGGGAAAGCGATGTACTCCTTGTGCAAGTACTTGTTCGCTTGAATACACGTCACCAGTTTCAATCCTTTTGAGGGTCTTACGCCGTAACCTGTAGTTGATTACCGTTTGAAGAGGGAAGTGAATCATCTTATCGTAGCAAACAACTTCGACCCGATTTCTAAAAGGAAATCCATGCCTACTATGATATCAAAAGGTATGAGATCGATTGGGAAAGAGTGATTGTTGAGATCGAGAGTACAATCACGTAAAATGGAGTTAACAGTAACGGTTCTTCCGGTGGCGACTTCGACATCGAAGGTCTTTGGAAGTTTGGTAGTTCACATTTTAAAAGTCTTTCGAATTCAAACAATACAAAACAGTTATCGGCTTCAGTATCAAATAAACAAGAACCATAAATACCATTAACGAGAAACGTACCATTGACAACATTGTTGTCATTCTGAGCCTGGCGGAGGTTGATGTTGAAAGCTCTTCCATGCACAACTTTTGGTTGTTTCTGTTTCTGCTGCTGCAGCTCTTGTTTCACAATACGGTGAGGGCAGATATTGCTGAAGTGGCTGGGATCACCACAATGTAGCAAGCATGTGTATTAGCAGCTGGTGCTTGCGGTGCGGGGTTGACTTGAGGTGCGCGAGGTGGAGCTGGCAGTGCTGTGATGGGCTGGGCTGAGGAGCCTACTGACGAGGGCCTGGGCGGCAGCTGACAGTGTCGTGACCGTTGATGTTGCAGTTGACACAGAAACGACAATTACCTCCAACTGCATGATTATAAGTGCAATTAAGGCACTGTAGATGAGGACCAGTGTACGCACGCTTAGCAGATGTTGCATTGCGAGTAGTAAGCTGGTAAGACTAGGAGCTCGGCGGTGCAACTATCACGCAGTTCTTGCTAGAGTTCTTTCGCTTGTGATCCTTTGACTTGAAGGCTTGAGACGGTGTGGTTTCGGCGCTTGGTTCCACTGTGGCTTGGCTAAGATTTTTCGTTGGAACCTTGAAAGCTCCAGCCATGACTCGTTTGTCGTTGATCTCAGCTGCGAGTTGGTAAGTTTCTTCGATAGTAGTCGGTCTCGCCGCTTGAACAAAGTCGGCAACTCAATCAGGCAGAGCGTGAAGATACTTCTTGATGGTTTTCTCTGTGGTATCCACTTGACCTGGCAAATAGTACTCAGCTGTTTGAATCGGGCGATGAGACCTGCGTTATCACCTCCAACCTGCTTGATGTTCAAGAATTCGTTTTCCAGCTTTTGAACTTCATGGGGAGGGCAAAATTCTTTCATCATGAGCTCTTTCTTGCTCCTCCCATGCGAACCCATAAGCTGCATTGTTGCCGCGCCTGTTGCACTCAGCGGTCCACCAGTCAAGTGCCATTGGCCGAAAAACACAGTAGAATTAACGGTGCGGAGGTTCCCTCGACATCCGCTCCAGCAGAAAGTGACCTCAATTGTGTCGAACCACTAAAACATCTTACTTGGACCTTCTTCGCCTGTGAAGGTCATCGGAGCGCAAGCTTTGAATTGCTTGAAGTTGAATGGAGCTTTCGGCGCATCGTTCTTCGAATCGACGGAGAAATTGCTGCTGAAGGCGTGAATCTCACTGACAATCTGAGGAATCGCCTTAGCCACGAGAGGGGCGATTCGTTTGTTGGCGTTGTTTTGCTGGGCGGTTCGGCAAGTGTGAGATCCCATGGATGCCATCTACACAAGGAGATTGGATGAGATTCGACCGTAACGGGTTTTTTTTAAAAGTTTAGCGTTCTCACAGTAAAGTTTATTATTATTATTCACATAAAGCACAAAATCAGATAATCACATAGGCACATAAGCACATAATCACATAGTTTGCACGTAGTCACATAATTCATACAAACACATACTTTGCATGTATTCTCCTCTATTATATCCTGCGTAGCGCATACGAGAGAATCGTAGTATAGCGTATTGTGACGTAGTATAAGCGAGTAATACAACATATGAGGACATGCGGTGGTTTTTGTTCGTTTGTGATTTGTTAGCGTTTTAGATTGCGAGAGCTGTGTGAGTAGTGCATTCAATGACAGAGCAAAAAGCGGTAAAGCAAGAAAGAAATTTAAAGCGTAGAAGTCCAAAACTTATTATTTAAACACATAAACATATAAAATTTCGAGGATTCGTAAAATCGGCGATTGCAGGCTTAAAGTAAATGGAGTGTCTTGGTTTTGAGACTTTCAGCTAACCAAAGTGACTCAGCGTCTTCATGAGTTCGGGCACACGCTTTGGCCTAATAAGCAAATGGTCTCCCCGCAATACGGCTAACGGCATTACCCTTCCAGTTACTACGTGCCCGAATCATTGAAACAACCAAGACTTTGGAAAGATTTAAAATCAAAGAGTGGAACTTGTTATTAAGATGCGGGTTTCATCCCTAACTTAACAACTCCGTACCATAACTGTGGTAGGAACAACCACTAGATAGAAATGGAGATTTCCGTCAAGATGTGGACATCACTCCTAACTCAACGAGAGAATCTCGTGCAGAAAGTAATGCGCGGTATGAGTTGATCTTATCGAGAGTTCTTGATTTTCACACCTAATCTCGACAAAATCACCGTTTGTGTTATACGAGCGTCTTCAAGTGTGTATTGTCACAGCTTTAGGAAAAGCATATATAGTTTGGTTAACATGGTTAGATCAGAAGCAACACAGGAAAAATCCGGTTGTTTTAAATCGAGAACATGTTCAATTCATACGAATGGTGCAATTCGTATTATTTGTGCAATTCGTACGAATTGTGCAATTCACACGAATTCACAGGTTCGTGTAGAATGTTTCAGTTCGTCCGGCGAGGTCTGTTTTGGTACTTAGACTATAGACTAGGCCGAATCATGCAGTTCTACCTAAATCCCTATAGTTATGGCTTTGATACCAATCTGTCACACCCCAACCTATGGCGGAAACATCGGGGTGCGGCACTAAGCGAATTAGATTGTTCAAGAGAATCCATAAAGACTGTTAAATGACAATATGTATAAAGTTCAGTTTCGTATACAATCAAACAAATATTAAACAATAGTCAAAACAGATTACAAGTTTCTTAAACAATAAACAAAATTTAAACAAAAGATTAAGCGAGTATCTAAGCCCTAATCCATTGCAGCATGAAATCCATCAACCTATCACATACGTTAAAATAAAGTCAATACAATAATGTAAAGGTGAGCACACAGGTTTGCATAAATAATAGTAATAAAGTGATGAGCGAAACCAGCATGCACTAACGTAGTCATGTGAACATATATGTTATCTACACCGAAATAAGCTAACCAACACAACCGCGAGTGAGACAAGTAAAGTAAAGCGAGAGCGAGCCTTAACAACTGTAACAATTCGTAAAAACTCGTACTGAAAAATTTCAACACGTGTCTCGCTGATCCTTGTATGCCTCGTGCTAAGCGAGAGGGACCGAGTAAATAATCATGTTATTTAATAATCTCTGAACCAAATACGACAAGTTTAAGGGTTAAAAGTGTCAAAATGTTTAATTATACCTCTGAATGACCTTTTAACGAAACTGGAGCTTAACGGTGGCCGGTTATACTTTCAAGTATGCTTAGAACCAAACTTGAGGGGCCAGAGTGCTCAAATCGAAAGTTATTTTGAGTTATGAAGTTCAGGGACTAATAGTGCCAAGTTAAAACTTGGTTTTGCTGAGATTGAAGGGGGTCGCGGGCCACGACCGGCCCCCCTGTTTCCACTCGCGCCCCCGAGTGGGTGCCCCGCACAGACAAGTGCTGGCAGCTTGCATGTTTAGCCTTGTTGCCCACACAAACCGCCATGCATGCTCAAAATTCGAAACCAAGGATTCTTGGATGGTTTATAAAACCACTAGGACACTTGGAATTGATCAGGGATGATCCCTAACACATGGCTTCATCCTAAGAGATCACGAATTAGTATAAATAGAGCCCTTGGGAGCCATTCAACTTGCAACCCTCTTCTCATTTCCTTTCTTCTTGCTCATTCTAGAGATTCCCAACTGAAGGGAGCTTCCAATTAGTTCTATTTTTGTGCTAGGACCTTGTGTAAGTGTTCTTAGCCCTCCTTTTCAGTTTTTATTAGGCTTTAAGACAAAGTCAATGCGTTGACGTAAAAACGCTTTGACTTTGAGCTAAGACCATTAAAGTCCAGTCAATGTTCGTAACGAACGTGGCTACGTGATCGTAATTAGGTAGGTGTTAATCCCTCAAGAGGGCACCTCCAGATTACCACGTTTTCTTGGTCAATTGACGGGCCAAAATTATATTAGTAAAAAGTCAAACGGGTCAGTTTTGAAATAAATTCATTTCTAGCAATGTGGGTGTTATAAAAGCAGTTTCAAAACTTCAATAACTTGGTATAAGTATTAGAACATGTATAAACAGGTTCGGCCCGTCAAGTCCAGGTTAAAGGTCGGTTCGCAAATCCGAAAGTCGCAAAAGTTGACTTCTGCTTTGTCTTTCGATTCTGACCCGATTTAGCAACTTTAACTACTGTTCTAGGTTGCATTATGACCACGTTTAGTTGTAGCATAACCCTTGGAGTTATATTACATGGTTACATAGTAATCTGAGGTTTTACGCAAATCTCCGTTAATTATGCCAAACTTTACAAAATGCCCTTTGCTTAAAAAAAGGTTTAAAAATACAAATGAGCATACAAATGAATTATCTAGTTGAATGTAAAACTTATGTCAATAATCTGGTCATAACCTGAGTTTTGTTTAATTATCGCAAATCATGCTTTTAAAGGACCAAAATGCCCTTTCGGCATCTAAAATGGTTTTTAACAAATTCTTCAACAAAACTCATTACCACTGATGTAATGTCATAATAAGGATTACTTGGGATGTTAAATTAGATTGTAAACTGAGTTATACACAAGTCTTTGTATAATGCCGATAAATGACGATATTACCCTTATGGTGCATTAAATGGTTTTAAAGATATTTTTCATAACCAAATCTTTTACCTACTGTTATAATATATTAAGTAACTTATTTAGGTTATATAAACCTGATCATAACATCAGTTTTCCTTAAACATCGGTTAAATCGTCATTTGGCGACTTTATCGCCATTTAGGTGCATAGTGTGGTCTAAAACCATATCTAAACACCAAGACTTGATACCTACTGATTTCAAAACTTATTTTATATATAATTACAGTAAGTACATTAACTAAACTCAAATTCCCAAGTAAATTATCAAGCTATGTGTGAAATGACCAAAATGCCCTTACGGGCATAGTTTGGTCTTAAACTATAAACCACACGTATACTTGATATCCTACTGATATAACATCATAAATAAACTATTTTTACAGTAAGTTTATGACCACTACATCAGTTTGCTCATAAGTTCTTTTATAAGCTGTAAAATGACCAAAATGCCCTTTTAAGGCATAAATTGATTTTAAAACCGTAACGAACCAACATGTTGATAACTTACTGATGTTACAACATGTTTAAAGTATAATGGCATATGGAACTTGTATTGGACTCACCCGGTTACCCGGTTTCGCTTATATGCGTACGGTTCAGCCTACGTAACTAGTTTACGTAATTTAACCGAAACGGGTGTAACCTTATCATTTTATTTTCAAAATCCAGAATGTAACATGTTTACCAGTATTAAACAAGTCTCCATACTTGTCGGGTTTAAACTACATTCTATTCCGGTCATCGCTTAATCTCGTGTTTAGTACCGTTATTGTCTCTAAGCTACCCGGTTCGAGTCTACAAAGTAGATAGGACACGTTAGCATTCTAATTGGTTATGAACAGCATCATTTCCAGACTAAGAGCCTCCCGGGTAGATTGTTACTTACTTGTCTTCTTTAATTATCGGCTGAGTATTATTTTATTGAAGAATTAGCTCAGGTAAATACTTTTAACTTATTTTCCCTATACGGGCTTGGGATACGGTATAGTAATACCGTTTGGTCGGGTATGGGATCATGTTATCGGATTGTGATTTACTAAATCTTCATAACCCGTTTCATTCTGTATTGTTTGATAACTTAAACATTGGGGGTTAACACGACCATGTCTGGGAAATCTTGGCTCATTTAAGTTACGACCTTAAGCGTGAGGTGTAGGCATACACCTGACAGATGCTAATGCTAATAAAATATTGAATCCCATTGGTGGATTATTTAAAGTGGCGTGTCAGTTAATCAGGTTATTCGGTTTCTGCACCGGACCCCATATGTATTAACAAACATGTAAAACTATAAACAAGGTCATTTTGAACTATCCCAAGTTATTCATAAAATGTGCCAAGTGCACCTAAATCCATTTCAGAAACATTTTCAAAATGAGTCGGTTATTAGTATTTACCAGTGAAAATTGACGTATTTTCATAAGATCAAGTTACAGATGGCAACACGTAATAGATCGGGAGCTGCGCTATAGTGACGATAGATGATTTTGCCCAACCGGGTCCACCGGGTACACGTGGAAATAGGGGTGTGACAAGTTGGTATCAGAGCCAACGTTCGAGTGAATTAAACACTAGCCTTTTGTGTTTAATCTCGAAAATACACAATAAGCACATTCCTTAGACTTCCGAGTCTAGACTTTGACCTAAGAGTACTCATTTCATTATTAAGATATTATTATTGTTTTCCGTTTTTTTAACTTTTATTGTTACAGGAAACATGCACCAAAATTTAGGCGCAGAGGAAAAGGCAAGGGACCCATGAGGGGCGGACCCTCTATGACAGGGCCATCTTTTAGGCCACCTTTCAGACCCTCTCTAGCCGTAGCAGCTGATTTGCCCGATCACAATCCATACGAAGGATCCGAGACTCTCCATCTCCTTTGAACCCTATAGACATTCTATATCACACGAATATTCCCCACATCATTCACACTCCCAACATTGCTACCACATTCACCACACCCACCAATCACACCATTCACATTCTCATTCCCATCAGGAGTACCTTAACTTTAATTTTGATAACCCTGTCAACTAACCCTCGCCAGAAACCCCTCCGGTCGACTCGCCCACTCATATGGAGGAGGACTCCGATCCGGAAGAATTTCTCCAAACCGGATCCTATGGACACCCCATCGAGCTGTCTAGTGGCTCAAACTCTTTGACGGGATCTCCGTTTCGAGGTCCTGATGACTACGAACAAAGATGGGCGCAGTATGTATTCGTCAACACACCCTCCTACCGCAACACTCCCCAACATCAAGCCCCGTCACCCCATCCTCACCAAAAGGATGTAGACATGTAACCGGTGGATCAACCTCAGCCACCACTGGAATCGTCGTCATAATGACGCCGAAGGCGTGGAGCACGCATGTCGGTGCATGCTGGTCAAAGGTCGGGCTCGCTACCACCTTTGCCACCCTCGTACCCTATTATCCCCGAGGACCCACAAATGGGTGGGCCCTCAAACACTTCACCTATGGCGGTTCCAACCCCACAACATGTTGCTGATCCGATGCCCCAACCGGCAGTTCAGCCATCTTCATCGGGTTTTGGTAACCTGATTCCCACCTATCCAGACTTTCTGGATATGGTGCTGATTTTACTGCTCCTTCATACGATCCGTACCTGGAAGCAGCCATGGACAATGCCCTTTATCATTTTCCTTACCCTAGTTACCCACCTTCTTACGCTCCTTATGCGGCTACCGGATATCCACCATATGTTTACACGCACCCAGCCGCAACCACCTCTACCCCAGCCCCAGCCGCAACCACCTCCACCTCAGCTCAACACCAACCGCAATTACCCCTTGAGGCCATTCATGAAGCTTTAGATTAGGTTAGGGAGATGCGGCAACAAGTGAAGAAGTCAGAAAAGAAAACTACTAAATTCATCAAGAGACTCTACAAGGCTGTGAAAGGGAGGAAGGATGAGTAGTTTAGTATTTTCTTTTATGTAACTTTAAATTTTCAAGAAGTCCTTGCGAGGACGTTGTTATTTCTTTAAACCCCTGCGTGGGTATGTTTTTCTTGTAATTGTCCCTATGTGGGAAAGGTTTTGTATTAAGACCTCCTTAGAGGCAAACGATGTAATTTTCATCATTTTAAATATAATTTTGGAATTTTTCTTTAAATGTTCATTCTGTTGCTTCCTTTGTTTGTTCAAACGTCTCGATTTTGATTCGATTTTATTGCTCCTCCATAAATTCCAAAGATCCTTTTTGATGGTCCTTTTTGAACCTAAGTTATATACAAAGCATTCAATGTAATGCTAAAGCCTAAATGGTTTAATTATACCATGGCTAACTCATCGAATTTCCTAAATTCGCCATATAGTACCAAAGCGTTATGGCTAATTCAGACTGTGCTAGCAGCCATCATAATGGTGATGATCTGAATAGGACAAATATAGTCATGAATGAAGATGAATTCCAGGCTCGAATAGATGCAGCTGTAAGCAAGGCTATGGAAAAAGCCTTAGAAAAATTCAACATGTCGAGTGCTACTCACTCTAAGAGGGTATCAAAGGCTGTCTCAAAACCTCCCACCTCTGAGAAGAAAGAGGGATCTGTACATTCCTCAAGCGTGAGGAATGAGGCTAAGAAAAAGGAAATCCATGATAAAGCCAACACTCCCTCTAACGGCTGTTCATATAAGTACTTCGTCTCGTCAAGCCACGAGACTTCAACGGAGAGAAGGGGCCATTGAGACCCTGAGATGGCTCGATGAGATCGAGATGGTGGTAGATATCAGTGGTTGTGCTGATAAGGATATCGTGAAATTTGTATCGCAATCTTTTAAGGGTAGCGCCCTGATATTGTGGAAGGCCTTAATGCAATCTTTGGGAAAGGTCCACCTGTATAACATGGGATGGTCCCAGTTTGTGGACCTTGTTAAAGATACACCGCATGAGGTAGAAAAAATTGAGATGGATTTTCTTGCTCTCACCATGAAAAACCTCAATTATCGGAAGTTCGTTACCGACTTCGATTCGTACTCTCGGTTAGTACCTTATCTGGTCACGCTAGAACCTAAGCGCATCGCGCGCTTTATCAATGCTTTAGCTCCGGAGATCAGTAGCTTAGTTAAGGCTGTTCAGCCTAACACATATAAGTCTGCCATTGAGTTAGCTCTGTCCCTCACACAAGATTATGTGAGGAGGATGTCGGCTCGAAAGGAAACAGAAGGAAAGAGGAAAAGGGAGGATGAGAACTCCCAGGGGTTTAAGAAGAAAGGGAAGTTTGGATCCCATAAGGGTCAGAGTAGGTCGAGGATAGACCTGAATGTAAAATCTACAAGAAACAACACGGTGGACAGTGTCGGTTTGATCCACAAGCTAAACCTTGTGGTATTTGTAAAAAGGTAGGACACAAGACCTTGGACTGCAGGGATATCAAGGATGCGACTTGCTATAAATGTGGTGAGAAAGGCCACATAAAAACAAACTGCTCCAAGAATGCGAAGGACGATAATGAAAAATCTGGTGGAGCTAAGAAAAGCAATGCCCGAGCCTTTCAGATGAACGCCTGAGAGGCTGTCAATGATAACAACGTTATAACCGGTACTTTCCTCATCAACGATACCTTTGCTAGAGTTCTATTTGATTCGGGGGCTGATAAGTCGTTTGTTGACCATAATTTTAGCAAACTATTAAACTTACCCGTAAGAACTCTAGACATAACATATGAGGTAGAACTTGCCAACGGAACCATTGAAACCGCTTCATCCATTCTGGATGGATGCTTTATATCCATCAAGAATCATTTGATTCCTATCTCTCTTCTGCCAATGAAATTGGCGGGGTTCGATATAGTCTTAGGCATGGATTGGTTATCCTATAACCAAGCCCGCATTGCCGGTGATAAGAAACTAATCGAGATCAAAACCCCATCCGGTGAAATCCTCACCATCCTTGGAGATATGCACTACGGGTTGCCAGAAAGAGTTGCCATGCTTAAGGCCTCCCGATGTATGAAGAGAGGTTGTGTCGTCTATATGGCCAGGTAACATTGATGAGCCTAAGCCGAAGATTGAAGACATACCTGTTATTTCGGATTACCCAGATGTCTTTCCTGAGGAACTAACCGGTCTATCTCCAGATAGACAAGTGGAGTTTAGAATTGACATCTTACCAGGATCCGCGCCTATCGTGAGAACGCCTTACCGTTTAGCCCAACTGAGATGAAGGAATTAAGAACCCAGCTTGACGAACTTTTGGAAAAAGGCTTCATACAACCTAGTTCATCACCATGGGGAGCTCCGATCTTGTTTGTCAAAAAGAAGGACGGTTCAATGCGTATGTTCATTGATTACCGAGAACTCAATAAGATAACGATCAAGAATCGTTATCCTTTGCCCAGGATCGATGATTTGTTCGATCAGTTGCAAGGAGCAAGTTATTTCTCAAAGATAGATTTGAGATCTGGTTATCATCAGCTTAAGGTTAGAAGTGAAGATGTCCCAAAGACCGCTTTCAGGACAAGATACGGACATTATGAGTTTCTAGTGATGCCTTTTGGGCTCACTAATGCGCTTAGGCGCCAGCAGCATTCATGGATCTCATGAATAGAGTCTGCAAGCCTTACTTAGACAAGTTTGTCATTGTCTTCATTGACGACATACTTATCTATTCTCGTAATCAATCCGATCACGAGAAACATCTTAGGTGCATTCTAGAATTTCAACAAAAGGAGAAGTTGTATGCTAAATTCTCCAAATGCGAGTTTTGGCTTCGGAAGTTCAATTCCTTGGACATGTGGTTAGTGAGCGTGGTATCCAAGTCGATCCCGCCAAGATTGAACAATAATGGATTGGGAAGCACCTAAAACTCATTCGAAATACGCAGTTTCCTAGGACTGGCTGGTTACTATAGAAGATTCATTGAAATTTCTGAAGGATAGCCACTCCCTGACTGCTTTGACCCGCAAGAATATCAAGTTCGATTTGGGTCCGAAACACAGGAATCTTTCAGACCTTGAAGCAAAAGCTAAGAATGCTCCAGTCTTAACTTTGCCAGAAGGCATTGAGGAGTTTGTCGTTTACTGGATGCATCGCACACTGGTATGGAATGTGTGCTTATGCAAAGAGGCAAAGTGATCGCTTACGCATCACGACAGCTCCAAGTGCATGAAAAGAATTACACCATCCACGACTTGGAGTTGGGTACCTTGTATTTGCACTTAAACTTTGGAGGCATTATTTATACGGGACAAAGTGTATTATATACACCGATCACAAAAGCCTCCAACATCTATTCAATCAAAAGGATTTGAATATGCAACAACGCCGTTGGATAGAAACCCTTAATGATTATGATTGTGAAATCCAATACCATCCCGGCAAGGCAAATGTAGTCGCTGATGCGATTAGTCGCAAAGAAAGAATTAAACCGTTGAGGATTAACGCCAAAAGTATAGAAGTGAGGAATAGTCTGAATGAAAAGTTACTGGTAGCGCAAAGGCAAGCTATGTTAAAGGAGAACATAGCCAAGGAGGAATTAGGAGGAACTGTTGAACAATTAACACCTGGTATTATGGAATCTCGGATTCAATGGGTGAATTTGGGTTCCATTCTTTGGAGGACTTAGAGAACTAATCCTCCAGGAAGCTCATAGTTCCAGATACTTTGTTCACCCAGGAGGCGATAAGATGTACCAAGACTTGAAGTCTAATTACTGGTGGATGGGTTTGAAGAAATCCGTAGCCACTTATGTATCAAAGTGTCTAACGTGTTCGCAAGTGAAGGCCGAACACCAAAAACCGTCAGGACTCCTACAACAATTGGAGATTCCCACATGGAAATGGGAACTAATAACCATGGATTTCATAACCAAGTTACCCAAGACTAAAAGTGGAAACGACACCATTTGGTTCATTGTCGATAGGCTGACTAAGTCAGCACACTTCTTGCCAATAAAGGAAACTTCTAGTTCGGCAAATTGACAAAAATCTATGTGGACAAGATTGTGTCCCTACACGGAGTGCCTGTGTCCATTGTGTCCGTTAGAGACACAAGATACACATCTCACTTTGGAAAAGCTTCCAACAATCTCTTGGCACTCGATTGAACTTTAGTACCGCTTATCATCCGCAAACTGATGGACAAAGTGAGCGTACGATTCAAACCCTTGAGGATATGCTTCGAGCATGTGTGATCGACTTAGATGGTAGTTGGGATGACCACCTACCCTTGATTGAATTCTCCTATAACAATAGCTATCATACAAGCATCAAAGCCGTTCCTTTTATGGCTTTATATGGGAGGAAATGTCGGACGCCTATTTGTTGGGCCGAAGTTGGGGAAGCCCAAGTGTCAGGTCCAGAGATTGTTCTAGAAACAACTGAAAAAGTTGGGCAAATCCTTGACCGTTTAAAAGCTGCAAGAGATCGACAGAAAAGCTACGCTGACAAGAGGCGCAAACCTTTGAAGTTCCAAGTAGGGGACAAGGTTATGCTATAGGTATCACCTTGGAAAGGTGTAATGCGTTTTGGTAAAAAGGGTAAGCTAAGCCCAAGGTATATAGGACCATTCGAGATCATCGAATGTATCGGTTCAGTGGCTTACAGGCTTAAGCTACCCGAAAAGCTAAGTGGAATACATGATGTATTCCACATTTCCAAATTGAAGAAATGTCTAGCGGATGAGTCGCTAGCAATGCCTCACGAAGACATCCAGATTGATGAAAACTCGCGTTTCATAGAAAAACCAATTGTGATCGAAGATCGGCAAGTTAAGAAACTTCGTAGGAAGCACGTGCCTATTTTGAAGGTCAAATGGGATGCCCGTCGAGGCCCTGAGTATACATGGGAAGTCGAGTCCACTATGCGAAAAAAGTATCCCTATCTATTTGAGTAAATCTCGAGGTCGAGATTTCTTTTAAGGGGGTGAGGATGTAACACCTCGTAAAAAGTCGTCCTGAAAATTTCGACACGTGTCTCGCTGATCCTCGTAATCCTCGTGCTAAGCGAGAGGGACCGAGTAAATCATCATGTTATTTTAATAATATCTGAACGATATAGGACAAGTTTAAGGGTTAAAAGTGTCAAAATGTTTAATTATACCTCTGAATGACCTTTACGAAACCGGAGCTTAACGGTGGCCGGTTATACGTTCAAGTATGCTTAGAACCAAACTTGAGGGGCCAAGAGTGCTCAAATCGAAAGTTATTTTGAGTTATGAAGTTCAGGGACTAATAGTGCCAAGTTAAAACTTGGTTTCGCTGAGATTTAAGGGGGTCGCGGGCCGCGACCGGCCCCCCTGTTTCTACTCCCGCCCCGCGAGTGGGTGCCCAGCACAGACAAGTGCTGGCAGCTTGCATCTTTACCTTGTTGCCCACACAAACTGCCATGCATGCTCAAAATTCGAAACCAGGGATTCTTGGATGGTTTATAAAACCATTAGGACACTTGGAATTGATCAGGGATGATCCCTAACACCTGGCTTCATCCTAAGAGATCACGAATTAGTATAAATAGAGCCCTTGGGGTGCCATTCAACTTGCACCTATTCTCATTTCCTTTCTTCTTGCTCATTCTGGAGATTCCCAACTGAAGGGAGCTTCCAATTAGTTCTATTTTTGTGCTAAGACCTTGTGTAAGTGTTCTTAGCCCTCTTTTTCAGTTTTTATTAGGCTTTAAGCCAAAGTCAAAGCGTTGACGTAAAAACGCTTTGACTTTGAGCTAAGACCACTACCGTCCAGTCAATGTTCGTAACGAACGTGGCTACGTGATCGTAATTAGGTAGGTGTTAATCCCTCAAGAGGGCACCTCCTGATTACCACGTTTGCTTGGTCAATTGACGGGTCAAAGTTATATTAATAAAAAGTCAAACGGGTCAGTTTTGAAATAAATTCATATCTAGCAATGTAGGTGTTATAAAAGCAGTTTTCAAAACTTCATACTTGGTGATAAGTATTAGAACATGTATAAACAGGTTCGGCCCGTCAAGTCCAGGTAAAGGTCGGTTCGCAACCGAAAGTCGCAAAAGTTGACTTCTGCTTTGTCTTTCGATTCTGACCCGATTTAGCAACTTTAACACCTGGTTCTAGGTTGCATATGACCACGTTTAGTTGTAGCATAACCCTCTGGAGTTATATTACATGGTTACATAGTAATCCGAGGTTTTACGCAAACTCCGTTAATTATGCCAAACTTTACAAAAATGCCCTTTTGCTTAAAAAAGGTTTAAAAATACAAATGAGCATACAAATGAATTATCTAGTGATTGTATAAAAATTATGTCAATAATCTGGTCATAACCTGAGTTTTGTTTAATTATCGCAAATCATGCTTTTAAAGGACCAAAATGCCCTTCGGCATCTAAAATGGTTTTTAACATAATTCTTCAAAAAAACTCATTACCACTGATGTAATGTCATAATAAGGATTACTTGGGATGTTAAATTAGATTGTAAACTGAGTTATACACAAGTCTTTGTATAATGCCGATAAATGACGATATTACCCTTATGGTGCATTAAATGGTTTTAAAGATATTTTTCATAACCAAATCTTTTACCCATTGTTAAAATATATTAAATAACTTATTTTGGTTATATAATCTGATCATAACATCAGTTTTCCTTAAACATCTATTAAATCGTCATTTAGCGATTTTATCGCCATTTAGTGCATAGTATGGTCTAAAACCATATCTAAACACCAAGACTTGATACCTACTGATTTCAAAACTTATTTTAAATATATAGTAAGTACATTAACTAAACTCAGATTCCAAGTAAATTATCAAGCTATGTGGAAATGACCAAAATGCCCTTACGGGCATAGTTTGGTCTTTAAACTATAAACCACACGTATACTTGATATCCTACTGATATAACATCATAAATAAACTATTTTTACAGTAATTTTATGACCACTACATCATTTTGCTCATAAGTTCTTTTATAAGCGGTAAAATGACCAAAATGCCTTTTTAAGGCATAAATTGATTTTAAAACCGTAACGAACCAACATGTTGATAACTTACGATGTTACAACATGTTTAAAGTATAATGGCATATGGAACTTGTATAGGACTCACCCAGTTACCCGGTTTCGCTTATATGCGTACGGTTCGGCGTACGTAACTAGTTTACGTAATTTAACCGAAACGGGTGTAACCTTATCATTTTATTTTCAAAATCCAGAATGTAACATGCTTACCCATATTAAACAAGTCTCCATACTTGTCGGGTTTAAACTACATTCTATTCCGGTCATCGCTTAATCTCACGTTTAGTACCGTTATTGATCTCTAAGCTACCCGGTTCGAGTCTACAAAGTAGATAGGACCCGTTAGCATTCTAATTGGTTATGAACACCATCATTTCCAGACTAAGAGCCTCCCGGTAGATTGTTACCTTACTTGTCTTCTTTAATTATTGGCTGAGTATTATTTTATTGAAGAATTAGTAGGTAAATACTTTTAACTTAGTTTCCCTAACAGGCTTGGGATACGGTATAATAATACCGCTTGGTCGGGTATGGGATCATGCTATCGGATTGTGATTTACTAAATCTTCATAAACTGTTTTATTTTGTATTGTTTGATAACTTAACATTTGGGGTTAACACGACCATGCCTGGGATATCCTTGGCTCATTTAAGTTACTAATGGCCACGAACTTAAGCGCGATGTGTAGGCATACACCTGACAGATGCTAATGCTAATAAAATATTGAATCCCATTGGTGGATTATTTAAAGTGGCGTGTCGGTTAATCAGGTTATTCGGTTTCTGCACCGGACCCCATATGTATTGACAAACATGTAAAACTGTAAACAAGGTCATTTTGAACTATCCCAAGTTATTCATAAAATGTGCCAAGTGCACCTAAATCAATTTAGAAACATTTTCAAAATGAGTCAGTTATTAGTATTTACCAGTGAAAACTGATGTATTTTCAAAAATCAAGTTACAGGTGGCAACATGCAATAGATCGGAGCTGCGCTATAGTGACGATAGAGGATTTCACAAGTCCTTAGGTTGATTAAAGTCTGTTGAGAAAATACGTTATATATATTTATTTCGATCCGCCTGTGGATCTTTTCATTACAAGCCTTGTAATTTATTTTTGAACTTTGAACACTTGGTTTGTAATAGTAATTTAAATCCAAGACTTCCGTTGTGTGTGTTTGTTTGGTTATGATATTATCAACTACGTCACGATACTCCCCAACAGGCCCATGGGTACACGTGGAAATAGGGGTGTGACAACAAACCCCAAACTAACGGATGGCGGGTCGACCTATAGTTGCTATCATGTTAAGGGTGGTAGGCAAATCTCAAAGCATACAAATAACACATAGCAGTTCAACGTTTCACGTAAGTCATGCGAGTGTGGTTTGTGTTTAAAAGTGTTTTTTAGCGTTTTGTGTAGTGATTGTTTGATAAAGAACGTATGTAACACCGAAAGTGCGTTAAAGCGAAAAGGGGTCAAGTATACTCACCGTGCATGCTTAGACAAGTAAACACGAGCGAGATGGTGAGCTAGTAGAGTACCGGGTCAGCCTGCAAGTGGGAACAGAAGTGCATCAGTCTTCCATAGTGCTGAAACGATCGTAACGGAGTGTCGGTGTGAAGAAACAGGCATTTTCGTGCGAATTGTATTCCGTACGAGTATATTCGTACGATGTCTTTCGTACGAAATGTGTTTTGTACGAAATTTGTCTGGTGTGAATCAGCCTACTTCGTGTCCAAAATCGAGTGTTTTCGCGTCGTTTCTTTGGGAAATGAGTGTCCATCCTTCCGACCTTAAGCTGCTGAGTAAACCAAAAGCTAGGGAGGTCTTTAGAGCGAGCTTAGTCAATTATGGGAACTTGGACTGGTTCGTACAAAACGTGTTTCGTGCGAGCCAGTCCGGTTCTCATGAGTGACTGTTCTTGCGTCTTTGTGTGTTCGGAACTGATCTTTCGTCTGAAACGGATGTTTTTTCGAGTCCTTTTCATGACGGTTTGACACGCTTCGTCCCACTCGAAAACGGATGTATTTTCGAGTCCTTTCATGACAGTTTTGACACCGCTTCGTCCCACTATATTGTGAACGAAACATATGTCGTTTTTGTCCGTTTTAGTGTAGAAATCAAGTTTTAAATAGTTTTCGTTGGATTAAACACTTGGTGATTTGAAATAACAAGATTTCTAACATTGGGAAGCCAAAGCAAAGCCCAATATACTTGTTTAAGTGTAAACCTGAGATAAAACAGAAAGTTTGATGAAAAAGATGAAGGTTTTCATAACAGAAGAAGTTTAGATGAAATCAAAGATAATCTCATGTAAAATCGTTGTGGAAATCGTGGTGATTTCATTGAAAAGCGTTGTTTCTTACTTGGTAAACGGAGAAGGTGTGAAAGGGAGGTTTCGTGCGAATGACAGCAAGAGAGCATGTGTGGATACAAGTGTGGTATTTATAGGAAAAGGAGAGATGAGTCACTGGTTGCCATTTCTAAGAAAATGGTCAATTCTTATGAAATGGTCATTTCGTACAAGTGGATCAGTTTTGTGCGAATTGCTTCCAGTTCACGCGTTGGCTACCGTTTGGCTTTCGTTCGTACTAGTTATTTATGTTAAGTGTTTTAGTGAGGCGTTAAGCGTTGTGTTGGGTTTTGGCGCATAAATCGTGTATGCGAGTGAGTGGGTGAGCGTTTGAGCGAGTATAGAACGCATAAAACAAATAACACATATATACACAGAGACACACAACATCACATAACCCTCATCAATAACTGCGTTTGCGATTTTTTGAGTGATACACGAGGGCGAGTACCGAACAAACAATCACACTCGGCACATAAAGTAGCATAATCTCTTGTGGTTCGTGTTGCGTTAGTGTTGAGCATTTGCGAATATCGAGCGTTTAAGCAGATATGTGATAAGTTATTCAGTTATAAAGTATATTGTATCAACATCCTTGTTATTAAAATGCTCAAAGTGATAAAATGCTTAAAAGGATAAAATATTGGGTTGTTACAACGCGAGACAAGTCATGGAATCTCTAAGTGTATCCCGCAATGTCAGCTCCAATCATGGTCAAGTTCCAGAATATTTTTTCCAACTTCTGAATTTCTGCCCATGAGCAGTAATTTTCCCTCATTAGTTCTTTTAAGACTTCCCATGTCATGGCGTAAGCCGCTTCATCGCCACGTGTTTGTACTTGTAAGCTCCACCAACTGAGTGCTTCTTCAGCGAAAAGACCAGTAACATACATGACCATTTGGTCAGGAGAGCACTTGCTCAAACAGATAATGGAATCCATCTTTTCTGTCCAACATACAAAAGCTACGGCATCCCTGGTGCCATCGTCATTCATGGCTTATAGTCTAGGAACTGCTTGTATGTGCAGCCGAAACATTATACACACAAATTATGAATGAACACATAATATACGCATGAATAGATTATAGAAAGAATTTTTTAAGTCATCATAAAAACAACTAAGTATTACCATTAGTGGTGTCCCTCCAAACGAACCGCCTTGTCTTTAACCACCTGAACCGCCTGAGCCAATGTTGTGCTCGACACGGTTCGCCTCATATTGGGCTAACGCTTAGGATATGCGTTCTTCCAGTAGTAAGTTCAACTCTACTTCAGTGGTGGGTAGTTGGTTCAGTGGGTTCATCGTCCTTCTGCGATTGACTCTCCTTTTAGGTGCCATGTTGCTTCTAATACAATATACCGAGGGGATTAGACATATATTTTAATATATATATATATATATATATATAAATAACTTGATCCATCATGCTAACAAGTCAACCCATCCAAAGCAACAAGACAAGTATAAACAGATAAATAATAATGCGTCGTAAAAATACCAAGTTTTTATATATCAAGACAACTTGTTACATCATTTTTTGTAAATGAACAGAAAGGACTCGGGCTACATCACCCCGGTCGTACAAGTTAAATAACATACAAAAGGGTAAAATTATTCCTTCACATTATCTGTCTTCGATCTTCAAGTTGTCTTCAAAACTCAGTACATGGTCTTCATTAACAATAATGGGTATCTTTTTCTCGTACCACAATATCCAAGTACCATCTGTGGAGCATGATGGGGTGGGGTGGATACATGAAGAGTAGGCTATTGAGGTGTTTCACCTCCTCCTCTAACTCATAAATGTGTTGTGTATACGTAATAGCTTGCCTCTCTAAGGCTCGCAATCGCCCTTCTTGTGAAACGGATGAGCGGGGTTATGGAGAGTGAGGTGATGGTGGTGGTGGTGGGGGTGGTGGTGGAGGCATGGCATTAGCTCGCCTCTACAAGTCCCAGACTCTCTTACAAAGAATCTGTATCTAAAGCTCCAAAGATAGGACTCGATCATCAGTCGAGTACGGTGCAAAATGGGATGATGATAAGGGTCGGATGTGGGCATGTCATGAGGTTGGGATCGGGATGAGCAGGGATCACTAGTGGGAATGTGGTGGCATATAAGATGGCTGGCAAGATGATCTTGCCACCTGGCGGTGTGGTGGACTAGGTAAGTCGGTAGGGATATGGGATCTGTCACACCCCAACCGATGGCGGAATCATCAGGGCGCGGCACTAAGCGATTCAGATTGTTCGAGAGAATCCACAGCGACTATTTTTAAATGACAATATTTAAGCGTCAATTTCCCATACAATCAACATACAATCATTTCATAATCGTCACGAATTCTCAAACAATTTCAAAGTCGATTACAATTTACTATATGTTTCTAAAGCAAAAACCCTAAGTCAATTTGCTGCGAAAATCATCCTCAACCTGTCACACCGTTAAAATACAAGTCAATACAATTAAGTAAAGGTGAGCATACATGTTTGATAGCATAATAATAGAGATAAAACCGATTACGCATGACCAACATGTATACGTAGAGAAAGTGAATCTAAGTAAGCTAACAATAATGATACAAGTTAACCAACACGACTGCGATGTGAGTATACGCGATACGTGTCCACAATAGCGAACACGCACGTAACGTAAATTTGCGAGCCTTAACAACCCCTGAACCAATCGGGTGCTGAGTCCAAACTATAGTACTATCGTTGCTAAGGGTGGTCTACAAGTCCTCATTATTCACACATAGCAAACAAACATTCAGCGATTCACGTATAACATGCGAGAGCGGTTAGCGTTAAAAGAGTTTAGCATTGTGTGTAGCGTGTTTTGATATAGAGAACGTATGTAACACCCAAAAGTGCGTTAAAGCGAAAAAAGGTTCAAGTATACTCACTGTTAGTGTTTGATAAACAAACACGAAGCGGTTCTGGATTGAAGGGAGCGCCGGTTCAGCCTGTAAACGTGAACAGAAGTGCATCAGTCTTCCGAAGTGCTGAAACAGTCGAAACGTGAAGGAGTGTGGACAAGTCCGGGCGAAGTTGTACCAATTTCCTTGGAATTGGTACAAGTTCGGGCGAACTTGACTATTTGTCTTACATATTGCACAAGTTCGGGCGAACTTGTCTGGTTTCCTTGGAAACTGTACAAGTTCGGGCGAACTTGGCTGATTCTCTTAAGATGTGAACAACTTCGGGCGAACATGTCTGGTTTCCTTAGAACTGTACAAGTTCGGGCGAACTTGACTGATTCTCTTAAGTTTTGGACAAGTTCTGGCGAAGTTGGTCACCATCTGGTGACAACTTCGAGCGAACTTTCTCTTTTTGGAGAGAACTTGACTGTTTTGGTCACCAAATCATGCGTTTTCGCGTTGTTTGTTGAGGAAGTCGAGTGCCCATCCCTCCAACCTTAAGCTACTGAGCAAAACATAGGCTGGAGAGGTCTTTTGGAACGAGTCACTTTACAGGAACTCGGGGTAATCCGGGCGAACTTGATGGGTCGTACGGGTTAGTCCAGTTCGTGCAAGGTGACGATATCGTCCTTGTGCTTCCGGATCTGAGATCTTGCTTGACAACGCCTCGTTCCACTTCATTGTGAACGAAACATACGTCATTAGTCCGTATTATGTGTAAAATCAATGTTTTTAAAAGGTTTTTCTCAGATCTAACACTTGGTGAGTCGAAATCATAAAGATTTCTTGCTTGGGAAGCCAAAGCTAAGCCCAAATACACTCGTTTAGTGTAGATCTAAGTGAAAAGAAGAAGTTTTGTAGAAAAAGAAGAAGATTTTCATAAACAGAAGAGTTTTGATGAAAACGAAGGTAAGCCTTGTGCAAAATCGTAGTAAAAGCGTTGTTGTTTTGCATAAAACGGGTTGATTCTTACTTGGAAATCAAAGGTTTTCGGTTTTGGGAGCTTTGGGGCAAACTTGCAGCAAGGGGAGCATGAATGGAGGTGCTGGGTATTTTAGGTGGAGGAGAAATGAGCTGGTGAAGACCAAGTTCCACCGAACTTGTCACCATTTCAAGCGAACTTGGCACAAGTTCGGGCGAACTTGGCCAGTTCTGCTTGAAAGGTGCAAGTTCGAGCGAACTTGCTGTTGATTGGGCATTTTGGTGGCCTGAACAAGTTCGGGCGAAGTTGGGGTGCCCAACTTCGGTCGAACTTGGCCTGGTGGCGAAGTTTTGTTCGTTATTTTCGCGTTAGGTGTTCGTTTGGCGATTTGGTTCGTATTAGATAGTTATGTTAAGCGTTTTAGTGAGATGTTAAGCGTTTTAAATGATAAAATAATGCGATTTAAGCGATTCGTGCGAGTGAGAGCGTTGCGATAGCGAGTATAACCATAATCATAAATCACACATAACACATAATGTAACATATTTAGCCGCGATTCGAGTTTGCGTTGCGAGTTGCGAGTAGTAAGCGGTTTAAATGCGATAAATAAGCGATGTAATATGTGTTTCAAAATAATTGTAAACCATTATATCAATCTCAGAGTACAAACGGGTTTCAAACTGAAAATAAACGGAATTAACGATAATAACGGAATTCAGATAACAATCCGAAAGATCGGGTTGTTACAGGATCGTGACTCAGTAAGGTAGATAGAACTAGTGTCTAAGAACCTCGAAGGCCTGACTCGCTGTATGTGCCATCCCGTGGGTGCGTCGTCCAAGACGGGGTCGAAGTGGGAAGGTGCTCCCATAGAAGAAGTAGGTGTGTGTACAGTAGTGGGAGTAAGTGGATGGATGGGAGTAGGTGTAGGTGTAGGTGTTGGTGTAGGTGTGGGGGTATCCACAACGGTAGGAGAGACGTCATCCGAGGCATGTGCATAAAGGCCAACGACCCTAAGTGCGGATTAAGATACATGCTCTTTAGAATCCGAGGAGGTGAAGTCCACAACAGAATCCGAGGAGGCTAAGTCCACCCCTAGATGGTCTATATGGTAGACTGGAGTCTGGAATCTCATCCTCGTCATCAGAAATCTCAAAAAAAAGGATGCTTGTCACACAACACATAAGCCTTTTAGATCTTGGGTATTTTTTCACCGTGTCCTGTATCTACGTAAAGTATTTTGTGTTAGTGCATTTACTTGTAACCCATTAAGCAGTCAAATCTCTAATATTCTTCCCTTTGACAAATGAAAAAAAGACGTTTTCAAGTGAATGGATTGCGATAAAAAAATTTTAAGTATTGTGTTTTATCTTGATGCATGGTATTATGCTTTAAGTTTTAATTAGGTATTAAGTTTTAAGTTTTAACTGCATGTAATGTATTAAGTTTGTAGGTTTAGTTTTGTTTAATGTTAAAATCTAAGTTTTAAGATATTTAATTTTGAGCATATATTAAAATTAAAAAAAAAGTTTGTGGCTATGGTAGGCGCCGCCATCACTTACTAGTTAATGGGTAAGTTGAGCATTTTTAGAGTTGACGAGTAATAGTTGATCGGGGCTAGAATACTTATCCAAGAGTGTTTTTTTCCTCGCTTAAAAATACTATTTTCTTAAATAGTTATGTAGGTTATTTGGTTTTCTTTGCGGTCCTTGATTTGAGGACTCGCTAGAGGTGTTTTTGGTTGAATGAAGTTAACCTTTCAAAAAAAAAAGTTTATTGGATACAGCTTTAATGTATTAAAAAAAGAACTCAAAAACTAACATTTATGATGCAGCTTATTGGATACGCCATCGATTCATATTCACTAAAAGATTAAAACCCTAGCTTATCGGATACGCCATCGATTATTTCCAAAAAAATAAAATAAATAAAACCCCAACCAAATCTACACTAGCAAGGTGCTAGCAGCAAGATTTCAGGTATTTTTCATTAAGTTATTGATGTTGTTGGTGACATAATTAAAAAAAAACAGTCGATAAACTACTACATGTGTTGTTAATTGTTGTTTCTTTTTTCTCGAAATGGTCCAGTTTATGTGATGTTCGATTGCAATAGATCTGCATGTTCTCTTTAAACATGCAATACAACAGTATTGTACATGTATATATATATAATTGTAGTTATTTGTTTGTATGTATATGATCTGAAGAAAACCCAGGTTGTTAAATTTGGAGATGAGAACACGGAACAAATGCTATGATCCTGAAGAAAACTCACCTTGTTCATCAAACGTAAGTACCGTACTGCCATCAGATCTAGTACGATGTTGTAATTCTTAATCTTTTAATCCGATGTATTTTATTTTGTTTTGTATGTAAATCAGGCTCTGAAGAAGGAGGATGCTCGCCCACCGTCGTCTAAGCCGGTTAAGTCCGATGTGAGAAACGAGTTTTTAGTAGGGTTGTAATGGAGCCGAGTCAAGCCAAGTTGGGCTCTGGCTCTAGCTCGAACTTAAACGAGCCGGCTCGGCTCGGCTCGATTGTTTTATTCGAGTTGAAAAGTGGAGCTCGAGTTTGGCTCGTAAAAACGTGGAGTCAGTTCGGCTCGTTAATTTTCTTTATCTTTAATAACTTTTTATACAAATATTGGTAACATAAAAAACAAAATTAAAAAAAACTAACACGCTATTTTTAAAAAAAATACACACATACATATGAGTCATCAAGCCAAGCCACGAGTCGAACCACAGAGCCGAGCCAACGAGTCGACCCACGAGCTGCGCATTCTGGCTCGAGCTTGGCTCGGCTCGAAAACAAAATGAGATTTTTTGAGCGAGCTTCGAGCCCCGAGCTTTTTGAACACCTCTAGCTTTCAGGACCGTTAAACTAAACAAAAAAATAGACTTAATGTTGCGGCATTTTTGTAGATTATTGGACACGATTTAATTACGTTTTTTTAAGGGCAAAAATTGATCGAACAACTGCAAAGTGATATTCTCATTTTGTGATGTTGGCGATCGTTGTTTTCATGTTGCCTTTTACAAAAACTTGGACCTGAAGAAAATTATTAGTGTTTGTTAGGTAAATGTTTGGTGCAATTTTTGTGTTTGGAGTTTGTTGTTGACCTCAAAAAAGGATGCTTGTCACACAACACATAACTCTTTTAGATTTTCGGTTTTTTTTTCACCGCGACCTATATCTACATAAAGTATTTTGTGTTAGTGGCTACAGGATGTTAGTTTTAGTTGTGTATTTACTTATGGTAACCCGTTAAGCTATCAAATCTCTAATATTCTTCCCTTTCACAATAAAAAAAATGACGTTTTCAGGTGGATTACGATGAAAATTTTGTGGCTACACCACACGGATTACAACTAAAAACATATCAAAATTAATTAAACTAAAATCACACCACAATGACCAATCAAACGTAGCTAAGTTTTCCGTATTTTAATCCATAAAAATTGTACCCTAAGCTAAATGTGAAGTAAATGAAAGTTGCATTTTAAATAATGTTTAGTTTATACTTTGATTTCATGGGTTATGATACAATAGGAAGTTTCTATCACTAGGAAGGATATGAAGTAATCTTGTCAATCCATTTAGTAATCAAGGGTTAAGTCCTATGGGTCCTTCTGCACCCGTGAATTTGCTCGGTTTCGTATCGAGGAACATCTTGTAGGGGTTAAGACCCCCTCCTGCTGCTGGTGGGTTTTGAACACCCGCTAGAGCAGCATTCACGTGTTCTTGGATCATTGCAGCCCATTCTTCAGTTGACATGTTGAGATTTCCTCGGCGACCGGTTGTCATTTCAGATAAACTAAAGAAACAAAGCGGGGATTGGCGAGACGAGTTAGTCTTCTACGTCTCCATCTCCCAAGTTGCTATCGTTGCCGTCATCCTCCGCGGTGTTTCCAGCTTCTACAGCTGGGTCTTCCTCCTCTGGATCCTCCTCTGGATCCTTCTCTGGATCCTCTACCGGCATTGGAGGGGCCGGTGCTGGTGCGGGTACTGGTACAGGTGCCTGATTCTGTTCTAGTTCTTGAATTCTCCAGCTAGACTCAAGAACTCTGTCTTCTTGCCAGTCAGCCCTCAGCTGCTCAGCACGAAGATCTCTGGCTAAAGTGTTACGAGCTATCTTACTCGTATGTTGCTCTTCCTCGAGCGATCCAGTTTTACCTGTCAATTGTCGTATCATCCATCCCTGTGTTAGGATGGTTTCATGCATTCTTTCTAGTTGTTCTTGTTGCGTTCTTATCATATCTCTAAGTAGGTCGTTCCCTACTTCTAACGAGTTAAGCGGTTCGACCGTCACAGCGATGGTCGGGCGTGAGGACGACTCCTCCCCTAGAGCGAGTCTTTTCCTAGCAGCTGAGCGTGTCTCCACGCCATGAGGTGGTGAGGGTTCGACTATGGGTGCCTTCCCCGGCGCCCTTGGTTGTCGAGATTTGTCGAATGATGATGATGACATTGCCTGATGGGTTGTGTGGTTAGTTACGAGTTGCATTCGTTTCTCACTATGCATTCATATTCTACATAACACAGTTGTGGTACATCACATAACAAGATATAACAGTTCGGTGCCAAACTAAGTCTAGTGTCGTGTAATCAGCTATAGTTTAGGTCTACTTCTAATGCAAACCTGGTTCTCTATAGCTAGAGGCTCTGATACCAATCCGTCACACCCTCAATTTCTACTTGCGGAGTTTTACCGCGAGGCGTGTGAACAAACCAGAATCTGAAACACTAGTACGTCGAACGACTCTATATGATTTGATAATACGTTTTCCAAAAATCATTTGTTTAACCATTCATCGTAGATTTTATATTGTCTTAGTTAGTTACCAATGTTTAGCGGAAGCATTAGTTTTTATGGTTGAGCGGAAGCATAAAGTAAAGTAAAGGAACGGGCGCCAACATAAACGCCAAAACCAAAGAAAAACCCAAAACAATGTTTGTAAATGAGACTCGATAAAAGATGTCTTGACCAATGCAAGTGAGTGCACCTAGAGCTCCTAGCGTCCTGAGAAACATGTAAAGAAACATGTAAAGAAACAAGTGTCAACATTAAAGATGAGTGAGTTCACAGGTTTTCATAAATTCGTTTGTTCGGTTATGAGTTTGTTTCCCCCGTTATCCCTAACCCGGGATAACGATTTAGTTCCATTATTCCCAACCCGGAATAATACCGATAGTTCCATTATTCCTTAACCGGAATAATAATGATGTTGGTTCCCTTATTCCAAACCCGGAATAATAAAGTTGTTGTTTCCATTATCCCTAACCCGGGATAATATAGTTGTTGTTTCCATTATCCCCAACCCGGGATCATATAGTTGATTCGTAATTAAGTTCAATGTCAACATATATAGGTAGCTAGCCTAAAGTTATGTCACCGTAAGTGTTCGCAATCGAAGCTGACTGTTGTGCCTCCGTGTTGCCAGGCCTATCACTGACCATGGCGAAGTTAGGCCAAATTATTCACCCGTTGACCATACCCGGTCGGCTAGCGCGACTAGCTCGGATGGGGCTTGTCGGGCCCAGTAGTACTACTTATAATTTCCCCGCTATTTAAACCCAATACTAACAATCCGAGAGATTGTCGAGGACTTATGTGATATAGCTGCTTAGTGACCATAACGTTACATTAACATCAACTTAGTTACCGAATAGTTATGTGACGTTAATTTCGTATAACGTAAAGAGATTGAGTTTGAAGAGTGTATACATGTTTCTCCCCCTGTTGTTTAAAACCGGATAAAATTAGGGGCCGTGAACTCACCTTTTGTTGCTCGATTAGTGTAACACAGAAGTTGCAAATGATGGGACCGCTAATTGCGTCCTAATAAACCAATTGATTCCAAGTCAGTGTGTGAACACACTAATACAAATTCTACACATAATTTACGCACAAAGTGATACACACAATCAAAATTCCTAACACTCAAACATGCATGCAAGTATCCTCATGTGAACATGGTAATCAAAACAATTTATCATGAACATAATCCAATCCATGCAACACTTTGGTGCACACATTCACAAGTTATCAAATTTCAGCTTACATACTCATAATTCGGCTGTTTTCTAGGATTTTTATATAATAGTTCCAACGTTCCAAAAATTCCAATTATTTTACAGAAGGTGACAACTATACTGTAGAAATTTATATAAAATTTTTCAAGTCCTAATACTTTACCAATTATCCATAAATATTAATATACTAGGCTGCAGTCAGATTCGTCGCTTTCTGACTGCAGTCCACGGAAGAATTTATTTAAAAATCACTGATCGTCCAATTAACAAAATTCCAGTGGGAGTTGCCCGGAAATTTCCATACCTAGTTGCTGTACAAATTTCATGATTCGACTCCCTACAGATTATAAAATCCAACTCGATAAACAACTAACAAAATTTCAGGATTTTCACAGCTTTAGTTAATGAACTTAATTGGCCACTTAAAAATATCAAACGACTTCAGAAAAATATGAATCCAGCGCCATTAGATTCGTTATTCAAATCTCTACGTTTTAGACTTCAGAAAATCCGTTTTTCGACAACTAATGACCGAGTTACAGCCAGATGAAGTCGGCTGTAACTATCACTCACCAACCTGTTTCAGCATTTTATCACCACTAATTCGCATAAACCGTCAATACAATGAACCTAGGCGATCAAGAACTGATTTTTCTAATCATAGATCAATACATATATCACATCCATGCAAACCCTAATCAATATCTCTAGTTTTTATAAACAAAACACTGCCTATGTTTTCCAGATTTCGAACAAACATCAAACTTTCAATCTAACATAATCAATCCGAAAACAACACAATCACTACATTCAAACACATATATCCGAATATGATCTTGTAACAAAAGATAAATCCTAACCTTTAATGACAAAGTAAATAAGCCGAGACTTGGACGGGACTGATTCGGATGTTCAAGCTAGATCACGACCGAAAGAATGAAAGGGACAAGCTGCTGTCGCGACCGAGAGATGATGTAGGGCTGATCAGATCGAGATGATGAACAAGGGGCTGCTCGCGACCGAATGGAGTGTAGCAAGGCTGTCGTCGGCTTCTTAGATATTAGGGTTTTTGTGTTGTGAAGGAAACATGCATGTGTTTGTATATATAGGCGCAAAAGATGAAGAAAAGAAGAATAGGTTTGCGGTTTGGGTTTGTTCTCGCGGCCGAAGGGACTTGGGTGGGTCGGTTTGGGTTGTTTGCTCGCGACCGGATAGTTTGAGTTTAAGGTTTGGGTTTAAAACTTGATTCCCACGTTTAGTTCCTTGAGTCGCAAGAAAAGAGGCCGGCTCGTGTCGCGGTTCGGCTCGATTCATTTGTTTATTTACTACGTCTATACGTCTATACATTATAACTAACATAAAACACGAACTCGTATATCACATAATGACGCACCAACTTATAAACGTTTAATACGTAGCACATAATTTATTCGACAAGTATTGCGTTTAAGTTATCCGAAAAACCGGGATGTCACAAAAACGCTACTGTTACTGACAGTAAAAAAACGCAGCGATATGTAATCTGTAAAACGTTACTGTTACTGACAGCGAACAAACAGTTAAAACGCAACTGTAAAAAACACAGCGAACAGTTAAAAAACGTAACTGTATTCGTGTAACCTGTAAGCGATATGTAAAACGCAACTGGCAGTAAAAACAAAACGATGTGTAACCTGTAAGCACAGTGCAAAAACAAGCAACACGCGGGCCCGGGTTTTCGGAACTGCATTCGTGTCTGCAGGACGTGCGGGTGCACACGAGTTCAACTAAATTCCGGTTCCAATTTGCACCCACCCATGCGCACCCGCGCGTAGGACTTATGGTAAAACATGTCATAAAGTTATGTTGGTTATGCAAAAGTTTCACCTTATAAATAACCTTATACTTTGTCTCTACACCAATGTGGGACAAGTGGTTTACCATTTTGGACATTCATTCAAACACACTTAATTTCCAACATTATTATCATATAGCTTCATTTCATGTTCAACAAACCATCATAAAACACAATGTTTTTTTATCTAAAAAGCAATGAATTAAAACACAAAACAAAGTTTATTTCTAAAACGCAACTGACTAAAAATATAAAAGAAAGTGTACTTTTTAAAACGCAATAGACTAAAATCACAAAAAAAAAGTGTCTTTTGTAAAACGCAATGAATAAAAAACAGTTTTTTTTTCATTATTTTGTAAAACGCAATGGACAAAAAATACCCAAAAAGTGTGTTTTTTCATTCTTTTATAAAACGCAATGGATAAAAAACGGTTTTTTTCATTATTTTGTAAAATGCAATGGACAAAAAAACACCCAAAAAGTGTGTTTTCATTCTTTTGTAAAACGCAATGGATAAAAAACAGTTTTTTTCATTATTTTGTAAAACGCAATAGACAAAAAAAACACCCAAAAAGTGTGTTTTTTCATTCTTTTGTAAAACGCAATGGATAAAAACCTGTGTTTTTTATTATTTTGTAAAACGCAATGGACCAAAAAACACCAAAAAAAGTGTGTTTTTTCATTCTTTTGTAAAACACAATTTTAAATGAAAGTCGAAACTGAAAAGTATTTTGCAATTTTTCTTTGAGACATTTTGTCAAACACCTGGTGTGCAACTTTTTATTAATGATTTATCAATGAAATTGGAACTAATGATGTTGCCCAAACGCATGAATACATCAAGAGAGAGTAGAATCAGAGATATCTTCACTATGAATTCAAAAATGTTTGAGAAATTTGAGAAGAGTAGTACCTATTTTAACAGAAATCTCATGTTCCATCGCATCATGTTAAATTGAAGAAAACGAGAAATTATAGAAACATAAACTGGGTTTTCTTCAAAGAAATCGAAGAACACGTTGATTGAGTGTTCGAACCATTCATTGATGAAGAAAAATTCAATGAAGAAAAATTGTATCGTGATGTATAATTCTAGAGAGAGAAAGGAATGAAATTTTGAAGATGGTGGGTCTTAAACATCTAGGTTTTGAAGATACGGAGAATGGAAATAGAAAGAATAGATAAAAGAAGATTGACTAAAATACCATTCCCACTTGTATTTCTACTTTTCCAGATGGACAGCTAAGATTACTTCCTATCTTTCCTACCCAAAACATACTTCCTATTTGATCATCTCCTTAATTTCATTAGGTGTTTTTTTGTAAGTTTTCAATTTTACTTTTAAGGTGTCTCTTTTTTTAAGTTGTTTTTCTTTCGATGTCAGTTTAGTTTTCAATTTGAGTTAGAAAAGTATATAATCATTGGTTGGTTTTTGACCGGAAACTAGTGATTTCAAACTGATTTTGTGAAGCTCGTATGCATTTCGTGGTTTGTAGAGTGGTTCTAAGTCGTTCCCAAAATCGAAGACTTGGCAAACAAGCAGTTTCGGTAACAGTAGTAGTGGTCAGCCAAGCTTTGCTAGTGTCTCTTCACCAGCGGTGGTGTTGGACAAGGAAATATACAAGGCTCTTGCTGACTTGATAAGTAATAATAAGTTGAACATATTCGAACTTGCTGAACTTGAACGTATTATAAAAGGTTCCGATATGGCAATGAGAATTATTCTGCTAGGAGACCGGGAACAGAGGTCCAGTCTGATTCAAAGGTCTCTCAAGAAACGGTAAACACATTAGCAAGTAGAAAGTGTTTGTTAGAAAGTGGAAACTGGTTAGCTTAAAATTCTGAGTGTGTGATTGTTAGTTATATCAGTTTAATGATTTTTGTGGCCAAAACCGAACTGAGCCGAGTTTAGGTAGTTCAAAACCGAACATGTAACCGAATTCAAACCTCTTTTTTGTGTATACATATTTTTGGTACATGTTTACTTATTTAGTGAGCGGTCACTTTGTGTAAGTGCCCCTATGGATGTAAATATGTGCTCTTTCTTTGCCATGTATTTTGGTTTCTGATAAGGAAACAATTAGCCTGTTAGACTAAGGCTAGACGGTATGGTGATGACCCATTCTTGGAGGAGGATCCTTTACGTGGGCGCCACATCATTCTCCTTGGATGATGCCCCTCCAAGGTAGAAACAATGGAAATGGATGATGAGCCTACCACACCAAGTTTATTTATTTATTTTTTTAACTTTATCTATTTTTTAACATATTAAATAAGATATAAAACTAAATTCATTAATATTTTAAACCAAAAATTATATAAAACTAAAATTAATATCAACTAAAATTACAAATTAACAAAAATTACATAATATTAAAAAAACTACTAGCCTAATAAAAAAATATTAAAAAGTACTAGTCTTCATCTGTCATGTGGTCGTTAGGTTCGTTTTGTGCGTTGTTCCAAATGTGCTCCACCAAGTCCGCTTGTAGGTTTAGATGTGTGTACTCGTTACGTAGAGAGAATTTGTTTAAGTCTTGTTGTTCCAAACTAACTGGAACAGAATTCCCGTTAGACGCATTTTCGTCGTACTCACAAATCGCTCTACCTTCGTCTTCTATGATCATGTTATGCAGCACGATACAAGCGTACATAATGTGTCGCAATCTCTTTGGTGTAGAAGAACGTGATGGATGTTCAATGATATGCCATTTTTTTGTAGAACCCCAAAACACCGTTCAATATCTTTTCTCGCACCCTCTTGAAACTTCGTAAATTTCTTTCTTTTATAGTCTGTCGGGTGCGGAATAGTTTTAACGATTGTAGAGTACGTTGGGTATATTCCATCCGCAAGGTAGTAACCCCGCCTGTATTCCACCCCCGAAACCATAAAACTGGTGTCTGGACATGTTCCTGCCACTACATCATCAAATATCTGTGACTGGTAGATGATGTTAAGGTCATTAAGTGAACCAAGTTGACCAAAAAAAGCATGTCAGATTCAGAGATCTTGTGACGCAACAACCTCTAGTATTATAGTTGGATGTCCATGATCTCCTCGAGTAAACTGACCTTGCCAGGCAGTAGGGCAGTTCTGCCACGGCCAGTGCATGTAATCAATGCTCCCAAGCATTCCTGGAAAACCATGTCTTTGTTCGTCCGCTTGATATAGTTTTTGAACGTCATTTGCGTTTTCCCCAGGTATTTATTGCTATATAATTTCACGACCCATTCGCAAAACCTGTTCAAACATTCACGTGCCGTTCTTTCGGACATCCTTAAATACTCGTCAAACAAATCGGGTGCGTACCCATATGCTAGTTGGTGAACGGCCGACTTACATTCTTGTAAAGTAGTGAATCCCCTTTGGCCCCTAGCGTCGTATCGCAGCGTGAAAAACGGATCAGACTGGGTCAAGTCGTCAGCGATACGTAAAAAAGTCGACGGCTCATTTGGAACCGATGTCGAAACATATCCTTCGTGTACACAGGTGTCTTGGCAAAATAATCGGCCACCAAATTATCATGGCCAACTATATATTAAAAAATCATTATTAAATTTTAATAAAAAGACTATAAAAGTTTAAAATCCTTCTCGGTCTCAGTTTAAAGCGGCTTTCCTAGTTTGCCGTTGTGACGACGCATCAGACTCTTCGTCCTCCTCGATGAATATCTGAGCTGCGTACATAATGACGTTTGCGAAAAATGCTTCGTTCTCACCCGAAGATGGCGAATACCACGTTGAAGAAGAAGATGAAGACATGACTATTTTTTATAAAAGTATGAAAGTTATGAGGTTGAAGTGGGTAAAAAATGGGGTGTTGGGGTGGTATTTATAAAAAAATTAATTAATTTTTTTGATTTTTAGAAAAACTAGCAGTTGCCCAACGTTCAAAATTAGAATTTTGTCCTTTAGTGGACGTCTTCAACGTCCACAGCCGGACGAGCACGACGACGCTTGGGGGGGGATGGTGTCGGGGGCGGCGACGAGACATGCCGTGCCTATGCCGACCCCCACACCTTGTAGCCTAACTCCATCGCTCCCTTGCCCTTCTTCCCCCTGCCCGCTGCCTCGTCCCCTGCCCAGCCAACCTCTTTCTACTCTTCCATGGGCCGCCTACTCTTCTCTCTCCTCACCCTCTCACAGCAATCCTACGGGTGCACCCTTGTGCAAGGGCAACACCAACAACCTCTCGCCGCCACGTCCCCTTGTCTCTGTTCTCTTTCCTCCACCTCCTCCGCCACATCGAAACGGTCGGGGTATAAACTTCCGCGTTGGAGACAGTCTTATGTTTTAAAACCATCACGTATATTTGTATAAGAAAGGCCATTTTAGTCAATTCACTTTGTGGGTTTTTTACTATGCAAGGGTTACCACCAAAGAAGAAATTGATTCACTACAATAAATGAAAAAAAGGACAAAATGTGGGGTACTTTAAAGGAAGCAAAAAAAAAAACCAATTCCACTTGAACTGATGATAATGCTAGCAATGAGGATGATTTTGAAAATGACATAATTTTGTACTTTACCAACCAGAAATTGATGTCAAGGCAAAACATGGTTAATAAGTTTTTGATCTATTTTATATAACTAGAGTTAAAAACAACTTTCTGCGTGATACGGCGGTTTCTCACTGTCACACCTCAACCGATAGCGGAAACATCGGGGCGTGGCACTAGGCGAACCAGATTGTCTCAAGAGAAATTCCATAACAACTATTTAGCGATAATATTCAAACGTCCAACACCCCATACTATTAAACAATAAATTCCCAAAAATTATTACAAAACATAATATCTCTTAAAACATATCAAGTTCGATCTCCCTAGATTTATTACATGAGTTCTAAAGATAAACCTAAACCAAAGCAGCAATCGCAAATATCCTTAACCTGCCACATATGTTAAAATAAAACGTCAATACAATTAAGTAAAGGTGAGCATACAGGTTTTGCATACATAATAGATATAAAAGCGTTTAGCATACACTGCAATGACATACGTAAGAGTTGTGAACTATGTATCTACTAGATTCAAGCAAACCAACAAACCGCGATTGATCGAGGCACGTAAACAAGTGTCCACGTCCTAAAGAGAAAATAAATACGAAATAAAAATGCGAACCTTAAAACCCCGGGCCTCCGGGTGGCGGGTTAACCTCTAGCAAGCTATCATGTTAAGGGTGGCGTACTAGCAATCAAGTAACACATAAAATTCAGCAGATTTCACGTATAATCATGTAACAGCGGGTTGCGAATAAGCGTTTGAGAGTTTGTGATGTGTTTTTGATATACAAACAAATGTGACACCCAAAAGTGCGTTTAAGCGTAAAAGAGTTCAAGTATACTCACAGTCGGTGCGATTTGAGAGTGAGACGGGATCTGATGTAGATGAGAAGGAGCGTCGGATCAGCCTGTAAGCGAACAGAAGTGCATCAGTCTTCCGAAATGCTAAAACGGTGAACGGGTGAAGGAACAGTAGACAAGTTCGGGCGAACTTGTATGTTTCTGATGAAATCTGATCAAGTTCGGGTGAACTTGGTCACCATTCTGGTGACAAGTTCGAGCGAACTTGATGTCTTCCGAGCGAACTTGACTGTTTTGGCATCCAATTTGTGCGTTTTTGCATCGTTTGCTGAGGAAATCGAGTATTCATCCCTCCAACCTTAAGCCACTGAGTAAAACTTAGGCTGGAGAGGTCTTTTGGAGCGAGTTTAGCCATTTTAGAGAAACTCGGCTAATCCGGGCGAACTTCATGGTTCGTACGGGTTAGTCCAGTTTGTGCAAAGTGACGATTTCATCCTTGTGCTTCCGGATCTGAGATCTTGCTTGACAACGCCTCGTTCCACTTCATAGTGAACGAAACATACGTCATTTAGTCCGAATCTTGTGTAAAAATCGATGTTTTAAAAGGTTGTACTTAGATCTAAGTGTAGATCTAAGTGAAAAACAGAAGTTTTGCATAAAAAAATGAAGATATTCGTAACAGAAGAGTTTTGATGAAATCGAAGGCAAAGCCTTGTGCAAAATCGTTATAAAACGTTGTTGTAGCTTGAAAACGGGTTTATTCTTACTTGGAAATCACATGTTTTCAGTTTCGAGAGGTTTCGGGCGAACTTGCAGCAAATTTAAATGAGGAGAGAGTTGGGTATTTATAGGTGAAGGAGAAATGGGCTGGAAATCATCAAGTCGGGAGAAATGGCCTATTGGCTAAGTTTCGCTCGTTATTTTCGCGTTAGGAGTTCGTTTGGCGATTCGGTTCGTATTAGATAGTTGTATTAAGCGTTTTAGCGAAGTTAAGCATTATAATACCATTGAATCGGGAGAGAGCGAGTTGCATGAGCGTGTGAGCATTTTAGCGAGAGTAAACCACAACACAAACAAATATAACACACATAAAACAAAATTCCATATAATTAACGTGTTTTGCGATGCGATGGGATAAGCGAGGCGATGGCACAAGTAGTTATTGTACAATAACACACTCGGCTATTAAAGTAACACAGTTACTTGTGATTGCGTTTGAGTTAGCGTTGAGTTTAATAAGCGATTAGATGTAATATAGTTGTGACAAAAACATAATTAATTAACACAAACTTTCTCATAATCGAATCTCGGAGTACAACGATAGATATACAAACGGAAAATAAAATAACAACGAAACTTCGAGTTGTTACACTCGCGGTTCCATTATGATACCCGGTACCAAAAAAATACTATATTGTAAATACAATTAAAGGGACCCACGTATCGTGGCACTAGTTTCCCTTTCTTTCGAAACGGCTCACTCCTATCCAAGGTGCAACCTTTAAGAGAACGTGATCTCCGATTTCGAATTGTAGGGGCTTGCGGCATTTATCGGCATAACTCTTTTGGCGACTCTGAGCTTTCAAGAGATTTTCTTTGATTTGGAGGATCTTGTCTGTCATTTCTTGAATTAACTCGGGACTGGTGATTTGTGCTTCTCCGATCTCGTGCCATGCAATAGGCGATCGACATTTTCTTCCATACAATGCCTCAAAAGGAGCCATTTGAATACTAGTATGATAAACTATTATTGTACGAGAATTTAATTAAGGGTAAATGCATATCCCAATTACCCACCGAAATCTATGATGCACGCACGAAGCATGTTTTCGAGGGTGCGAATCGTGCGCTCAGTCTGACCGTCGGTTTGAGGGTGAAAAGCGGTACTGAGGTTAAGCGTAGTATCGAGAGCGGATTGAAAAGTCTCCCAGAGATGTGAGGTAAAGCGAACCGTCGTGGTCAGAGATGATGTCACGAGGCGTCCCGTTTGACAAATGACTTCGTCGGTATAGATTCGGGCTAATCGTTCAACCTTGTAGTCTTCTCGTATGGCAATAAAGTGAGCTGATTTAGTAAGACGATCAACGATAACCCAAATGCTATCGCGACCAGAGGAGGTGCGAGGGAGTTTCGTAACGAAGTCCATGGCTATACTCTCCCATTTCCGCATCAGGATTTCGGGTTGTTTGAGTAAACCAGAGGGCTTTTGATGTTCGGTTTTAACTTTCGAACAGGTTAAGCACTTTGCGACGTATAAAGCGATATCCTTTTTCATACCCGGCCACCAATACTTAGGATGAAGGTTCTGGTACATCTTGTCGGCTCCGGGGTGAATGGAGTATAAGATTTATGAGCTTCGGTCATTAGCAACTCTCGAAGATTGTCACGGCTAGGTATCCAAATAAGATCGAGATAGTAATAAATGCCATTAGGTTTAGCTACGAGTTGGGTTTCAGCACCACATTTCATTTCTTCTTGCAGGGTGTTCTCATTAAAACAAGTAAACTGGGCGGCGCGAATAAGATTTTCGAGATTATTCAAAGCTTGAGAGTCACGAACACTATACACATAGCTTTGTCGACTGAGAACATCGGCTACGACGTTTGCTTTGCCAGGATGGTAGTGTATCTCCAATCATAGTCGTTGAAAAGTTCAACCCATATGCGTTGGCGCATATTCAGTTCTTTCTATTAAAGATATGTTGTAAGCTCTTATGGTCGGTGAAGACCGTACACTTGGTACCGTAAAGGTAGTGTCACCATATCTTTAACGCAAAAACAAACTGCACCGAGTTCGAGATCGTGGGTAGTGTAGTTCTTCTCGTGGATTTTGAGTTTTCGAGACGCTATACGCGATAACCTTGTCTCATTGCATAAGAACACAACCAAGACCAAGATTAGAGGCATCGCAATAAACAATGAAATCGTCGTTTCCATCGGGTAAAGCGAGTACAGGAGTGTTGCATAACATACACTTGAGGGTTTGAAAGGCTTCCTCTTGCTTGGAATCCCAAACGAAGGGCTTGTCCTTATGAGTGAAAGCGGTAAGGGGAACGGCGGTTTTAGAAAAGTCAGCAATGAATCGACGGTAGTAACCCGCCAATCCAAGAAAAGAACGGATCTCTAAAGCATTTTTCGGCGTAATCCAACTCTTTACAGCTTCTATCTTTGCAGGGTCGACGTGAATTCCTTGACTATTAACGATATGACTAAGGAATTGGACTTCTTCGAGCCAGAATTCACACTTAGAGAACTTGGCATAAAGGCGATTTCCTTGGAGAAGTTTGAAAACTAAACAAAGATGCCGCGCGGTGTTCGGCTCTCGTCTTGGAGTAGATAAGAATATCGTCTATAAACATAATGACGAAACGAACCAAAAATGGCCTTGCACACGCGGTTCATCAAATCCATGAAGACCGCGGGTGCATATGTGAAACCGAAAGGCATGACCATGAATTCGAAATGGTCATAGCGAGTACGAAAGGCGGTTTTTGGAACGTCTTCTTCGAGTACACGTAACTGATGATAACCGGAACATAGATCGATTTTAGAAAAACAAGTAGCACCTTGAAGCTGATCAAACAAATCATCGATTCGAGGAAGATGGTAGCGGTTCTTTATCGTGAATTTGTTAAGTTCACGATAATCGATGCACATTCAGAACGTCCCATATTTCTTTTTCACAAAAAGAACGGCTGCGCCCCATGGTGAAGTGCTCGGGCGTATAAAGCCTTTATCAAGTAACTCTTGAAGTTGGCTAGATAGCTCGCGCATTTCGGATGGTGCGAGACGATAGGGAGCTTTAGCAACGGAGTAGCACCGGGAATTAAATCGATACGGAATTCGACATCACGAGTAGGGGGTAAACCGGGTAAATTGTCGGGAAAGAGTTTAGGAAATTCACAAACTACGGGGACGTCTTTAGATGTTTTCTTTTCTTCCTCCGGGTTCACGATGTGGGCTAGGAAGGCAGTACACTGCTTGCGCAAGTACTTTCTCGCTTGGGTACATGACATAAGCATCAACTTCTTTGAGGGTGTTTCACCGTAAACATGTAGCTGATCACCTTTTGGAAGGGGAAAACGAATCATTTTATCGAAACAAACAACTTCAGCATGATTTTCACGAAGAAAATCCATGCCTACTATGATATCGAAGCTACCTAGTTGCATAGGTATGAGATTGATCGAGAAGATGTGGTTGTTGAGGTCGAGGGTACAACCACGTATGACGGAGTTAACGGTAACGGTTCTTCCAGTGGCGACTTCAACGTTGAAAGTCTTTGGGAGTTTAGCGCGTTTACATTTTAAAAGTTTTTCGAATTCTAACGATACAAAACAGTTATCGGCACCAGTATGACGCATAAATACCATTAACAAGGAATATACCATTGACAACGTTGTTGAGCCTGGCGATGATTGAGATTGAAGGCTCTTCCATGCGCAACCTGTGGTTGCTGCTGCTGCGGCTGCGGTGGTGGCTGCTGCGGAGGCTGTTGCTGAGGCTCTTGCTTCACAGGCTTGTTCGGGCTGACATTACTAAGGTGGTTTGGATCACCACAAATGTAGCAAGCACGTGCGGGACTGGTGCTTGCTGCTGGTTGTTCTGAGGAGCACGAGGTGGAGCTGGTAGTGCTGCTGGTGCTTGAGGAGCTTGAGGAACTGGCTGACGGGGACCACTACGACAGCTAACAGTAAAGTGGCCGTAGATGTTGCAGTTGGTACAGAAACAGCAATTTCCTACAATCGCATGGTGATAAGTGCATTTCGAGCATAGTGGATGAGGACCAGTATACGCACTCTTTGCTAGGGGTGCGTTCGGTGTAGCAGACTGGAGCGGCTGAGGGTTTGGTGGAGCAGTAAGTGCACAGTTCTTGCTCGGGTTCTCTCTTTTGCGACTTCGGCGACTGGACTTTGATTCTCGAGACGGATTGGTAGGAGCACTCGGCTCAGTGATAGCCTGGTTCGCGACTTTGCTGTTTTTGAAGTAACCTGCCTGAACCCTTTTGTCATTGATTTCGGCGGCTAGCTGGTAGGTCTCCTCGATGGTAGAAGGGCGTGCTGCTTGAACAAAATTAGCGACGCAATCTGGTAAAGCACGGAGGTATTACTTGATCGCCTTCTCAGTAGTGTCCACCTGACTGGACAGATGATACTCAGCTGCTTGAAACGAGCAGTGAGACCTGCATTGTCGGAACCATCCTGCTTAATATCCCAAAATTCGTTCTCCAGTTTCTGAACTTCGTGGGGAGGACAAAATTCTTTCACCATGATTTCCTTGAGTTCCTCCCAAGTGAGCACGTAAGCTCCATCGTTTCCGCATTTGTTGCGCTTCGCGGTCCACAAATCAAGTGCCATCGATTGGAACATGCCGGAGTGTTGATGGTGCGCAGAGCTTCTAGGCATCCGCTTTGGCGGAACGTGACCTCGATGGAATCGAACCAATGAAACATAACACTCGGTCCTTCCATGCCAGAGAAAGTAAAAGGTCTGCATGCTTTGCATTGTTTGAAGCTGAACGAAGTCTTTGGCGCATCATTCTTGGAATCAACAAAGGAGTTGCTGCTGACAGCATGGATCTCGCTGACAATCTGGGGAATCACTTTGGCCATCTGCTTGGCCACAAGTGAGGCGACACGTTTGTCAGCGTTGTTGCGCTGGATGTTCCTGCTAGTGTGAGATCCCATGGACGACATCTACATGAAGGGTTTAGATTGGATGAGATTCGATTATAGTAGGTTTATGTTCAAAAGTTACTATTATTATTAAAGTAAGGCACAGAATCACATAACACATAGGAAAGTAAACACGTAGGCACCCAAACACATAGTCACATAAGCACGTAAGCACGTAGTCACATAATTCACGTAAGCATATATTTTGTACGTATTCACTTTCCTATAAGTACGGCATAGCTCGTTCGAGATGCGATATATAAGCGTAATAAGCGAGATAAGCGAGTAACACTGCGTATGAGGCCATTTGTGTAAACGGTTTGGGCGTTTTAGTTTGGTTGGTGATTAATTTAGCGTTGTAGATTACGAGAGTTGCGTGAGTGTGCATATATCGATGGAGCATAAAAGCGATAAATCAAGAAATCGAGAAATCGGGAAATCGATAAAGCGAGAAATTCATAAATGCAAACACATAAATAATAAAATCCGATGATGCGTAAAATCGACAATTGTAGGCTTAAATCAATTTGGAGTGTCCTGGGTTTTGAGACAGCGACTACCAAAGTGATTCGAGAATTCTCTGAGTTCGGACACACGATTTGGCCTAATAGACAAATGCTCCCGCCGTACGACGGTTAACGGCATTTATCCTTCCAGTTACGTCGTGTTCCGAGTCATCGAAATAATCGAGACTTTGGTGAGATTGAGAATCAAGGAGTGGAACTAGTTATTAAGATGCGGGTTTCACCCCTAACTTAACAACTTCATTCCTAGATGTGGTTTTGCTCACCGTTCACGTCGGGAGTTCCACTGGATAGAAATGGAGATTCTCGTCGAGGTTTGGATATCACTCCTAACTCAACGAAGATATCTCGTGCGAGAGAATGCGCGGAGTGAATGATCTTATCGAGAGTTCTTGGTTTTCACACCTAATCTCGACTTGATCACTCATTTGTGTGATACGAGCGTACTTACGTGTATTATGGTAGCTTTAGGAAAAGCATGCGTAGTTTAGAAGTCCGTTTCGAAGGTGAGTGATCAAGTTCGGGCGAAGTTGACTATTTTCGGGCGAAATTGATCTTTCGAGCGAACTAGTTATATGTTTGAGAGGGGACTGGCAACTTCGGGGAACTTGGGTCAAGTTCGGGCGAATCTTGAATCTGGTTCGAGCAAACTTGCCCCAACTTCGGGCGAACTTGTCAATGCGTATGAATTTCAGGCGTTTAATCGATGCGTAACAGTCTGATTTGGTATCCAAACTATAGACTAGGTCAAACATCGCAGTTCTACCTAATTTTCCCTATAGTTATGGCTCTGATACCAATCTGTCACACCCCAACCGATGGCGGAAACATCCGGGCGTGACACTAGGCGAACCAGATTGTCTCAAGAGAAATTCCATAATAACTATTTAGCGATAATATTCAAACGTCCAACACCCCATACTATTAAACAATAAATTCCCAAAAATTATTACAAAACATAATATCTCTTAAAACATATCAAGTTCGATCTCCCCCAGATTTATTACATGAGTTCTAAAGGTAAACCTAAACCAAAGCAGCAATCGCAGATATCCTCAACCTGCCACATATGTTAAAATAAAACGTCAATACAATTAAGTAAAGGTGAGCATACAGGTTTTGCGTACATAATAGATATAAAAGCGTTTAGCATACACCGCAAGACATACGTAAGAGTTGTGAACTATGTATCTACTAGATTCAAGCAAACCAACAAACCGCGATTGATTGAGGCACGCGAACAAGTGTACACGTCCTAAAGAGAAAATAAATGTGAAATAAAAATGCGAGCCTTAAAACCCCGGGCATCCGGGTGGCGGGTCAATCTCTATAAGCTATCATGTTAACGGTGGCGTACTAGCAATCAAGTAACACATCAAATTCAGCAGATTTCATGTATAATCATGTAACAGCGGGTTGCGAATAAGCGTTTGAGAGCTGTGTGATGTGTTTTTGGTATACGAACATATGTGACACCCAAAAGTGTGTTTAAGCGTAAAAGGGTTCAAGTATACTCACAGTCGGTGCGATTTGAGAGTGAGACGGGATCTGATGTAGATGAGAAGGAGCATCGGATCAGCATGTGAGCGAACGGAAGTGCATCAGTCTTCCGAAATGTTGAACGGTGAACGGGTGAAGGAACAGTAGACAAGTTCGGGCGAACTTGTGCTATTTCCCTGGGAGAAGTACAAGTTCGGGCGAACTTGTATGTTTCTGTTGAAATCTGATCAAGTTCGGGCAAACTTGGTCACCATTCTGGTGACAAGTTCGAGCGAACTTGATGTCTTCCGAGCAAACTTGATTGTTTTGGCATCCAATTTGTGCGTTTTCGCGTCGTTTGCTGAGGAAATTGAGTGTTCATCCCTCCAACCTTAAGCCACTGAGTAAAACTTAGGCTGGAGAGGTCTTTTGGAGCGAGTTTAGCCATTTTACAGAAACTTGGGTAATCCGGACGAACTTGATGGTTCGTACGGGTTAGTCCAGTTTGTGCAAAGTGACGATTTCGTCCTTGTGCTTCCGGATCTGAGATCTTGCCTGACAACGCCTCGTTCCACTTCATAGTGAACGAAACATACGTCATTTAGTCCAAATCTTGTGTAAAAATCGATGTTTTAAAAGGTTGTACTTAGATCTAAGTATAGATCTAAGTGAAAAACAGAAGTTTTGCAAAAAAAGATGAAGATTTTCGTACACATAAGAGTTTTGATGAAATCGAAGGCAAAGCCTTGTGCAAAATCGTTGTAAAACGTTGTTGTAGCTTGAAAACGGGTTGATTCTTACTTGGAAATCACAGGTTTTCGGTTTCGAGAGGTTTCGGGCGAACTTGCAGCAAGTTTAAATGAGGAGAGGAGTTGGGTATTTATAGGTGAAATAGAAATGGGCTGGAAATGATCAAGTTCGGCTGATCAAGCCGAACTTGATCATTTCCAGCGAACTTGGCCAGTTTGCCTGAACTTTGTGCAAGTTCGAGCGAACTTGCTAGGTTTTTGTGAGTTTGAGGCCTGGTTAAGTTCGGGCGAACTTGATATGATCAAGTTCGGCCGAACTTGGCCTATTGGCGAAGTTTCGTTCATTATTTTCGCGTTAGGAATTCGTTTGGCGATTCGGTTCGTATTAGATAGTTGTATTAAGCGTTTTAGTGAAGCGTTAAGCGTTATAATACCATTGAATCGGAGAGAGCGAGTTGCATGAGCGTGTGAGCGTTTTAGCGAGAGTAAACCACAACACAAACAAATATAACACACATAAAACAAAATTCCACATAATTAACTGCGTTTTGCGATGCGATAGGATAAGCGATGCGATGGCACAAGTGGTTTTTGTACAATACCACACTCGGCTATTAAAGTAACACAGTTACTTGGGATTGCGTTTGAGTTAGTGTTGAGTTTAATAAGCGATTAGATGTAATATAGTTGTGACAAAAACATAATTAATTAACACAAACTTTCTCATAATCGAATCTCGGAGTACAATGATAGACACAAACGGAAGAAACGGAAAATAAAATAACAACGAAACTTCGAGTTGTTACACTCACGGTTCCATTATGATACCCGGTACCAAAAAAATACTATATTGTAAATACAATTAATTTCCAACGAACTTTTTGTCTCCATGTTAAAAAACATAAAAATGTATACTACTGATATTCAAAGGGTATTGGTTACGTTCCTCATGGTAAAGAAAAAGTTATTGCGTTGCAGGCCGGCCAATCTGTGCCGCCGCTCAAGGCCCAAATTTTTAAAAGGCCCGAAAAGTTTTATAAACTTTTATATATATAGTAAATTATGTATTTAATATACGCATTCATTTATTATACATAAAATTATTGGCGCTGGAGTGGAAAAAATCATCTTAAGATAATGTAAAGGTCTCAAGTTCAAGGCATGACTCCAACAAGAATGTCTAGTTTCTTGAATTCATTTCCCCTTACCACAAAGCAGGGGATAAATGTAACATCCGTCAAAAACGGATTTACCAAACCCGCTCCGTTTATTAACCGAACAATCAGTTAAAAATTTCGTTGCGAATTTAATGCCCAAAATAATTTTAAATGATACATAATTAATTATTATATGGGAATATATAATTAGTTTTTGAAAAACTGTTAAAAATAAGAAAATAAAAATAATATAACCCTGCCGGGTTTCGAACCAGGGTCAGTCGCCGGGTCAACACAGACTTAACATACAACACTTAAACCACTGCGCCACTGATGTTTCTTGTTAAATGTTAGAATCATTTAATTCATAACATGACTTTCCGAATTCAAAACCGGCGCCCAAAGTTCAGTCGTCGGAAATCCCGGCGATCTCGCGAGATTTAACGACATCTTCAGTTATAACGTAAACATTTACTAGGACATCGGTTATAACCGACGTCTGAGTCCGCGACACAAACTATAACCGCCGGAGAAATTATAACCGACGAATCAAGTCGGAAATCGGACCAAATTCATCGACGACTTGCCTTATAAATACCCCCTCAAACCTCTGCAAGCTTTTTCGCTCAAAACCGCACCTTTACCCGACGTAATTCTTTTCGCCGAAAAAATTCTGTACCTCGCCGGAAAACCGAACCCTTCACTTCTAAGCCTTACTAAACCCCCTGAGCTTATACCGAAGTCACCCACATCCCTTGTAAGCTTTCTGAAGACTCGCTGCTGCAAGACACACGACGCCAGAACCTGTTGCTGTCGCCGGAGTTCTGCCGAAAAACAGAGGAGACCAGTCGGTATACCTTTCGCCTAATTTCTTTTCTTTTCACTTATATCTCACCTGTAATTAACTGAAACACGCTAAATAAACCTGATTAAAATTTCGAACCAGTCAGTCATCGTTCCTGGTTAAGACTGACGAAGAAGACGATGTTCGGTAATGTTTAAGTATAATTAAAATCAAGTTATAACTCGGGTTAGACACACAGTCCAGCGGTGGACTGTGTGCACAATAAACACACTAGCGTCTCGAGTTCGAATCTTGTTCCACACACGCTGCCTTAATAAAAATGCCTTTTTTGTTAACCGAACCGGAGTCACCACTGTTATATGTTAAGTTTATTAATAACCGGAATAATAACCAAGATAGACACACAGTCCAGCGGTGGACTGTGTGTATGTTTAATCGCAGGACACGAGTTCGAGTCCGGTCTTCTGCACCGATTCGGATCATTATTAAACTTTTTAAATAAGTCAGAAATGAAAATACTTAGTTTGTATTTAAGTATAATAAAAATCGGTTTATATAACATGTTAAACACACAGTCCAGCGGTGACTGTGTGTTAATTAAACCCACAGGTCCCGGGTTCGAGACCTGTGGAGCGCACCGGTCCGATTCAATTAAATCGTTTTTAAAAATAAATGATTTTCGGTTTAATCTAACTAATATATAAATATAATTAAAAACAGAAATATTTCGGGTTAGACACGTAGCTCAGTGGGTAGAGCTGCGTGCACGTGTACAGGAGGTCTCGGGTTCGAGCGTCACTCAGCGTACATATACTCGCATTCGAACCGGTCAAAGTCAACGGTCAACGGTCAATGGTCTACGGTCAACGGTCAAAAAAAGTCAACTTTTTTTTATTATTTTTATTTATTTATTTTAATTAAAAATCAATTAAAAATACTTAAAAATAACATTTTTAAGGTTAGAAAATAGCCTTGAACTCACAAAAATACACCCAACAATCCTACTAAAATGGATTAATAAAATCCGTTTACTTACCGAACCATAATGCTATTTATCTAGGTTAATTTCACTCGTGGTTAAAACTACTTCGCGTGCATTCAACATCATCAACCGAACGCACCCACTGTGAGTGAATCTTACAACTCCCCCTTTTTAATTACACGTTTTGGGGTGTGTCATGTGTCACAAAATAATTAATTCGTTTATTTAAACTTGTGCCATACCATATCGTGATCTAAACTTAGATTGTTTATATTGTTGTGATTACTTATTTCATTTTGTCAAATTATATGAAATTCATTCATTAAGCCCATCAGTTCCTCGTGGGAGACGAGTTGAACAACGCGTGCCTCAAAACCAATCCATTATTGTTCATGTGTGTATCATTGAGTTTATATTGTTTGTAGTTATGTCTTTCATATTATCATGTTTATGCAATTCATTCATTAGGCCCATCAGTTCCTCGTGAGAGACGAGTAGAGCAACGCGTGCCTCTAAACGTTCCATTATTGTTCATGTGTGCTTTATTTAATATCTAATGATTGTTGAATAAGTTTACATCTATTTTTACTCATGTGTGGTTGTGCACTCATTTCATAATCAATTAAATAAACTTGTTCAAATGTTTTCCATAGGATTCACTCGCCAACTTTATGTTGATCCAAAAACCCTTTTACACATGATACAGGTGAACAGGTTGAAGCAAGGAAAACATAGGAAATGCCTTAGAAGAAAACAATGAAGCCTAGATTGATATTTAGGACATGTTGTAATATTGATTGTAATTCTCCATTAAAGTGTATTAATGAATATGAAACGTATAATAAATGTCATGAGCTTTGATGATAACCCAATCATGCCCCGATCACCTTTTCCGCTGCGGGTCGGGGTGTGACAGATTGGTATCAGAGCCATGACTATAGGGATATAGGATAGGTTATTAGACCCTTAGAGCCTATACTATAGTCTGCCTAAATTTTAATTGATTAGGTGGTTACATACAAACTTGTGATATTTATTTGTTTCATATTGGTTTATATTTACAGTCAAACATACTGCTTACATACATATTCATTATACATATATCAATGTTCATATATTCAATTCATTTTCATACTCTCATTATTCAAAGATTTTGTTGCAATTTTCAAATCTCATCAAAGTAAGTTCTGCGACGGGCATGTAGTAACTGGAAGGGTACAAGTACCGGTAGTCGGAACGTCCTGTCTAGATTGGCAATCGTATAAATCCAATATAACGGACCAGTTTGCCTACCTGGGGACCAACGATGAGAGTACGAAGGACCTATTAGGCCAAAGCATGCCACACCAAACGTCGTTCGAACTAACCCCACTTTGAGGTGTCACCGTGTCTACACCTGGACACATTCCGGATATCACACGTTGTATACATATTTCTCGATTTTCTCCGGGTTTTAGTGTACGCAACCTGGCAAACCCGTGCGAACCATATGAAGAACCGGTATTCATGGGGGCCCACATGATTACAAAGGTGAAGTATGGCGGCATGTAGGGCCTAATGGCGAGCAAAGCCCAAGACATCCTATGTATGTAGTAGATTTATTTTTCTATAATTATTTTATGAATGTTCATTCCTTGTGCGACCCATGAACCCAAAAGCATCCAACTCATACTCTTGACATGTATTCCTTGTAGATGTCTTCTAACCTCGCCCGTAGGAAGATGAGAGCAGGAAAAGCCCGCGAGCGCATGGCTGCCCTAATCGCTCAACAAATGGCTGCTGTAATACCCAACATTGTAATCCAAGTACAACAAGCACTTACCGCTAATCCTGCCAATCAAGAAAATCAAAACGTTATCAACCCTCCCCTAAATATCACTAAATGCACCTACAAACATTTCAAATCATGACCCTCCAAAATACAAAGGGACTGAAGGCGTCACCGCTCTCCTCCATTGGTTTGAAGAAATGGAGAACACTTTTCTAAATTGCGATTGCCCCGATGATCGCAAAGTGCGTTATGCTACCGGTCGATTATATGGGATAGCACTTACTTGGTGGAATACAGAGAAGGCCAAACGAGGTGTGGAAGATGCTATGACCTTAACTAGGAACGAATTGAAGGAAATCATGACCAGACGATTTTGCCCAAGGAGCGAAATCAAGAAATTAGAAGATGAATTTTATTCGTTGAAGCAAAAGGAAGGAGACCACACCACATACAACAAAAGATTCCTCGAGTTACATCAAATGGTTCCCAACATGTTCACCCCCCTCTACCGTTTGATCGAGCACTACATTCGTGGTCTTCCGTCAAAGATTCAAGACTCTGTAATAAGTACCTCGCCTGCAACTTTGGAACAGCAATGGAGCTAGCAACAGCGCTCACCGAGAACCAAATCCGGAACAAAGACTTCAAGGAGGAGAAGAAGAAGGATAAAGCATCGACTGAAACCTCCGACTACACCCAAACCGAATCCCCTTCTCAACCCAATATAAGAGAAAAAGAGACGGGCAACTTTTCGCTGCTATCCAACGAAATCAACCAATTTCACACGCCATACCCATCCAAGCTATCCCAATCACCCAAGTGGACCCAACTCAACTTACCCAAATAAGAAACCAGATCTTGGACCTCACCCTCGATGCAACAACTGTTTTTATCACCATCCCCTTACCTTACCTTGTCGACTATGTGCAACTTGTGGACGCTATGGTCATTTGAGCAAGGTTTGCCGCACCTTTCAAAACCAAATCTCTTCCCCTACTCAAACCATGAACCAAACCTATCAACGACCCCAATACCCCGTGTTCCCATATGTTCGAGCTTGTTTCAATTGTGGCGACCCTACCCACTTTAGAAACACATGCCCTCAATTGGTTAACGTCATCAACACTCAAGCCCAATCAAACCCAGTTAACCAAGTAAACCAAGAAAACCCAATCGCTAGGCCACCAGCAAGAGGAAGAGTCTTCAACATCAACGCCAATCCTGTCGAAGATAATAACGGCCCAAGCGAAGATACCCAACTAGTCCTTTTCACCGAAAATCCAAATTCAACTTCTATCGTTTAGTTTTATGTTTTTCTTTATCACATCGAACCAATCATAACTTAAGGATAAAGTCAATGAAACTTTGACGAGAATACGTGGATACGCCGTTGGTACTTCCTATATATAAGTATTCTTGTCAAAGGATCAGAAGCATTATCTGGCGGTTATGAGAGGTTCCATGTGTAGACTGTTAGAGTAATTATTGTTTATTATTTCAGTACATGCAATTTCATAGGCCGCCGCTCCCCATTACATTATGAGCGTTGAGCATGTTCCCCATTTCATTATGAGGTTGAACCTGGCGTGCCCACATTTTTCATTTTCAGTACATGCAATACGATCGGCTCCGTTTGATTGAGCCTTGATCGCACAGACATTTTCATTTTCAGTACATACAATACGATCGGCTCCGTTTGATTGAGCCTTGATCGCACAGACATTTTCATTATCAGTATTTTGTGGTGGTTGTGTTTGTAGTAGAGTCACATAGAACTAATCATAACTTGTGGATAAAGTCAATGAAAATTTGACAAGAATATGGTGGATACGCCGCTGGTACTTCCTATATATAAGTATTCTTGTCAAATGATCGGAGGCATTATCAGGCGGTTATGAGAGGTTCCATGTATAGGCTGTTTGTGTGATTGTGGTTTAGATTAAGTTTATTATTTTCAATACATACAATACGATCGGCTCCGTTTGATTGAGCCTTGATCGCACAGACATTTCCATTATCAGTATTTTGTGGTGGTTGTGTTTGTAGTAGAGTCACATAGAACTAATCATAACTTGTGGATAAAGTCAATGAAAATTTGACAAGAATATGGTGGATACGCCGCTGGTACTTCCTATATATAAGTATTCTTGTCAAATGATCGGAGGCATTATCAGGCGGTTATGAGAGGTTCCATTATAGGCTGTTTGTGTGATTGTGGTTTAGATTAAGTTTATTATTTTCCAGTACATGCAATACGATCGGCTCCGTTTGATTGAGCCTTGATCGCACAGACATTTTCATTTTCAGTACATGCAATACGATCGGCTCCGTTTGATTGAGCCTTGATCGCACAGACATTTTTCATTTCAGTATTTTATGTTTGTTGTATTGGTCGTAGAGTCATATAGGACTAATCATAATTCACTGATAAAACCAATGAAATTTTAACAAGAATATGGTGGATACGCCGCTGGTACTTCCTATATATAAGTATTCTTGTCAAAGGATCAGAGGCATTGTCAGACGGTTTGAGAAGTTCTATGTAGGATTTAGTAGTTTCTTGGTAACTAATCATAACTTGTGGATAAAACCAATGAAAATTTGGCAAGAATATGGTGGATACGCCGCTGGTACTTCCTATATATAAGTATTCTTGCCAAAGGATCAGAGGCATTATCAGGCGGTTATGAGAAGTTCCATGTAGGATTTAGTATTGCCTTGGGTTAAAATTTGTGTTACATTGTATCATCTTGCTATTTAAAGAAATTCGATTGTGTTCCATTTCCACATAAACTAACCTCTCCATCATAACAAACGAGAGAGAAACTGCCACCATTCAAACATATATGATATCAGAATGTGGATTCAAATATTAGCCATTGTGTTTATTTATGTTCTATAGTCATAGAACCAATCATAACTTACTGATATTAGCTGTTGTGTTTATTTATGTTCAAATATTAGCTGTTGTGTTATTTATGTTCCATGTAGGTTGTAGTATTAGAAGTTTTGCCTTAGGATATAACCATACCCTTCCAAATATATCCAAACTTTTATGCATGATATCATATTTAGCGAATCAATTCTGCTTATCAATACTTTTACAGTAGGCATCAAAAAGCGATTCCTGTAATAGGGTACTTAACCCTTACAAGGGACGTTACCGCCTCAAACAAAAACTTAAAACCTTATTTCTTCTAAGCATGTAACGGTCAAACTAAACACCATCATTCTTTTTGTCAAATATATCACAATTTAAATTTCGGGACGAAATTCTAAAAAGCAGGGGATACTGTAACATCCGTCAAAAACGGATTTACCAAACCCGCTCCGTTTATTAACCGAACAATCAGTTAAAAATTTCGTTGCGAATTTAATGCCCAAAATAATTTTAAACGATACATAATTAATTATTATATGGGAATATATAATTTTTTGAAAAACTGTTAAAAATAAGAAAATAAAAATAATATAACCCTGCCGGGTTTCGAACCCGGGTCAGTCGCCGGGTCAACACAGACTTAACATACAACACTTAAACCATTGCGCCACTGATGTTTCTTGTTAAATGTTAGAATCATTTAATTCATAACATGACTTTCCGAATTCAAAACCGGCGCCCAAAGTTCAGTCGTCGGAAATCCCGGCGATCTCGCGAGATTTAACGACATCTTCAGTTATAACGTAAACATTTACTAGGACATCGGTTATAACCGACGTCTGAGTCCGCGACACAAACTATAACGCCGGAGAAATTATAACCGACGAATCAAGTCGGAAATCGGACCAAATTCATCGACGACTTGCCTTATAAATACTCCCTCAAACCTCTGCAAGCTTTTTCGCTCAAAACCGCACCTTTACCCGACGTAATTCCTTTCGCCGGAAAAATTCTGTACCTCGCCGGAAAACCGAACCCTTCACTTCTAAGCCTTACTAAACCCCCTGACCTTATACCGAAGTCACCCACATCCCTTGTAAGCTTTCTGAAGACTCGCTGCTGCAAGACACACGACGCCGGAACCTGTTGCTGTCGCCGGAGTTCTGCCGGAAAACAGAGGAGACCAGTCGGTATACCTTTCGCCTAATTTCTTTTCTTTTTCACTTATATCTCACCTGTAATTAACTGAAACACGCTAAATAAACCTAATTAAAATTTCGAACCAGTCAGTCATCGTTCCTGGTTAAGACTGACGAAGAAGACGATGTTTGGTAATGTTTAAGTATAATTAAAATCAAGTTATAACTCGGGTTAGACACACAGTCCAGCGGTGGACTGTGTGCACAATAAACACACTAGCGTCTCGAGTTCGAATCTTGTTCCACACACGCTACCTTAATAATGCCTTTTTTTGTTAACCGAACCGGAGTCACCACTGTTATATGTTAAGTTTATTAATAACCGGAATAATAACCAAGATAGACACACAGTCCAGCGGTGGACTGTGTGTATGTTTAATCGCAGGACACGAGTTCGAGTCCGGTCTTCTGCACCGATTCGGATCATTATTAAACTTTTTAAATAAGTCAGAAATGAAAATACTTAATTTGTATTTAAGTATAATAAAAATCGGTTTATATAACATGTTAAACATACAGTCCAGCGGTGGACTGTGTGTTAACTAAACCCACAGGTCCCGGGTTCGAGACCTGTGGAGCGCACCGGTCCGATTCAATTAAATCGTTTTTAAAAGTAAATGATTTTCGGTTTAATCTAACTAATATATAAATATAATTAAAAACAGAAATATTTCGGGTTAGACACGTAGCTCAGTTGGTAGAGCTGCGTGCACGCGTACGGGAGGTCTCGGGTTCGAGCCTCACTCAGCGCACATATACTCGCATTCGAACCGGTCAAAGTCAACGGTCAATGGTCAACGGTCAACGGTCAAAAAAAGTCAATTTTTTTTATTATTTTTATTTATTTATTTTAATTAAAAATCAATTAAAAATACTTAAAAATAACATTTTTAAGGTTAGAAAATAGCCTTGAACTCACAAAAATACACCCAACAATCCTACTAAAATGGATTAATAAAATCCGTTTACTTACCGAACCATAATGCTATTTATCTAGGTTAATTTCACTCGTGGTTAAAACCACTTCGCGTGCATTCAACATCATCAACCGAACGCACCCACTGTGAGTGAATCTACAACTCCCCCTTTTTAATTACACGTTTTGGGGTGTGTCATGTGTCACAAAATAATTAACTTGTTTATTTAAACTTGTGCCATACCATATCGTGATCTAAACTTAGATTGTTTATATTGTTGTGATTACTTATTTCATTTTGTCAAATTATATGAAATTCATTCATTAAGCCCATCAGTTCCTCGTGGGAGACGAGTTGAACAACGCGTGCCTCAAAACCAATCCATTATTGTTCATGTGTGTATCATTGAGTTTATATTGTTTGTAGTTATGTCTTTCATATTATCATGTTTATGCAATTCATTCATTAGGCCCATCAGTTTCTCGTGAGAGACGAGTAGAGCAACGCGTGCCTCTAAACGTTCCATTATTGTTCATGTGGATTGTTGAATAAGTTACATCTATTTTTACTCATGTGTGGTTGTGCACTCATTTCATAATCAATTAAATAAACTTGTTCAAATGTTTTCCATAGGATTCACTCGCCAACTTTATGTTGATCCAAAAACCCTTTTACACATGATACAGGTGAACAGGTTGAAGCAAGGAAAACATAGGAAATGCCTTAGAAGAAAACAATGAAGCCTAGATTGATATTTAGGACATGTTGTAATATTGATTGTAATTCTCCATTAAAGTGTATTAATGAATATGAAACGTATAATAAATGTCATGAGCTTTGATGATAACCCAATCATGCCCCGATCACCTTTTCCGCTACGGGTCGGAGTGTGACAATAAAAATAAAAATCAAATTCTAAAACATAAATAAATAAATAAAAACCCTAAAGTTAAAAAAAAAAGAAAAAACAAACAAAAAAAAAACCAAAACCATAATTACAAAAAGACAAAAATATACATTATTCATCAATATCTTATAAATTAGTACATATATCAACCTGTTATAAATTAGTACATATATGATCTCTTGGTGGTGAATTTTCTTGATACAAAGGAAGTGACATTGGTGGGTGTGGGCCTTACCATGGAGGTCATTTCTTGGAAGGGGATATCTTTATGGTAAAAGGACTATGGTGGAAGAAACTCGGATGCTATTGTTAATTAAGGTTTTGTTACTTGCAATTGATTTATGTAATTCATTTACAACCATGCAGACACTCATCATAATATCACTAAAATATGATAACTAAAGGATATGTGATTAACGTTTGTTTAAAATGAAATTGTTTGATGATTCACTGTTAATTTAGCATAGTCTTGGTTGAATTTCAATTGTCCTTTTGCAGGTGCTAAATCAAGCCTTAGCCTTCCACATATTGTATCTTCAGGCCCGGCCAAAGTCAAGCTAGGGCTTTAGGACTCGAACTTGATAAGGCCTCCAGAAAAGAAAAATGTTTGTTCATTGTTGTGTTGTGATTTTGGGCTAAAAATAAGGATATCGGCTTACTTTGAGAACCGATTAGACTGGCCCATAGTTGTAATTCTGTAAGCACGAATGCGGTATTTAATGGCAAAAAAAAAGTAAAATAGATTAGATGGAACTGAAACGACGATGGCTATTGGCATGCGTGGATTTAGGTGGTGCAATTGAAGCAACAATCATGCAATATATCCAATAATTTTCGTTTGTAGGTTAGGTAATGTTATGAATAATAAACTTATCACTTGGATTTAGTTCATGGCCAAGTTTAGAAGTTACATGTGTGTATATATGTTTGTGTGCCTATATACATACATTAAAAATTATATGTAAAATGAATTCGAATTTTGAATTGAAACCGAATTAAAAATCATAAATTCGTATTCGATCCGAATTCGACTACTGGACCCGAATACGAATCAACTCGAATTCGAACCTTTCATTGAATTCGAATCGAGTTGAATTTCGAATTTTTCGAATCCGAATCAATTCTGAACACCCTAGTACTGTCACTTGCAATAGTAATCGAAAGAAAAAACCAGCAAATAAAGTCATAATATGCCCAAAATGATATCAAAACATGTGTTTAGTCATAATGTGCCCAAAAAGATATCAAAACATGTTTTACATCAATCGAAAAAAACGAACTAAAGATATCCCGATAATAGTTGTGATAATATTGATTATTGTACCAATATTGTTCGGTCGGAATTGGTTCAAGTCGTCACAATTCCAACACCTGTATAACTTGTGAGACGATAAACATACTCTTATTTTTAATATAAATTTATACTGAAATGTTGAGGAAGAATGTTCAATGCAACTGCGTATTGATTTTAAAATAAGTTAATCACAAGTTCTTAGAGAAAAACCAAATGAAATAAAATTTTATAAAAAAACAAAGTTAACGAACACAATTTCTTAATAGAAAAACCAAATTAAGTAAAAATTAAATGGGTTAAAGGTGTGTATAACGAATACTCATACTGCATTATTGAAAGTGGTACCGATCTTGTTCGGATGAAATTAGTTCGACTTAGTTCGTCATGGTACCAACACTTGTATAAGTTACGATACCAAAAAAATATTTACGTTGAGCTCTGTTTTTAACAAAATCTATACCGTAATGTTGAAAAAATAAGAAACACAACCACGGTAGTTTTATTAAAAAAAATAACATACACATTATTACAGGAAACCAAATTAGTAAAATAAAATAAATGGTTAAAAGGGTCCCATCCCAGGTTGACAAAAAAATTGTAGTTTAGTAGTAGAATTAGTGACTACGGAGTTTCCATTTAACAAATTGTATTTATCTATATATATTAATAAATGAAATGATTTAAGCCATGTGGCATGTGATAGTGGAGCTTTTTTGCTGATGTGGCATGTGATGGTAGAGTATAGGGTGATTTTGGGAGGGAATTCATTCTCAAAGCTCAATACACAAAGATACATACATTGGATGCGGGATCCGTTTGTGGTTTGGGTCGGATCTATGGATTCGGTTTTCTATAAATAACAAGATCTCAATTATTGAGATCATTCTCTCCATCCAAACCCTAATCTTCCTCCAGACGCCACCATCAAATCTTCTTTTGTTCATCGATTATCTTCAAGGTACACGTATCCCAAACCCTAAATTCTTTTCATCTCAATTATTGTGATAATCTCACCTACCGACACCATCAATTTTCTCTATTCCTTCTCAAGCACTCGTGTTCATCATGTCTTTCTTTATCAAGTAATCTATCATTATTAAAGGTAACTTCCAAAATCAAGCCTAAGTCTGGTTTCTTTTTCTTACTTGATTAGATAGAATCAAGATTACATAAAGATTGCTTCGAATGATATTAACTTCGTCTTTCTTCTGTATTTTTTGTAGATCCGATTTTATAAGTTGAAGGTATGTTCTTCTATTCATCTTTAATCGAAGCTATTGATCACTTTTCTTTTTATTGTGCTATATATGTATTAATGATGTGATTTTTTACAAACTCATCCAGAAAATACTAACTTTATCGTTGTTCTTATTTTTTTTTTTTGAAGATCAGTAATCATAACTTGCAGGTATGTTATTTAGATGTTGTGTTTTATGTACTGTATATCTTTTATCTAAAGTGTTGATGATTTTGTATATTTTTCATCATCTGATTTTTTATTTTGTGTTTTTAGAATATGATGGATGTTTCTTTATGAGTTCATCTATTATGATACTTCATCTATTATGATACTATACTTGCTGGGGTTTTTTTTTCATTTGTTTTTTCATGATGAATCTTATATCTTCCGTCACAATCAGACTCGGATTCTTCGTTGAACAATACAGGTTAGTTAAAATTTATTGTTGTTTTTTGTTTGTTTATCGGTATACTGTTTGTTTTAAAAGTTTATATTCTGTAATTATATTTTGAAATTTTAAGAATCAATGTTTAGAATCTATGTTTTGTTAGTTTTTATTGTAATAATTATTCCTATTTTATTTATTGTTAACTGCATAAAATATGTTCTTTTATTCTTTATTTTGGCGTGATTTGTTCTTTTTTGGTATTCTTATTGTATGTTATAATCAGATTTTCTATTTTGTAAAAGATTATTGTTTATTTGTTGCATTGATTAAATAATTACCATGTTAAGTTATGTATATTTTTCAAATTTGAAATTTGAAATATCTTTATTTATGGAAGATTTAATTTGTAATTATTATTCATTAACTTCCTAATTTAATAACCTTATATCCGAAACTTATTTTATTTGTTTATTGTCGAAATTAAAAAACTGTAATTATGGAGGTATATAATTATGGAACAAATTAAGATCAATTAAGTTATTATTTTACTAAATTTTAATTTTAAAGCATAGATTATTTTATTGAATAATTTGAATTTCAAATTTGTTAAGCATTGTCTAAATTATTACCATATTCTGTTATGTATATTTTTTAAAATTTGAATTTTTAAATACATTTATTTATGGCGGATTTCTGCATCAATTTCAGTTATTCTTTAATTTGTAATTATTATTTGTTAACTTCTTAATTTAAAATCAATCCAATTATTATTTTACTAACGTTTAATTTTACAACATAGATTAGTAAGTAATCACATTATTAATTTATAGAAAACTCATTTTATATTTTTATTGAACAATTTAGAAATTTAAATTTGGTAAGAATTTCTTATTTTGTATGGTACGAAAATCTTTTAATAAAAATACATAATTAATTAGTATGTTACGATTTCAAATTTGAATTTAACTTCTCTATCCTCAATTATATATTTGAATATGTTATTTTTAATCAAATCATTAAAAATATTTCACTATCTTATATATTTATATTTATATTTTACTCATATATTGTAGGTGTTGAATTATGGAGATATTCTAAAAAAAATCAGAATCATTTGGTGTTCTTATGTCGGAATTTCAATCTATTCTCCTGAATTTTCTAAGGTTATATCAAATGTTTTGTTTTTGATTTTTTATAGTTTTGATTACCATTTTTTAAAACTATGTTTATGTATTTGTTTGTAGGATGTTGTGTCTTATACCGAAGACACGCCTAAATATATTCAAAGTAATCAGTAAACATCATTTTCTCTGGTGAAGTTAAGTGTAACCTTTATGAATTATATTAGGTAGACGGAGATACTAATGTTTGCTTTCATTTTGTTTTTGTTGTTGTTTTGTAAATCCTATTTATCGATGCATGTGTGATGTGGTTGATGTTCACAGAGAATCTACAATTTTAATCTAAGCTATATTGATTCTTTTGGTGTTTATTTACTTTTATATGTTAATCGAAGTTATTAATCTTTTTTTCATTAAATTCTAATCATTAAAACTCGATTTTTAGACAATTATATTTTTTAAGCTTTATAATAATAACAATAACAATATTTATGCCTTAGATTTTTCAAATTTTTATCTATATTTGTAAAAGATTATTGTATGTTATAATTCGATTTTATATTTTGTAAAGATTATTGTATATTTATTGTATTAACTAAATAATTACCATGTTAAGTTATTTATATTTTTAAAGTTTAAAATTTGAATTATGTTTATTTTATGGACGATTTAATTTGTAATTATTATTCATTAACTTCCTAATTTAATAACCTTCTAACCGAAACTTATTTTATTTATTTATTGTAGTTTATAAAAGATTTAGTTATTGAGGTATATAATTACGGAACAAATTAAGACGAATCAGGTTATTATTTTACAAACTTATAATTTTAAAACATAGATTATTCTATTGAATAATTTGTATTTTAAATTTGTTAAGCACTGTCTAAATTATTACCATATTCAATTATATATACTTTTTAAATTTTGAAATTTGAAATATGTTTATTTATGGCCGAATCTAAATCAATTTCAATTATTCTTTAATTTGTAATTATCATTTATTAACTTCTAATTTAAGACTAATGCAGTTATTATTTTACTAACTTTTAATTTTACAACATAGATCAATAAGTAATCAAGTTACTAATTTATATAAAACTTATTATGTTTTTTATTGAATAATTAGTATATTACGATTTCAAATTCGAATTTAACTTCTCTTTCCTTAATTAAATATTTGAATATGTTATTTTTTAAACAAAATAATTAAAACTATTTCAATATCTTATATATTTATATTTTACTCATATATTGTAGGTGTTGAATTTTGGAGAGATTCTCAAACGATATCAGAATCATTTGATGTTCCTTTGTCGAAATTTCAATCTACTTCTCCTAAATTTTTCTAAGGTTATATCAAATGTCTTTTTTATAGTTTTGATTACCATTTTTTAAAACTATGCTTATGTATTTGTTTTATTACAATATTTTTAAAGACTATCATTTTTTACCTTTACCTGAATAAAACCTCAACATGTAAATATATATTTTTTACACTATCGATTTTATTTCTTTTCTCATTCAGTGTTGTTTTTTAATATATGTATCGTCAAGTAATATCAAAATCAATAAAAACTAGTGGTGCCCCTAAATAAAAAGTTATAAACAGGTAAATTCTTACAATTTCAGTAAGTTACATGAAGAACCATGTGTTGATATTAACATTTTGAAAACGAGAAATACATTTTTGTTGGAGAATATGTTGAAGATCTCTATGCTTACACAAGCATTGAGGTAATCTTTTTAATTAAAAATGTATGTTTTTGTATAATTAGACGGAATCACATGATTTGATCATTGAATTGCAGAGTTATGACATGGTTTCAGTAGACAAGGATGTGAGTTTTTATTTCATGGACTAAAGTTAGCAGTACTTTCTATTTCAGTAGTTATTGGCTATAGATAAGAAATTGTTCTCATGTCACATTATCTATAGAAATCAATTACTGTTCCAAACCTTTTTTTCAATTTGAAGTGATGTTTAATATCTATATATCCAAAATATATAATGCTGAAATTTTATACAAATTATGGTTTGGTTTGCAACCCAACCGGTTCGAAAGAGGAAGGGGTCATTTGGATAAGCCTACCTTTGGTTTGTTAGTATTAGTTTTTCAATTTTTCAGTTAGAATATATATATATGCTTGGCCTGCCTTTTGATGTTATTTAATATTTGTCTTTTGATTTGCAGATCTATAGTGACGGTCGTAGCAAAAAATTTTAGATGGCTATGAGAAAAAGTAACTGTTATTTGTCTTGAGACACTTTAATTCTTAATAAAAGTAAAAAAATATATTTTTTTATGCTCAATGCATTTTAATTGTATTTTCACTTTGTCAATAAGTAATTTATGTAATATGTAACTTTTGTATTTATATTATTTATGCACTTTTTGATAACGTAGATTAAATTTTCCAACCCGCGAAGTTCGCGGGTGATAACATAGTTATATATAAACTAAAAGGGTGTGCACATTTTGGTTTAGTTTGGTTATTAGCCTCAACTAAAACGAAGTCATCGGTAAATTTATTTTATCAACCACTTTGTTTAATGTTTATCGATTCGTTTTATTCGGTTTGTCTCGGTTAATTGGTTAACCAGTGGTATAATAAAACCCATAACCGATTTTTAGTTAATTCGGTTTTTGATTAATTGGTCTTCGATTAATATGAAGTTCGGTTTATTTATGTTTGGTTTAATATATTTTCGGTTTGGGTTCGTTTAACGGTTTTATTGCTTACCCCTAGACGTTGTTAATCATCTAACATATCAATTATTTTAATTAAAAAATTATGGTAATACTATACTCAAGTGAAAGAAAGTAAAATCCTTATTTTTATGATTTTTTTCTTATAAAGTTATTAAGTACGAAAAAGTTATGGTAATCTAAAAATCGTAGAGGTAATTGGTTTAATAATATACAGGGAAAAGTGTATTTATTGTCTAAATAACCAAAAGTTAAGTAAAGTTAAAGGGGTAAAAGTGAAAGAATTGTTTATCCGACATATTTGCCCTAAAAGTTTTCAACATATACATTAAGGTGATCTTTGTTTTTCTAAAAAAGATCTGTGCAGTCTCTTCTGTCTGCACCGTGCAGACCACGCGCAGACTTTTTCATCTGCAGACTGTTTGTTTTTTGAAGACGTTTAATTGAAAAACGTATGCTAGAGCTCTTCTTGGTGCAGACTTGGCTCAACCACTTTTAAGATCTTCTAAGGTCTACGTCCACCATTTGGTACACTGTCACCAGTTTATTTTAGAAGTCTACATACATTAAAAATCAAACAACCTTCTTCTTGTAGACTGTAGAGGTTTGGTCCACCTCTTCTTATACATATGTCTGCAAATGTGGTTCGCAGACTGTAGACATTTTACCTTTTAAAAAACAAATAGCACCTAAGTGTTGTAACTTACGCAATGATAATGTTCTATTTAAATTTAATAAGCCATTTTTAAGATGATTATAATATAGTATAGATGGGGAATAATCATTTAAGAAGAAATTTAATGCGAGAAGAAAAAGAATAAAGAATTTTTAATGTAAGATGTATTATTGTAGTTCATAACTCCTTCTATTAACAAATTTCTCTCTCATTAATTTGGCAAAAATATTTTATTCATCACATTTAGAATTTATTTTACACATGTCGAAATTTATTCTACAATTTATCCTACATATATGGAAATTTATTCTACACTTTATCTTACACGTATCGAAATTTATCTTACAATTTATACTACACATATCGAAAATTGTCATTCATCAAAAATTTGGTTGTTTTGAAATAATATATTTTAAAATGAGTTATAAGTTTAATTAGTTAGCTACTTTAGATGAATACAATAAATTAATTATAATTGTAAATTTACGGTATCTATACAATGACATTAAATACACATATTAAATAGGGTTCTATTTGTTTAAAACTTAATATTTTTTATTCTTACAATTTTTTTATTTGAACCCCGCTAGTATAGAATGTTAAAATGAATATAAAAAATAATATTTAGTATACGGGGTTAAAATGAAAATAAAAAGCTAATGATATTTAGTGGTCGGAGTCTAATATTGTTAATGTGGTTAGGATTTTCGGGTGTTCTATATGTGTTCAGGGTTGAGAATTAATCTCTCGAAATCTAACATATATGGAATTGGAGTGGGCATAGCACAAGTGGAAGACAAGGCTAGGGTGGTTGGGTGCAAGGCGGCATGTCATCCATTCAAGTATCTTGGATTGATGGTGGGGCGAACATGAACATAATCAATAATTGGAAACCGGTATATGATATCTTTGAAACTAGACCCTCGTTATGGAAAGCTAGTCTTCTTTCTATAGGAGGTCGAACCACGCTTATAAAGTTTGTATTAGAAACTCTTCCAAATTATTATTTTTCGCTCTACAAAGCACCAACTAAAGTTATTAATGATTTGGATAAACTTATTAGAAGAATTTTAGGGGGGTCAGGTGATTCTAGTAAAATGCATTGGGTTGCGTGGGATCGAATGTCTATTCCTAAAGACGTCGAGGGTCTTGGGTTGAGTAAATCAAAAAATATCAATATCACTCTCAAAACAGTGTTGGTGGTACAAAACGAAAAGCAATCAACTATGGAAGAAGGTGGTTGAAGCGCTTCAAAGCGGTTCCGATGAAAAAAGAGTCTTAACGGGGTATGAAACAACATTGTGAAAACAATTGCTAGAACAACGATTGAAGGTACCCGTTAAGAAGGTTCTTCAAAGGCGTTTTAAGTGACGGAAACGAGTTTCTTTCTTTTTTTTGCTGGATCATTGGCTTACAAATGAACCCCTTAAAATGTTTACCCAAATTTATTCAAGTTGGAAGTTGATAAAAGGTGCAATGTAATCAACCGTCTTTCGGTCGCTAATTCTTCAAACACTAACTCTTGAAATGCGAGCCAATGGGACTTGGGTTAAAGGGCCAGCTACATTCCTGGAAGTCATTGAGTGTAATTGGCCATTAAGAGACTTTGGTGTTGCTTTTGTGTCTAGTAGATGTGATACTTGGTCGTGGATAGGGGCGGACTTGGAAAATTTTACGGTAGGGGTGGTAAACAAGCTTTTAACGAAAGGGATAGATTATAAAACAACCACGTGATAAAATTGTGCAAGTGGATTCCGTCAAACCGTAATGTGTTCACGTGGAGGGCCGAGATGAGCAAAATTCCAACAGGGGTGGCACTTAGAAATAGAAACATAGAGATTCAAGATGTGAGCTGTCCGTTTTGCGAGTTAAGGGAAGTTTCGGTGGAACACATTTTTACTTCGTGCTTAGTCTGAACTGTTATATGGCAGCACGTTAGTGTATGGTGTAAAGTGGCTCCGTTTTTTGTGTTTTCATTTAGAGACCTCTTGTATATGCATAATTACATGGAGTTGAACAAGGTTGCTAAAGAGGTGTTCCACGATATAATGATCATTGGGTGTTAAAGCATATGGCGTGCGTATATAAAGTTTAACAATAAACACGTGCGGGTTGAAGACATTATATATGAAGTGAAATCGATTGGATTATGTGTTGAACCGAATGGTATAATTTTGTAATTATGTAAGTTGTTTTGGTTTCTAATGAAGTTTAACTTAAAAAAAATTGGTGGTCACTAACTAATCATGCAAATGTATATATTTGAACCCGACCCGGTTCATATAAACCCGCAAGCACGATAAAAGGTAAAAACCTTTAAAACCCTAGTTCACTCACGACCTCCATTTCCTTGCGGCTGCAACATTATCGTCTCCTCTGTGCTTTGAAACCCTAGAGGAGCAAAATCAACAGTTTTCATGGTAAGCTAACACAATTATCAGATCTTAAACACCCTTATAATTCATCATAAACGACCTTATGCATCTGATTTTACAACTAATTTCACTTTCCAATAGATTTTAATATTCGTTTTGTGTGTAAATCAGGCGCCGAAGAAGGAGAAGGCTCCGCCGCCGTCGTCTAAGCCGGCCAAGTCCGGCGGTGGTAAGCAGAAGAAGAAGGTCAATTCATTATTTTATTTTTTAAAATAATTTTTACGTTCTTTTTTTGAGTCTATTTCATTGCATTTTTGTGAGATTTTTTTTAATTATATATTTTTTTTAATTTAATTAGGTATGTTTTGGCTTCTGGTCTGTTGTTATTTATGTGATTTTTAAACAATATTAGTTTGAACACAAATGCTAATATTATTTGATTACATTGCATACATGTAGAAGTTGGCCCTAAGTTACATATGACTAAGTGTCTAATAGAAAATACCTTGATTTTGAAAAAACAAAGAAAAGCGCACAAAAGCGACAAGGTCGAGACGCCCAAAAACAGCTATTTGTACCTGAGTTGCAAATAATTATATATATTTTTTTATTGATTTCCTATAGGTTTCTAGCATTATTTGCCCAATATCCAGAGATGACCTTTATATATGCTTTAATATAGAAATCACATACATTTACAACTTGAAAAGCAATATGTACAATAACCTACTGCACAAGAATATGGGAAATACATGAGGTGCGCGCGTCCGTGCCTCAGGGTCAGTTTTTTTTTGCCAAAAAACACGTGTTTCATGCGCGCCTCAGGGTCAGTTTTTTTTTGGTGCCAAAAACGCACGCTTCAAGCGCGTCTCAGGGTCAGTTTTTTTTGCCAAAATACGTGCGCTTCAGCGCTGAGTGTTTGATTTGTATATTCAATATTGTATGCTGACATGCATATGATCAAAAGGATGAAGAGATTATGGATGGTTTACTTGAAAGTTGCTATGTGAGACACCACTTTTGGTTGTACACAAAGCGTGTTTGGTTGTATATAGAGCTATGTTTTGCGTCTGTTTTGGAGACTCAAATGCCTTGCGCTTTTTAAAACCAAGTGCATACGTTAACTTGTAGTTTCAGCTTGTTGATTGATTATTATAATGTGTGTGTGTGTATATATATACTGTTTTTTTTTAAATTAATGGAGAATAATAGTGTTACTGAAATGTCCCGCAGAAGTGGAGCAAAGGAAAGCAAAAGGAGAAGGTTAACAATATGGTTTTGTTTGACAAGGCAACATACGACAAGCTTCTTTCTGAAGCTCCAAAGTTCAAGCTCATCACTCCTTCTATCTTGTCCGATAGATTAAGGGTATTATTGGAATTCATTTTGCTAATCCTTCTTTTTGCTACTTGTGTTTTTAGTTCAAATTTGTTATGCGTCTTTAAGGTATAAACTTCTTAAGAAAACTGTTTCTGTGAATTGATACCGAGGCACGTTTAGTAAAGTAGTCTGAGTGCAAGGTTCTTAAGCCGAGTTTGATTAGCTTCACAAGTCTAAACGAGCCTATAATCTATGGATAAATATATAGTAATTTGTGTTTAAATAATGTATTTTACATTATAAAAATTATGATATGTAATTATGAGTAAAATAACTAATAAACATATGTTCTGATGTATATGAATTTTATATTTATAGTTATAAATATATAATTAACAGATAACAAACTTACCTCATTGTGTAATGACTAAAAGTAGTGGGTTGGATAATGGAATAACAGATTGAAACTGGGTTATTTAACGACAGTTAATTTTGTGTATTTGTTTTCAATTTTGGTCTCATGATAGTCAATGTTATGTTTCTTTCAGATCAACGGTTCTTTGGCTCGCAAGGCGATTAAGGATTTGATGGCAAGAGGCGCAATAAGGATGGTATCTGCTCATGCTAGCCAGCAGATCTACACCAGGGCTACTAATACTTGAGATCTAGCCCATGATTAATCTCTCTAATGTGTTGCTATGTCACTTTTGAGATTTAATTTTGCTTTTGTTGGTTAGTTTTGGATTTCAAATGTTGGGTTAATTTTTCTGTTGGTCATATGTACTGTTTACAAGTCATATAGGGGTGCAAACGTGTGGAGCCCGAGCTCAACCTCAAGCTCGATTTATCTATGAAAGCTCGAGATTGGCTCGTTGGTAATATCTCAAGCTTGAGCTCGAAATAAAAATAATATAAATAAAAGACTCCTTTAGGCTCGTGAGCTCGATAAGTGAAACTCGAGTTTGGGCTCGTTTACTAAACAAGGTTATTTTTAGGTTTGGGCTCGGCTCGTAAACAAGTTTTAGTAAGTTTGGCTCGGCTTGTTTTTTTAAATAACGTTAAATAAGCGTAAATGTTATTACATATTAATAAAAGCTAATATTACACCGAGGCTCAACGCGTCTGACGAGCTTCACACTTAAGGCTCGAGCTCAATATCTATACGAGCTTTATTTTAGACTTAAGCTTGACTCGGGCACAATAAGACTCGGCTCGTTTCGAGGTTTTTCTCAAGCCAATCTTGGGTAGCTGAACCAATGGCTTCTCGATGTTTTCTTTTAATTCGGTTTGATTAAAAAGTGAAAGCTGAACTATTGGCTTCTCAATGTTTTCTATTAGATTAGTGGGGGCGTTGGTGCATTTAAACGCATCGTGCTTCACCCCTGGTTGGCGTTAGGCATTGTGTTGCCTCTTTAGCGTGGGTATGGTGTCTGGCGTGGAGCGGAGGGCTAGGGTGATGTGGCTGGCTTTGGTTGGCTGGTTTGATCTTAGCCACCCAAATAAAAACATATGGCTGGCCACGCCAGCCGAAGCCGGGCCATCCCACACCCTTTGATTTCAAGAATTGGCTTGTGGATCCCACCTCCGCTGCGTGTCGAGCAATTTGTCAATGTGATTACACCACTACTGAGAATTATATATGTAAATTTATGTGTAATACTAGATTAATTTAATTTTATAACATTAAATGTTATAAAATTTTTAACATTAAATTTATGTAATGAGTAACTAAGATTCCAACACCTTCCTCTGAAAAACAAATAAGGATGAAAAAATAGGTTTCCTAATTGTCATATGCCCCCTATCATTTTCAAAGAACTGGAACAGAAAAATCACACCTAGCTCTATGATTATATAAAACTAGTAAGTTGTACCATACGTTACCGTGGTGTTGAAACTTAAGGTAAATCGAATTTATACCGTCTAATGAAAACGCATTATATTTCACTCGACTGGATTTCGAAAAAATATTACGTCAAAAGTAGATCAATCGAAAATGTAAATCAACTTGGATTTATATCGACCCGTACATAAAAAACACGTAAAACTCCATTACAAAGACTTTAGAAAGTTAAGGAGTTGTAAGTGTCAATGTTAAAAGTTGATAGATAAAAGTATGAGTTAAATGCATGGTTGGTCCATGTGGTTTGCAAGTATTGCAGACTTGGTCCTAGTGGTTTACTAATTACAGAGTTGGTCCTAATAGTTGTAATTTTTGCACTCGGATGGTTCTTATCACTAACATCTGTTAAATTTTCAAGTTAAGTCTTTGTGAAATGACTAAATTGCCCCTAAACAATTAAAAAATAAAAAAAGATGGGACCACCCCTCATCTTCTCTCCTATCTCTCTAATTAAAAGTACGTACGATGAAAACACAGTATCCGTTCAATCTCAGTTTCCGGCGCTCCCCATCGTTGGATGAAAAACTGTATCCGTTCAACCTCCACCACCACTGTCTCACATCCACCACCGTCAACCCACCACAACCACCTCGACTACCGTCTCCCCTCGAGAACCGAACACCCACCACCACCGTCGTCAACCCACCAGAACCACCTCCACCGTTGACTTTCCACCACCGTCGTCAACCACCAGAACCACTTCCACCATCAACTTGACACCACCCCCACCACCGAACACCATCAACTTACAACCACCACTTCCTCAAACGACCACTAACGCGGCTCGGCTGCCCAAGGTGGTGGCCGACGGTCATTATAGAGAGAGATGAGAGAGAAAGGGATGGGAACAGATAAGGTTTGGTGTAGGGTCTAGGGTGTTTAAAGATCTTTATATATATATTTTTATTTTTATATGTTGAGGGGCAAATATGTCATTTCACATATAGTTAACTGAAAAACCTAACTTAGGTTGGTGATAAGGACCACCCGAGTATCAAAAATTACAACTATTAGGACCAACTCTGAAATTAGTAAACCACTAGACCAAGTTTGCAATATTTGCAAACCACAGGGACCAACCAAGCATTTAACTCTAAAAGTATATAAAAAAGAGAAAAAAGAAAAGGAAAAGCCAAAGTACTATCTACGCAAGTTATTGTAATATAGATACCTAGGTTATAACCATGTGTATTACACGGGTAAGTAAATGAATTTTATATAAAAATAATAAAACAATATATCTTTAAAAAATCCGTTTATTGCACGAGTTGAATAAATGTAAATTTATATATTAAATAATAAAAAGTTATATCTATAAGAACCATATGTATTATATGGGTTGAATAAATGTAATTTTATATAGCAAATAATAAACAAATTATACCTTTAAAACCATGTGTATTACACTGGTTGAATAAATGTAATATTGTTTACCAAATAATATATATATATATATATATATATATATATATATATATATATATTTAAAAATTCTTGTGTAACACACGTGTCGAATACATATGATTTTATATACCAAATAAAAAAATTATATTTAAAAATCTAACGGATATACTCGGTATGCGATAAATATGGTGATTGCGGAGATGATTATTAAAAAGAAAATACAATGATCAAACATGTTATTTAAGAAGCAAATAAGCAACCATTTGAGTGAAAAAAATATAATTTATATTTAAAAAACCCGTAATAACCTAATATTGAAAGTAATATACAATTTGTTTACAAATTATGTATAAAACCGATATAATAAACTTTTAATAAAGAAAATAAAAATAAATAACATATTAATACATAGTTTGATTTTGGTGATAAATAATTTGGTTATTTAAAAATATCTTAAATTGAAAATTTAAATTTAAGGATAATATTTTATTGGAAAAAAAAGAAGAAGCATTCTGTTCAACATTTACAGTAGGATAAGATTCAATATTAATTTTTAAATACTTGGGAGGTTTTATGATGATAAATCGGTTAACTGTATGATATTATCATATGTTTTTAGTTATATATTTCTTTAATTACTTTAAAATAGTTAAGACTTTTTTATTGTTGTTAGTAAAATCAATGATTTTGTTTGTAATTTTGTTTGGTATTAATTTATTATAAAGTGCATAATATACATATAATTATATTATGTATTAAGTTATTGATGGCATCGAAATTATTTTCGATTTTATGTCTAGCATTATATTTACTATGGTAAAATACAATTTACTAGGGATAATTACATCATTGTAAAGAATAAGGGTAAATATATATATTACAAATAAAAAGTAGATGTATGTAAAAAGAATAATATTTGAGTAAAAGGAAACAAGAAAATGTAGAAAAATCAAATAAACAATATTATAAATGAGAAGTATATATTAAACTTAAATTAAATAATAATTATCTATTATTAGATAGAAGAGATTAAATTAAATAATATTTAGTAGGAGAGTTATCTATAATTAATTAGAAGAGGTTAAACTAAATTATGATTATCCATAAGAGATTCAATAAATACATGGTCTAATATGATAACAAATGTCCTCTAAATAGTTTCTAAATAGTTTCTTTTATATTATATATAGTATAGATTCACTCGATATCCCGACAACCTCCATGATTATATAGAATTCTTTCAATTGGATTTACTAATAATAACTTGAAACAAGTAACAAAACTAAAATGACAAATGTTTTTTTAAAGAGTAATAAAATAACAAGATGTGTGAATAGTTATGTGAATTCATATTAAAGTTCCCCTTAGAGAATCAAACTTGCAACAAATTTAGGTGACCGAAGTTAAAATCCAGTGGTAAATTGTAAGTTTTGCTTTTCAGGCTAGCGTAAGGATCAAATAGAAAGTTTGATTTTGCTAGAAATGGTAGGAAGTAATCTTCGTCATCCACGTGTGATATTTTAATTTAGACGCGCGGGGGTATTTTGACTACACATAATCTCACATTCTCTGTCATCTTTCACGCACAAAAAACCCTAATTTCACATCCCAAATAAACCCTAAAATTCAAAAAAATCTTCACGAGATTCAACCAATTAACACTTCAAAACAAAAATCAAACCTCACTATCGTCGCTAAACCCATCATTTCCTCCTCAACTCGTCGTAATTGAGCTTGAACACGTTCTCTAACCTCCGATTTCTTCTCAATCTCTTCCTCTTTCACTTTGAACACGTTCTAAACCGTTAGTTGATACTTGTAGTTTCCTTATTTTTAGGTTGGCTCTTTTATCTTCCACCACATCCACTTTAGCTGTTGTGCAGCTACTACCATGAAAGAGATTTTCGATAAGGTAGCTTTTGGATTTTGCAATGGTGAGATAGCTTTTGGATTTTAGAGCTTCATAAAGGAAAGGTTTTGCAACGAAGAGAAGTGTTGTAAGTTGATTTAACCATTCAACTTTTGACTTTTGAGTACCATTCAAACGTATTATAAAACGCAATAGTTTTATTAATTAATAGATTTTCATTTTAATGTTTCTATGCGTAACAACTCGTGTTTTTACGTCCGATATTTTTCCGACACGTGTCCCGGTAATCCTCGTGTGTTGTGTGCCAAGAACGGGAGGGACCAATGTTGTTGAACCGCTTATTTTATCCTTGTTATGCCTAAAATTTAACTTGAGTGGCCAAATATGAGATCATGAAAATTTTCAAGCTTTGGAGACCCCTTGCGGACCGCAAGGCTGTAGCCATACGGTCCGCAAGGCCATCTGATACTGTGGGCGCCTGAGGTCCTTATGGACCGCAAGGCAAAGCCCATACGGTCCGTAAGGACCTGCCAACGAGCAGAAACATGGCAGAGCCATGTTCTGCCACCTCTTGACGAATTTTTCGCCTTCTTTGCATGCTTGACACGTTATGGGACACATATTCACGTCCATAAACACTTGGCAACACTCCTGGAACCTCCTTGGTCATTAAAAGATACCTTCTTGTGAGTTGCAACCATTTTTCATCTCACCTTAAGCTCACCAAGATTAATCAGAGAGTTCCAGGCATTTTTCAAGCATTCCTCATTGATATTAATAATCTCTGGACCTTGTGTAAGTGTTCCAATCTCATGCTAAGTCATTTTATTAAGTTTTAAGCCTAGATCAAAGTCTCGTCGTAATTACGAGTTGACATTTGATCTAAGTCCGTGATTACCTAGCTATTGTGCATAACGAAAGTGGCTACGTGATTTTAATAATGGAGGTGTTAATCCCTCAAGAGGGCATCTCCAGATTTTCATGGATTCATGGCCAATTGACGAGTCAACCGAAAAGTCAAATAAAGTCAAACTGTCCAGTTTTTTGTAAAAAATCATAACTAATGATATAGATGTTATAAAATATGTTTTGATGCACTAACAACCTAAAAATAAGTATTAGAACATATGTCTACGGATTTGACTCGTCAAGTTTTGGTCTAGGCTCGGTTTGTAGCCAAAAGTCGCAACAGTTGACTTTTGTTGACTTTTGATTCTGACCCGTTTCAAGCCACCTTTGCTACTGAATTTTGACCATTTTGAGACCATAATTATATTTAGAATGACCATCTAAAGTTTCGTCACTCGATTCCTTAGAAATCTAAGTTTACATACAAGTTCCGCTAAAGTTGTATAAACTTTGCAAAAAGGTCCTTTTTGTGCAAATCATGATTTTAAACACCCATGCATGTAAATATAAGATATAAACTGAATTTTAAATATAATTTAATTATGTTGATGTCAAGAATCTGATTATAACCTGAGTTTTCACAAAAGATACGTTTATGGCATTTAAATGGCTAAAAAGCCCTTTTCGGCATTTTAAGAAGATTAAACATGAATTTGTAATCAAATTGATGTGTTTACTGATATGGTATAATAAGTAGGACCATTTGGGATAATTATTCAGATTATGATCTGAATAAAAATCTAAGAATCGATAATTGCCGCTAAATGACCAAACTACCCTCTTTACGGAAAAAAAATGGCTTAAATCAATCTTTTTGTAATCGAAATTAAAAATGTAATAAGTCAAATGACATATTTTTTGGTATATAAAACATGTCCTAACCTCAGTTTATCTTAAACATCAATTAAACGGCATTTTATCGACTTTTACGCCTTTTCGGCGCATAGTATGGTTTAAAAACCATAACTATGAGCCAAGACTTGCTACCTACTGATTTATAAACTTATTTTCAACATCTTAACAGTAAGTACAAGTCCCAAACCAGAATCCCAATTTTTGGCTTCAAAGCTATGTGTGAATTTACTAAAATGCCCTTACGGGACATAGATTATTTCAAAATCGTCAAACACACATATATTTGATATCCTACTGTTATAACATCATCAAATAAGTATTTTTATAGAATATTAACAACCTGAAATCAGATTCATTTTAAACATCTTTTATAAACATTAAGATGACTAAAATGCCCTTGTAAGGCATACTTCAGTTTTAAATATACCTCGGGCCTATCTTTTGCAAAGCTACTGATTTTATAACATATTTTAAACATGTATTTATATGGAGCTTGTATACGACTCTCTCGGTTACCCGGTTTCACCTATGTGCGTTCGGTTAAGCTTACGTAGCTAATTTACGTACTTAAACTGAAACAGGTTTAACTTCGTCCTTTCTCTATCAAAATCTAGAATGTTATTGGTTTACCCATGTTGGACAAGTTTATATACTTGTCGGGTCCAACTAACATCCTATTTCGGTCACCGCTTAATCTAGCGTGTCGTACCGTATCTTATTTTAGCGTAAGACTAACCGATCCAAGTCTAGGACTTACTTAAGGACCCGTTGGCATTCTAATATTGGTTGTTTATTACCATCACTCCAGACTGAACGCCTTCCGGTAAATTGTATCTGTACTTGCTTTGATCTGCGGCTGAGTTCTGACTTTCCACAGACTTAACTTCAGGTAAATACCCTTAACTTATTTTCCCTATACGAGCTTGGAAAACGGTAAATTATTACCGCTTGGTCGGGTATGGGATCATGTTTTATCTAGTTGTGATAATTAACTAAAATATTGCATAACCCGGTTTTAATCTGTTTTGTCTGAAACTAAAACATTGGGGGTGGACTTGACCGTGTCCGGGATATCATTGGCTCACTAAAGTGCTAGTTGCCACGACAATATAGCATGGCGTGTAGGCATACACTGGGTAATTGCTATATGCTTTCTATGTGAAAGTTCAGAGTGGTGTGTTAGTCGATCAGGTCTCGGTTTCTGTACCGGGCTCCATATGTAAAAGCCTGACATGTAAATATGTATACAAGGTCATTTGTACTATCCCAAGTTATTTATAAAAATGTGCCAAGTGCACCTAAAACCATTTTCGAAAGGATTTTCAAAATGAATCGGTTGAGTGTATTTAACAGTGTAAACTGACGTATTTTCAAAGATTAAAATACAGGTACAAGTACGAAATAGGACGGAAGCTGCGAGGCGTTGACATTAAGGAGTTGCGACCTTAGAGTTGAGCCTGTAGAGTCTGTTATCATTTTGTGTATGTTTATTTCCGATCCGCCTATGGATCTTATTACAAGCCTTGGTTATGTATATTTGTGTTTCAAACTTTTGGACACTTTATGGTTTGTAATAATTTATTTTTTACTCCAAGCCTTCTGCTGTGTTGCTCTGTGTTGTAATTGGTTATGATGATATCAACTGTACGTCACGATACTCCCCACCGGGCCCACCGGAATACACGTGGAAATCAGGGTGTGACAGGTTGGTATCAAAGCCAACGTTTGAGGGAATTCGACACTTGTCTTTAGTGTTTGATCTCAAACGACACAGTAACACATTCCTTAGACTCCCGAGTCTAGGCAATGACCTATGATTGTTCATTTCCTTATTTTTATTATTTTGCTTTGTTTTGTGTCTTAACTTATTTTGAAGCAGGAATCATGCCGCCTAAATTCTCAAGAGGAGCAAAAGGAAAGGGACTAATGAGGAGTGGATCCTCGAAGCAATGCCTTCCAAAGCACCTGTGTACAACCCCTACGAAGGTTCGGACGACTCGTCATCACCATGGGAGCCTTACCCAAATTTACCTCATGAGTATTCGCCGCCATCTGAGTCACATTATGTCCAACAACCTTCGCATTCGCACCATAGCCACCATTTATACCACTCACATTCCCATTCTTCTCAAGGGAACTACAACGCTGATATCCAACTACGTTCACTTTCAGTGACTCCGCCTGAAGATTCTCCATAACCTATGGAGGAAGATTCAGAACCAGAGCTGCCAGCAAAAGGATCGATGGGTCATCCCATCGACATATCCAGCGGCTCTAACTCGTACAATGGAACCCCTCATCACTACACCAACAGCTACGAGGAAAGGTGGTGTAACACCTCGTGTTTTTACGTCCAATATTTTTCCAACACGTGTCCCGGTAATCCTGGTGTTGCCACGTGCTAAAACAGGAGGGACCAAATTCGTCGAGTTGTGTTAATTATCCTCGTTACGCGTAGAATTAAGGTCAAGGGGCTATATATGGAAAAACGGAAATTTTCAAGCTCTGGAGACTCCTTGCAGACCGCAAGGCTGTAACCATACGGTCCGCAAGGCCATATGATACTGTGGGCGCCTGAGGTCCTTACGGACCACAAGGCAAAGCCCATACGGTCCGTAAGGAAAGGTGGTGTAAGGACCTGCCAGGGAGCAGAAAGATGGCAGCATCCTGTTCTACCACCTCTGTCGAATTTTGGCACCATCTTTGCATGTTGCCAAGTCTAGGGACACTTGTATTCGTCCCTTAACACCTGGTAACTCTCTGTGATCATTCTATAACCATTTAAGTTGATGAAAATTGAGTTGCAACATACTTTTCATCACCAAGTTCATCAAACTCTTGCTTGTGGAGCTTCTGATTAATTCCAAGCTTCCCAATTCGTTCCTAGAATATACTTGGACCTATTGTAAGTTTATAATTCATGCCAAGTTGAATTTTCCATAGCTTTTTGCTTAGATTAAAGTCTTGTCATAAAAACGACTTGACTATGTTCTAAATACGTGTATACTCCTTCATTGTGAGTAACGAAAGTTCCTATACGTTCATAATAATGGAGGTGTTAATCCCTCAAGAGGGCATCTCCAGATTTTCACGGATTCATGGCCAATTGACGAGTCAACCGAAAAGTCAAATAAAGTCAAACTGTCCAGTTTTTATAAAAATCATAACTAATGATCTAGATGTTATAAAATATGTTTTGATGCACTAATAACCTAAAAATAAGTATTAGAACATACGTCTACGGATTCGGCTCGTCAAGTTTTGGTCTAGGCTCGGTTTGTAGCCAAAAGTCGCAACAGTTGACTTTTGTTGACTTTTGGTTCTGACCCGTTTCGAGCCACCTTTGCTACTTACTTTTGACCATTTTGAGACCATAATTATATTTATAATGACCATCAAAGCTTCGTCACTTGATTCCTTAGAAATCTGAGTTTACATACAAGTTCCGCTAAAATTATATAAACTTTGCAAAAAGGTCCTTTTTGTGCAAATCTTGATTTTAAACACACATGCATGTAAAATTAAGACATAAGCTGATTTATAAACATTATTAAATTATGTTAGTGTCAAGAATCTGATTGTAATATAAAGTTTTCGCAAAAGACGTGTTTATGACATTTAAATGGCCAAAATGCCCTTTTCGGCGTTTTGGAAAGAATAAACAAGGTTTAATCATCAAGATGATATATTCAATAATGTAAGATGATAAGTAGGACCATTTGGTATGATCATTCAGATTATAACCTGAATGAGGGCTTCAGATTCGTTAATTGCTGATAAATGACCAAATTACCCTTTTTCACGCAAAATGGTTTTAACCAAACTTTTTATAACCAAATCTTTTACCTACTGATTAAACATGATAAATAACTTATTTTGGTTATATAAAACAGGTCCTAACCTCAGTTTATCTTAAACAATCGAATATAATGGCATTTAGCGACTTTTACGCCTTTTCGGCGCATAGTATGGTTTAAAACCATAACTATGAGCCAAGACTTGTTACCTACTGATTTATAACTCATTTTCAACATCTTAACAGTAAGTACAAGTCCCGAACTCAGAATCCCAATTTTGGCTTCAAAGATATGTGTGAAATTACTAAAATGCCCTTACGGGACATAGATTATATTCAAAATCGTCAAACACACATATATTTGATATCCTACTCTTATAGTGTTATAAAATAAGTATTTTTACAGAATATTAACACCATTGACATCAGATTCATTTTAAACATCTTTTATAAACTTTAAAATGACCAAAATGCCCTTGTAAGACATAATTCGGTTTTAAATATACCTCGGACATATCTTTTGCAAAGCTACTGATTTTATATCATATTTTAAACATATATTCATGTGGAACTTGTATATGACTCTCTCGGTTACCGATTCCGCCTACGTGCGTTCGGTTAAGCTTACGTAGCTAATTTACGTACCTAAACCGAAACGGGTATAACTTTGTCATTCCTCTATCAAAATCCAGAATGTTGTTGGTTTACCCATATTTGACAAGTTGATATACTTGTCAGGTCCAACTAACATCTTATTCCGGTCACCGCTTAATCTAGCGTATCATACTGTATCTTATTTTAGCGTAAGACTAACCGGTCCAAGTCTAGGACTTAATTAAGGACCCGTTAGCATTCTAATATTGGCTATTAATTACCATCACTCCTGACTAAACGCCTTCCGGTAAATTGTACCTGCACTTTCTTTGATCTACGGCTGAGTTCTGACTTCCCGAAGACTTAACTTCAGGTAAATACCCTTAACTTATTTTCCCAATACCGGCTTGGGATACGGTAAATTATTACCGTTTGGTCGGGTATGGGATTATGTTTTATTCAGTTGTGATAATTAACTAAAATCTTGCATAACCCGGTTTTGATCTGTTTTGTCTGAAACTAAAACATTGGGGTGGACTTGACCGTGTCCGGGATATCCTTGGCTCACTAAAGTGCTAGTGGCCACGACAATATAGCATGTCGTGTAGGCATACACTGGGTAATTGCTATCTGCTTTCTATGTGAAAGTTCAGAGTGGTGTGTCAGTCGATCAGGTCTCGGTTTCTGTACTGGGCTCCATATGTAAAAGCCTGACATGTAAATCTGTATACAAGGTCATTTGTACTATCCCAAGTTATTTATAAAAATGTGCCAAGTGCACCTTAAACCATTTTCGAAAGGATTTTCAAAATGAGTCGGTTGAGTGTATTTACCAGTGTAAACTGACGTATTTTCGAAGATTAAAATACAGGTACAAGTACGAAATAGGCCGGAAGCTGCGGGGCGTTGACATTAAGGAGTTGCGACCTTAGAAGTTGAGCCTGTAGAGTCTCTTATCATTTTGTGTATGTTTATTTCTGATCCGCCTGTGGATCTTATTACAAGCCATATTGTATATTGTGTTTCGAAGTCTTGGACACTTTTGGTTTGTAATAGTTTATATTTTACTCCAAGCCTTCTGCTGTGTTACTCTGTGTTGTAATTGGTTATGATGATATCAACTGTACGTCACGATACTTCCCACCGGGCCCACCGTAATACACGTGAAATTCGGGGTGTGACAGGTGGGGACAATATGTATTCTACAATACCCCTTCTATCCATAATACCCCATCCTACCACGACACACCTTCATACCACACTCCACCACAAGAACCACCAGTGGAGCAGCCACTACCACCACCACCTCCAAGAAAAAGTGGGGCGCGCATGTCGGTGCGCCTAGGACCGAGAGTAGGGTCACTCTCACCTAATCCTTACCCTATTATTCCCGAGGACCCACAAATGGGTGGACCCTCGCATACTTCACCATTTATGGTGAACCAACCACAACTAACTGTTGAGCCTGAGCCTCAACCACCAATTCCTATAAGTGAGCCACCGCCACTACCATCATCAGGTTTTGATAACCCTATCCCTTCTTATTCAAACCTACCTGGATATAACCCATTTGAACCCTATACTTGGCTGGAGCATAGCCATAGTCATAATGTACCTCTTCAGGACCCGTATCTAGAAATGGCCATGAATGCACACTATCCTAACCCCTATCCCTATCAACCAGGTGGATATCCTTATTATAATTATCAACATCCGGTTGCATCATCTCAACCCCAATCTCAAGCGCAACCGCAACAACCACCGCCAACAATGGAAGTTCTCACTGAAGCAATAGAAAAGGTCAAGGAACTTCAGGAACAAACAGCTAAAGACAACAAGAAGAATAACAAGCTGTTGAAAAGGCTAGTAAAGAAGCTAAGAGGGAAAAATTAAATTCATAACTATCTTTGTATTTGTTATTTTAAATTAAGTCCCTGCATGGACAAGTCTTATTTAGTCCCTGCGTGGACATTTTAATTATTTCAAGTATAGTCCCTGCGAGGACAATTTTCCTTATTTAAGTCCTATTCATGGACTCTATTGTATCACATTATTATTATTAATGAAATTTTGGAAATTTTTAATTATAGATGCCTTTCATCAAGTTGTTCAAGCGATCGTCTCGATTTTATTTCGAAATTTATGATCTGCGAGATATTTCCAAAAGATCCTCTTGATGATTTACACCCGCCAAGTGATTAGGTCACACGAATTGGCAAAATGGTAGTCATATGGTTTTCTACCATGATAGTTAAGGTTGAGATTTCCCTTCTATCCAGGGTGGTGAACTACGTTCTAAAGCTCCCTAGTCTGCCTGATCTGGACTAGTTATTTAAATCATTTTAAGAGCTTATTCTAAAACGTTAATATATTCAAAATATTAACCTCCTGGTAAGCGTGACTTGAGGAATCACACGGACCGTCTAGATAAAGGACTACGTCCAAACCTACATGATCTATTTTGATCATGATCGATCATCAGTATGATGATTATTTTACTTAACGCCCATTAGTGGTGTGATGCTTCCAAGCTGTATTTATGTCCATTAGTGACGATCGACAGTTGTAGTCTACGACTCCCTGTCTCGAGGTAGTAAAACTACGTTCGAACCTCGAAACTTTTCGATCCTTTAGTGATCTTAGTATTTAGTAATTTAAGTCTTTTTCGACTAAGCCTTTGGCGTTATTCTTTTGTCCTTAGTGACATGCCTTCGTGCCATACTTAAACACCCCCATAAAATCGACAAGTTAGTATGGCTTTATTATGCTGTACCATACATTGCAAGTCATCAAGCATGTATGACTAATTTAAATTATTATTAATATTATAGCTTCATCAAGCAAGATGGCGGATTCTAACGAAGTGAACAGTCAAAGAAAAGATGATGAAGCAAACGAGAACATTGTTATAACCAAAGGAGATCTTCAAGCACTCATTACCACGGAAGTTGAAAAGGCAATAAAGGATCGTGCCGATAAGCCATTAGACTCAAGTGCTTCACATTCTAAACACTCGTCCAAGCACTCCTCCAAGCATACCACCAAACAACACTCGAAACCTTCTTCGGAAAAGAAGGAATACTCGGAGCACTCCTCAAATGTGAGGAGAGAGAGAGAATTATCAGAAAAAGACCAAGTTTTCGAAGGATGGTTGTTCGTACAAGTACTTTGTGTCTTGCAAGCCGCGAGACTTTACTGGTGAGAGAGGAGCAGTGGAAACTCTGAAATGGTTAGATGAGATTGAGACGATTGTAGAAATCAATGGATGCATGGAAAAGGATGTGGTAAAGTACGTTGCTCAATCATTTAAAGGTGATGCTTTGATATGGTGGAAATCGATGATTCAATCATCTGGGAAAATTTATTTGTATAATCTGAGTTGGGAAAAGTTTGTGGAGTTGATAAAGGAAACTTACTGTCCACGTCACGAGGTGGAAAAGATCGAAACAGATTTTCTGGGTTTACAGATGAAGAACTTGGATTGCAGAAAGTATTTGTCTGATTACAACTCCTTATCAAGATTGGTACCCTACCTGATTACCCCCGAATCCAAATGCATCGCGCGTTTTAATGTGGATTAGAACCGGAGATCAAGGGGAATGTCAGGGCTTCAAGGCCTGAAACTTTCAGATCTGCAGCAGAGTTAGCTTTGACACTGACTCAAGATTTGAAGAGGCAGCGATCCATCAAATCTGAAACAGAGGGAAAGAGGAAGAGAGAGGATGATCGGAATCAGCGATCAAACAAGAAACGAAGGTTTGGATTTAGCAGGAATCAGCAGAGGTCGGATGATAGGCCTAAGTGTAGAAAGTGCAACCGACGACACTTTGGATCATGTCGGGATGAATCCCAGACCAAAGTATGTGGAATCTGCAAGAAGTCAGGGCACAAGGCCCTAGATTGCAAAGACTTGAAGGAAGCCACTTGTTACAACTGTGGTGAAAAGGGGCACATCAAACCCAACTGCCCTAAGTACAAGAAGGATGACACTGCTAGGGATGATGGGTCGAAGAAAGGAAAGGCTCGCGCCTTCCAGATGAAAGCCAAGGAGGCTGTGAACGACGATAATGTGATAACATGTACGTTCCTTATAAATGATGTTTATGCTAGAGTTCTCTTTGATTAAGGAGCCGATAAATCTTTCGTAGATCATAAGTTTAGTGCCTTATTAAACTTGCCTGTAAGAACTCTAGACATAACCTATGACGTAGAACTCGCTGATGGAATGCTTGAGACTGCTTCTACGATTCTAGATGGATGTTCCATATTCATCAAGGATCATCCCATTCCTGTTTCACTTCTGCCAATGAAATTGGCAGGATTCGATGTAGTTCTTGGTATGGATTGGTTGTCTAGTAACCAAGCCCATATAGCCTGTAACAAGAAACTCATCGATATTAAAACCCCAAATGGAGATACACTCGCTATACAAGGAGACCGATATTATGGGATGTCGGAAAAAGCAACGTTACTCAAAGCATCGAAGTGTTTAAAGAAAGGTTGTGTCATTTATATGGCACAAGTGACCATTGTCGAGTCAAAGCCAAAGATTGAAGACTTGCCCATTTTCTCTGAGTTTACAGATGTTTTCCCCGAAGACTTGCCTGGTCTGCCTCCAGACAGACAGGTAGAGTTCAACATCGATATCATACTGGGAACCGCCCCTGTTGCGAAAGCCCCATACCGGTTGGCACCCACAGAGATGAAGGAATTGCGAACTCAGCTGGACGAATTACTGGAAAAGGGTTTTATTCAACCTAGTTCCTCACCTTGGGGAGCTCCAATCCTGTTTGTAAAGAAGAAGGATGGATCGATGCGGATGTGCATTGACTACCGTGAGCTAAATAAGTTAACAATCAAGAACCATTACCCATTACCTCGAATTGATGATTTATTTGATCAACTTCAGGGAGCAAGCTACTTTTCATAGATTGATTTGAGATCTGGATATCATCAACTCAAGGTTCGAACAAAAGATGTTCCGAAAATGGCATTCAGAACAAGGTATGGGCACTACGAATTTTTGGTAATGCCCTTCGGGCATACGAATGCACCTGCGACATTTATGGATTTAATGAATAGAGTTTGCAATCGTACTTGGATAAGTTTGTCATTGTCTTCATAGACGACATTCTTTTCTATTCTCGTATTCAGGCTGACCATGAGAAACATTTGAGATGCATACTAGAGTTGTTAAGACAAGAAAAACTCTACACAAAATTTTCAAAATATGAATTCTGGTTGCGTGAAGTTCAGTTCTTGGGTCATGTTGTAAGTGAGCATGGAATACAAGTCGACCCTGCCAAGGTGGAAGCAGTGATGAATTGGCAAGCCCCCAAGACACCATCCGAAATTCATAGCTTTCTGGGTTTAGCCGGTTATTACAGGAGATTTATCGAGCACTTCTGCAGAATAGCTACCCCATTAACTACATTGACCCGTAAGGATGTGAAATTCGTTTGGGGTCCAAAACAGCAGGAAGTTTTCGATGTATTGAAGAAGAAACTGAGTAATGCTCCTGTATTGACTCTACCCGAAGGTATTGAAGATTTTGTGGTCTATTGTGACGCTTCACACACTGGCATGGGGTGTGTACTTATGCAACGCGGAAAGGTGATCGCTTACGCTTCAAAGCAATTGAAGATACACAAAAGAAATTACACCACACATGACTTGGAATTAGGTGTTGTGGTGTTTGCGCTTAAGCTTTGGAGACATTATTTATACGGAACTAAGTGTATTAGATACACTGATCATAAAATTCTCCAACATTTGTTTAACCAGAAGGATCTAAATATGCGAAAGCGCCGATGGATGGAAACACTAAATGACTATGATTGTGAGATCCGTTATCACCCAGGCAAGGCAAACGTGGTTGCCGATGCCTTAAGTCGCAAGGAAAGGGTTAAACCCATTCGGGTTAACGTCAAAAGAATGGAGATAAGGAATAACTTGAATGAAAAGATTTTAGATGCGCAGAAACAAGCCTTGTTAGAGGAAAACCTTCCAAATGAAGAATTGGGCAAAGTTGTGGAACAACTCACACCAGGAAGTGACGGAATCCTTAGATTCTGTGGACGAATCTGGGTTCCAATCTTTGGAGGACTCATGGATTTAATTCTCCAAGAAGCACATAGTTCCAGGTACTCGGTCCACCCGGGTAATGATAAGATGTACAAGGATTTAAGGCCCAGTTATTGGTGGACAGGGTTAAAGAAATCCATAGCTGCATATGTAGCTAAATGTTTGACATGTTCGCAAGTTAAGGCCGAACATCAGAAGCCGTCGGGATTGCTACAGCCGTTGGAAATTCCTATGTGGAAGTGGGAATGTGTAACTATGGATTTCATCACCAAATTACCAAAGACGAAGCGAGGAAATGATACAATATGGGTGATTGTTGACAGACTGACTAAGTCGGCTCATTTCCTACCTATTAACGAGACTTATAGCTCAGACAAACTAGCAAAGCTTTATGTGGATGAAATAGTATCCTTGCACGGCGTACCAGTATCTATTATGTCGGATAGGGACACAAGGTACACTTCTCATTTTTTGGAAGAGTTTCCAGCAAGCCCTGGGCACCCGACTAAATTTTAGTACGGCATATCACCCGCAGATTGATGGGCAAAGCGAACGTACTATTCAAACGCTGGAAGATATGTTGCGTGCATGCATTATCAACCTAGGTGGAAGTTGGGATAACCATTTACCACTTATAGAATTTTCCTACAACAATAGCTACCATGCAAGTATTCAAGCCGCCCCGTTTGAAGCTTTATACGGGAGAAAGTGTAGGACGCCCGTTTGTTGGGCAGAAGTTGGGGAAGCTCAACTGACAGGACCAGAGATAGTCCTGGAGATGACAGATAAGATCTTGCAAATTTGGGATCGTCTCAAGGCTGCCAGGGATAGGCAGAAAAGTTACGCAGACCGAAGGCGTAAACCTCTCGAGTTCCAGGTAGGGGACAAGGTCTTACTAAAGGTATCGCCTTGGAAGGGAGTTATGTGCTTTGGAAAGAAAGGCAAATTAAGTCCTAGGTATGTTGGACCATTTGAAATCATTGAACGGATTGGAGCTGTTGCTTACAAGCTGAAATTTCCAGAAAAGTTCAGTGGAATCCATGATGTATTCCACATTTCCAATCTGAAGAAATGCTTAGCCGACGAATCATTGGCAATGCCTCACGAAGATGTGCAGATTGATAATAACTTACGTTTCATTGAGAAGCCCGTGGCGATTGAAGATCGACAAGTCAAGAAGCTTCGCAAGAAGCATGTGCCGATCGTGAAGGTCAATAGGACGCTCGTCGAGGTCCTGAATACACGTGGGAGGTTGAGTCCGTTATGCGACAAAAGCATCCATACTTGTTTGATTGAAATCTCGGGGTCGAGATTTATTTTAAGGGGGTGACGATGTAACACCTCGTGTTTTTACGTCCGATATTTTTCCGACACGTGTCCCGGTAATCCTCGTGTGCTGTGTGCGAAGAACGGGAGGGACCAATGCTGTTGAACCGCTTATTTTATCCTCGTTATGCCTAAAATTTGAGTTGAGGGGCCAAATATGAGATCATTAAAATTTTCAAGCTCTGGAGACCCTTGCGGACCGCAAGGCCATCTGATATTATGGGCGCCTGAGGTCCTTACGGACCTCAAGGCAAAGCCCATATGGTCCGTAAGGACCTGCCAGCGAGCAGAAACATGGCAGAGCCATGTTCTACACCTCTTGACGAACCTGTCGCCTTCTTTGCATGCTTGACACGTTATGGGACATATATTCACGTCCATAAACACTTGGCAACACTCCTGGAACCTCCTTGGTCATTAAAAGATACCTTCTTGTGAGTTGCAACCATATTTAATCTCACGTTAAGCTCACCAAGATTAATCAGAGAGTTCCAGGCATCTTTCAAGCATTCCTCTTGATCTTAATAATCTCTGGACCTTGTGTAAGTGTTCCAATCTCATGCTAAGTCATTTTATTAAGTTTTAAGCCTAGATCAAAGTCTCGTCGTAATTACGCCTTGACTTTGATCTAAGTCCGTGATTACCTAGCTATTGTGCGTAACGAAAGTGGCTACGTGATTGTAATAATGGAGGTGTTAATTCCTCAAGAGGGCATCTCCAGATTTTCATGGATTCATGGCCAATTGATGAGTCAACCGAGAAGTCAAATAAAGTCAAATTGTCCAGTTTTTATAAAAATCATAACTAATGATCTAGATGTTATAAAATATGTTTTGATGCACTAATAACCTAAAAATAAGTATTAGAACACACGTCTACGGATTCGGCTCGTCAAGTTTTGGTCTAGGCTCGGTTTATAGCCAAAAGTCGCAACAGTTGACTTTTGTTGACTTTTGTTTCTGACCCATTTTGAGCCACCTTTGCTACTTACTTTTGACCATTTTGATACCATAATTATATTTAGAATGACCATCTAAAGTTTCGTCACTCGATTCCTTAGAAATCTGAGTTTACATACAAGTTCCGCTAAAATTGTATAACTTTGTAAAAAGGTCTTTTTTATGCAAATCATGATTTTAAACACCCATGCATGTAAATATAAGATATAAACTGAATTTTAAATATAATTTAATTATCTTGATGTCAAGAATCTGATTATAACCTGAGTTTTCACAAAAAAAATACGTTTATGGCATTTAAATGGCTAAAAAACCCTTTTCGGCATTTTAAGAAAATTAAACATGAATTTGTAATCAAATTGATGTGTATACTGATATGATATAATAATTAGGACCATTTGGGATAATTATTCAGATTATGATCTGGATAAAAATCTAAGAATGGATAATTGCCGCTAAATGACCAAACTACACTCTTTACGGAAAAAATGGCTTAAATCAATCTTTTTGTAATCAAAACTTAAACCACTGATGTAATAAGTCAAATGATATATTTTTTGGTATATAAAACAGTTCCTAACCTCAGTTTATCTTAAACATCAATTAAACGACATTTTATCGACTTTTACGCCTTTTCGACGCATAGTATGGTTTAGAAACCATAACTATGAGCCAATACTTGCTACCTACTGATTTATAAACTTATTTTCAACATCTTAGCAGTAAGTACAAGTCCCAAACTCAGAATCCCAATTTTTGGCTTCAAAGCTATGTGTGAATTTACCAAAATGCCCTTACGGGACATAGATTATTTTAAAATCGTCAAACTCACATATATTTGATATCCTACGGTTATAACATCATCAAGTAAGTATTTTTATAGAATATTAACAACCTTGACATCAGATTCATTTTAAACATCTTTTATAAACATTAAGATGACCAAAATGCCCTTGTAAGGCGTAATTCAGTTTTAAATATACCTCGTGCCTATCTTTTGCAAAGCTATTGATTTTATAACATATTTTAAATATGTATTCATATGGAGCTTGTATACGACTCTCTCGGTTACCCGGTTTCGCCTATGTGCGTTCGGTTAAGCTTATGTAGCTAATTTACGTACTTAAACTGAAACGGGTTTAACTTCGTCCTTTCTATCAAAATTTAGAATGTTATTGGTTTACCCATGTTGGACAAGTTTATATACTTGTCAGGTCCAACTAACATCCTATTTCGGTCACCGCTTAATCTAGCGTGTCGTACCGTATCTTATTTTAGCGTAAGACTAACCGGTCCAAGTCTAGGACTTACTTAAGGACCCGTTAGCATTCTAATATTGGTTGTTAATTACCATCACTACAGACTGAAGCCTTTCGGTAAATTGTACCTGTACTTGCTTTGATCTGCGCTGAGTTCTGACTTTCCGAAGACTTAACTTCAGGTAAATACCCTTAACTTATTTTCCCTATACGGGCTTGGGATACGGTAAATTATTACCGCTTGGTCGGGTATGGGATCATGTTTTATCCAATTGTGATAATTAACTAAAATCTTGCATAACCCGGTTTTGATCTGTTTTGTTTGAAACTAAAACATTGGGGGTGGACTTGACCGTATCCGGATATCCTTGGCTCACTAAAGTGCTAGTGGCCACGACAATATAGCATGGCGTGTAGGCATACACTAGGTAATTGCTATATGCTTTCTATGTGAAAGTTCAGAGTGGTGCGTCAGTCGATTAGGTCTCGGTTTCTGTACCGGGCTCCATATGTAAAAGCCTGACATGTAAATCTGTATACAATTGTACTATCCCAAGTTATTTATAAAAATGGGCCAAGTGCACCTAAAACCATTTTCGAAAGGATTTTCAAAATGAGTTGGTTGAGTGTATTTACCAGTGTAAACTGACGTATTTTCAAAATTAAAATACAGGTACAAGTACGAAACAGGTCGGAAGCTGCGGGGCGTTGACATTAAGGAGTTGCGACCTTAGAGTTGAGCCTGTAGAGTCTGTTATCATTTTGTGTATGTTTATTTCCGATCCGCCTGTGGATCTTATTACAAGCCTTGATTATGTATATTTGTGTTTCGAACTTTTGGACACTTTATGGTTTGTAATAATTTATATTTTACTCCAAGCCTTCCGCTGTGTTGCTCTGTGTTGTAATTGGTTATGATGATATCAACTGTACGTCACGATACTCCCCACCGGGCCACCGGAATACACGTGGAAATCGGAGTGTGACACTATGTTTATTTCTATTTGTAACACAATCTATTGGGCATGTTATAACACAATTTGACTTAATATTTCAAAAAAAAACACATTTTTTTTCTATTGCGTTTTAGAAAGAATATTTTTTGTGTTTTACTCATTGCGTTTTAGAAAGAACACTTTTTTTTGTGTTTTTAGTCCATTGTGTTTTAGATACAATTTTCTTTTGTGTTTTCAGTCTATTGCGTTTTAAAAAAAAGACATTTCTTTGAGTTTTTTTCATTGTGTTTTAGAAAAAAGACATTTTTGTGTTTTTTTATCCATTGCGTATTGGAAAAAAAATCATTTTTTTGTGTTTTTGTCCATTGCGTTTTACGCATTTAAGTTATCGAATTTTTTTTTCAAAAGTATAGCATTAGTGTGTTTGTTTTAAAGATAAAAAACGCTCGTTTTTATGGTGCAATTTTTAAAAAAAATAATGTCGTATGAAAATTTTTTTAACGTTTTAAAAACGAGGGGAATTGGGGAGAGAGAAACTATTTTTTTGAACGACGTATGGTTAGGATATCGTTAACCGGGTTAGTATGTTAGTATCACCAAGTTAGTATTAAAAACCCTTGCCTAGACTTGAACCAAGGACCTCGGAGAGAAACAAAGCTTCCCACCTCCCCCTTAACCACTAGGCCAAGAGATCATTGGTTGAGAGAAACTATTAACTTGAATGTACTTGAATACTCTCAAACTAACCCATGCGTCTTCTTTTTTTTTGTTTAATCCTACTCATTTAATCTTAGCTTTTGATCACTTAATAGATGATCATGATTACTTTATAACTTTCTACATCTAAGGGGAAGAGAGTGGTTAAACACCTAAAATGTTTAAACTTTAAAATCAACCAATGAGAGCATGTCACGTCAATCCACCTAAAGTTTTAAACTTTTGGTCAAAATGTTGCAATGATTAGACACTTGATGAATTGGTAAACTTTTTTTTGTTTTTTGTTTTTAAATAAAAAACTAAAACATTAAAATTAATTACAAAAAACCATTACATTAAATTCTAACTTAAAAAAACATAAAATTCAAAAAAATTACTTTGTCCCACATTGATGTGTGAACAAACTAAGGAGTTGTTTATAAGATTAAAATCTAACACTCCATTGAACTGTTTGTGCCATGTTTTACCACAAGTCTTACCCGCGCGCAGGGGGTGCAACCCAACCGGAATTTGGCTAACCGAGCCCGGTGCCATCATTTTTGGGTTTTAAAAAAAATAATGTTTTTTGTTTTTTTTATTATTTGGGTTTAAAAGAAAAATTAATGTTTTTTTGTTTTAATTAATGACAAACCAACAACCACAACCACTTCACCAAGCGGCAAACCTTTACCGCATGACCAAGTTTGCCGATCGGCAAAGGGTGTCGGCGGCGATGTTACCAGCGCGACAAACCCGTTTGCCATACGAGTTTGTCGCGCACTCCCTTCCACCTAAATAAACTTTCTAGTATATCCTGACCATTCCCAGCTAATGTAAAAGATCTAAGGCACCATTTGGAACATGAATAACCGTGCGCATAGTTCTCCTTTTCTATAATCACCACTCCAATCAAATGACATTCACTTTCATATCTCAAAACATAGTCTCAAATAAAGCCTAACACAACGGTTAAAAAGTATGAAATGAAAAGAGACTAGAGTTTAAGAGAGAGACAATACTCGATTTTGCGATGTGTGTATATATATTTTGTTTTTTAAATTAATAAACTAAATGAAAGTATTTATATTTTAAAAAAGTCAACAGTAGTGACTAACCGACTATTACCTCTTATTTTCCCTCTGGTTGCCGTAACTAAAGTCCATTTGAGTCTCATTTTTTTAGGATCACAATTTGGTAATTAGCTAGAGTTTATTTATGGGAGGTCACTAGTTAGTAGTTTCTTTCGTGACAAAATATCATGTTCGAGTTAGAGATTTATCACACTGGCCTTTCGGTGATAAGTTTCCTCTAGAATTGGTGACGACCAGGTCACCGACTTTGTTTGCAATCGTGGATGTGGGTGCCTTTTGCCTATGAATATACTGGGATGGCGGACTTTATTGGACGTTCAAAAAATAACATACTAGAAATAAATAACATGGTTATTTATTACTTTAAGAAGTACACGTAGTAAAAGTACATTAATATTTTAAGTTGAAGGCTAACACGAGTAGCATTCACAAAGACGTTTTGGAGGACCCCCGCATTTTCCATATGGGTTACCACTGTTATAACAAGTGGTGTTACAATCCTTTTCACCTCTACAAGGGGACCCAGGTGTGATCGTCGGCTTGCACGTTCCTGCTTCTGTCATCGTCTCTTCTGCAATTATATGTTTTATTTTTTTCAATATTATCAAAAGGGGTCCCAATATACACACCTCACTGAGAATCTAATCTCACATGTTTTGAAACTGTCGTTTGAAGGTTAAGGCTTGCGGCATAGCCTTCCTGGTTTTAAATAACCATTCGAAGGTTAGGACTAAGTCATGGTCCTTACCTTTAAACGACCTTTTCAGTTTAGGGCTAGTAGGGTACTTGAGTTTAAGGATGCGTATGATAAGTACGCCCCCTTAATCTCTTTCCAAGACCATAACAAATAACTGTTTTCATTATTTTTAGATGAAAATTAACCGATAGATATATCAACACTTATGATACAACAAAATCATCTCTATTATGTAATGCCTTTTGTGTGTATATATGTAAAAATGAATATCAAATCATAGTAAGATTTAGAACATACAGATTTAGTTGTGTAAAACTATAATTTTACAGAAAAAAATACCCTCTTTCCATTTGTTCTTGTGTAATAAAAAAGGTTTAGTAACAATATTGATAAGGGTGTCACCAACCGGTCTAGAAGTATGTTGGTATACAATTATGATATTATTGGTCATAGAATACTTCCATGAAACCTCTTTGATCCGGCTCAATAATTATATTTCTTTTCAACTTACAGACCATAGACCGTACCTGAAACAAAGAGAACGAGCATTAATATGAACATGACCAAACTTTTTCCCATCTCAAATTGGATCATGAATTTATAAGTAATCAATACAAATGGGAAGAGACGGTTTATATAATGTACGAATATTGATGGTGGTTGATGAGTTTTTTTTTTACGTTTTTATGTGTTATATTAAAAAGATTTTAACAATAGTTATTCTAGCTAGTTACGAAAATTATTGAGTAAATTTCATAAAGACGTCCTTTATGTTTATACAAGCTTTCAAAACATGTCATTTACCTTCAAAAATTACAGAAAGTGTACTTTATTTTTAGAAACCCTTGCATGTCACATCATTTACCCAAAACCTCGTTTATTTTTAACGTTTAATCTGTTCACATGGACCCGTACGAGGCATTTTGACCATTTTGCAAATAAACATAAAAAATTCTTTTTAATAAACATTAAATATATATATTAAAAACGTAAACCACCTCCTTTCTCTCTCTCTCAAATCTCTTTCCCTCTCTCTAACTTCTCTCTTATCACTCTACCAAGCAATGAACTTGGTTCATTATATCCGGAATCTATATCTATAAAATAGTATGGTATTAATTAGATTAGATTTTAATCATTCATCTTTCAAAACTGATCCATTAAACATACAATGTAAAATTTTTAACTTCATGAAATAGTATTTAACAACATCAAATGAAATAGTATAATCCATATTAATCCATGGTCTATGAATTAAAGAGCCATCGTAATATCATATTTAATTGCCTATGAGTTCGCAATGAGGTAGTGGTGGAGTGGTTGGAGAAAGACTTGTTGTTCCTTGTGACTCAGGTTCGACTCCCACTCTCCCTATTATTTTCTGCCGCATCAGGTGTAGGGCGAATACGGGTGGTGCCGGTTCGTCTTGATGGGAGGCGAAGCTTTACCGATTATTCCACTGCCGTGCCTTCGGACGGGTGGAGGTCGGGTTTCCGCGCATCTGTGAGAGCCAAGGGGCTGGTAGCGATCGAGTAGTCGACCTTGGCCACAACGCCCGGTTTCATGGTGGTTGACACGTTGTTCCTTGCCGTTAAAAAAAAAATTGCCCATGAGTTCTTACAATCAAGTAACAAGAAATTTAACATCACCTTTAACTATGAATTTCATTTAAATACCTATTTTGGAACACATGTCATTTAATAGAACTGATTTTTTTTCACCTTTCTCTTCTAATTAATTATAAATACTTATTTTTTTATAATAAAAGATATTCATTATATCTCTTTATGTATGGTATTAATTAGATTAGATTTTAATCATTCATCTTTCAAAACTAATCCATTAAACATACGTATGTAAAATTTTTAACTTTATATAATAGTATTTAACAACATCAAATGAAATCGTATAATCCATATTAATCATGTCTATGAATTAAAGAGCCATCGTAATATCATATTTAATTGACCATAAGTTCATACAATCAAGTAACAAGAAATTCAACATTACCCTTAACTATGAATTTCATTTAAATAAAAACTAGAAAAAACACCTATAAACTTAGTCTCATTATCTTCGGTGCAATCTTTTAACTACAGAATTCATTCTAAAAACTAGAGGAAAAACTCAAATAAACTTATTCCCCTTATGTAGATCTAAAATGAGATAAATTAGGAATTAACTCAAAAAACAAACTAAATAAAGTATGAGTAAATTGCATTTTAGTCCCTGAGTTTTTTTCAAATTGTTATTTTAGTCCAATAGTTCTTTTCACCTCTAGGTCCTGAGTTTTCTATTTTTTTTTTGCCATTTTGATCGGATTTGCTAACTCCATCTAAAAACCTAGTTATAACCAGGAGTATTTTTGGCATTAACAAAAAAAGTTTTGAAATTGTCATTTTCATCAAAACCATTTTTATAAATTTTTTTCTTTTAATCATTTATATTTATTTATTTATAATAATTATAATAACATTTACTATAGTTATACATATAAACACACATATTACTAAACCAACAATACACACACAGATGTTTCATCTGCCACCACCCAATCATCTCCACCAACCACCGCCACCGCTAGCACCACCCTACCTACCACCACCACAACAGCTCCACCATTCCCCAAATCAAAATCCACCATCATCCCGATCGTTCCAGAACCCAAGTCCATTTCTTTGATGTCGCTGGAACCCACCACCACACACCTCCCACCGGCGTCACCCACCTACCCCCGCCACATAACCTGAATCACTACCATCACCTCCACCGGAAACAACCTAAAACGCGCCTGAGACAGTTGATACTCACCTGAAACAAAGGTTGGTGCTCTACCGACTCGCCGGAAATGTGGTTCGCCGGGAAACACGGATCGTCGGAAAATGAAATCGCGGGTTAAAACGTGGCTCGTCGGAAACGTACCAGATTTTTGAAAACCCTTATCGTCTTAGCTTTATCAATATTTTCTGGCTTATATATGAATTATAGTATTGAAGATTAAAAATGTTTTGGACGTGTATATTAAAGGGTTTTGGAGTTAAAGTGGTGTTGTGGTGTCCTTGTTTGGAATTTGGTTGACGGAATAAAAGGTGAGATTGGGAATTTGGGTTTAGGGTTCGATGTCCAGATAGATAGATACTGAGGGGAGGAAGAAAGAGGGTGGGTGGTGGTGGGTTGGTTTTGGATGTGTGTGTATATGATATATAATTATTAAAATAAATAATTAAAGGTATTTATTTTTGTAAAAACTATAAATATTTCAGTTTTTTATTTTTTATATAAAAAGTAAAAAAAGTGAAAAGAAAACGATTTGCATGAAAATGGCAAATACCAAAGTATTTTAGTTAATTGACGAAATTGCCCTGACTTAACTGAGATTTTAAGATAGAGTTAGGCAATGTGATCAAAATGACAAAAAAAATGAAAAACTCAGGGACCCAAAAGTAAAAAACCTATTTGGACTAAAATGACAATTTGAACAAAACTCATGGACCAAATGACAATTTACTCTACAAGTATAGATAAAAACATGTGATAATTTGATATGTAAATTTACGTTAATACCCTTTATTAATATTGTAAGAGTTTATCTATATCTTCTTATACTAATAAATAAAAATCTTTTTGTACACGTGTCACTTCCTCTAGTGCCTCATCACTTTTAATAATAATATAAATATAGTCAGAGGATAAACGTATAAATTCATATTTAATTAATAATTATCTATAATTAATAAAATGTATCAAATACTATAATATAGTATAGTATAATATCTAATCTAACTACTAATAAAAGATTTCAAATAATGTCATGTGTTCCTCACTTTTAATAATAATATTAATATAGTTAGAGATAAATGTATAAATTTAAATTTATTAATAATTATCTAATAACTAATATAAATGTATCAAATAATATAATATAGTATAATATCTAATCTAACTATTAATTAATAAAAATAAAAAAAACTAATAAATGAAAATATTTTTGTACACGTGTCATTCTCTGGTGCCTCCTCACTTTTAATAATAACTAGTGGGATTGCCGCGCTACGCGAGGGGTTTGACCGGTAAGCAGTTCAATTCATTGTGATATCGACACTCGCTATAGCAATGGAAATGGAAAACCCAAAAATAATTTCGTGATATTCTGATAACAATATCCATATATGCTTTACATCCATAAAAAACTATAATAATGAATACAGTGCCTGTTACAATATTGAAACCGGTACCAATGTTGTTTGGTAGAAATCGGTTCAGTTCGTTATAGTACCGGTATTCGTATGGCTTACGGTACCAAAAGACTCCATTGTAAATACAAATATATATCGGATTGTCAAGGGGAAAAAGTAAACACAGTTTTTTTTGGGTAAAAAAAGTAAACACGGTTGCGTATTCATTGATTTAAAAAGTTTACGGGTGCAAGTTATTAGAGAAAAAATAAATGGGTTAACGACAAATATACAGATATCTTATTGGTTCCGATATTACTGATACCAATGCCAATACCGATGCTTCGGTCAAAATCGATTCTGATATTATCGATTCCAGTACCTATGTCGTTCTGTCAAAATCGGTTTGGTTCATCATGGTATCGACACTCATATAACTTACGTTATAAATATACTATATCTTAATTCTTAAGTAAAACTATGTCTAGAGTAAAACTTATACCAGAATCTATTTGTTTATTTGTTTTTTATATTCAAAAAGTAATTTTAATAATGTTAATATCGAATAAAACCACAACTGAAATTCTTACAAAATATATTTCTCATCTCCTTTACATATGATTTTTTTAAGGAGTTAATTGCACTGATGGTCCCTGTAATTTCATGTTTTTTCAGTTTAGTCCCATCTTTTGGAAATAACAGGTATGCTCCCTATGGTTTGTTATTTTGTTACTCGGATAGTCCCCTGACATTTACTTAGGGACTATTCGAGTAACAAAATAACAAACCACAAGGAGCATACGTGCTATGTCCAAACTAACTAACATTTAGTTAGGGGACTATCCGAGTAACAAAATAACAAATCCATAGGGAGCATACCTGCTATTTTTAAAAGATGAGGACTAAACATGAAAAAACGTGAAAACCACAGGACCATCCGACAATTAACTCTTTTTTAAGTTTAATAAGTACATTATTAGGTGAATGCTATTGCTTATTTTTAATTACAACTTAGGTGAATGCTATTGCTTTATTTTTAATTATATCTTGAGTGAACACTATTCATCAAGAGTTCAAAAATAATATGTTATAATATTAATATAGTTAGAGATAAACGTATAAATTGAAATTTAATTAATAATTATTTTATAATTAATATAAATGTAGCAAATATTATAATATAGTATAGTATAATATCTAATCTAACTACTAATAAAAGATTTAAATAATGTCATGTGTTCCTCACTTTTAATAATAATATTAATATTAATATAGTTAGAGATAAACGTATAAACTCAAATTTAATTAATAATTATCTATAACTAATATAAATATATCAAATAATATAATCTAGTATAATATCTAATCTAACTATTAATAAAAGTTTTCAAATAATGTCATGTGGCATTCTCTACATAAGTTTAGTAATAACATCGTTAATATTATTGATTAATAATAATACATTGCTTTTTAAGTTCAGGGGATAACCGTCTAAATTCCCTTATAAATTTTATAAATAGTATATTGAATTAACGCAACGCTAAAAATTTATATATCCTCTCCTAAACTTTAACATTTTATCTCTTCCAAACTTTTCATTTATTAATTAATATGTTAAAACTCCGTGTATTACACGGGTTAAAAAAATGTAAGTTTATATACGAAGTGATAAAATAGTTAAAAAATCAACTTTGACGCACTATTTACTTATTATATTTAAAGATGGTTTTAAAATTAACTATTAAAACCAAAGATATTTAGACGTGAAAATGGAATTCAAGATATATTTAAAAGTTCCAAGATCACATTCATTTATTTATTTTTCCTATCATAACTTTAGAACAACTTTTAAAAATTCTGAGTACGGTGTTGTAACATATTTATTTTAATTTATGCTCGATATAAGTTTTACTGAAAAATTTACTGTTAATAACACGGGTTATAAACTCGTGTCAAACTAGTTTACTTTATTATATACTAAGATTACATCAAATTACATTTATGCAACCCGTGTAATACACGGGTCCTAACCTAGTATATGCTTATAATAAAAAAAAACCATAAAGACACGTGTCATTTATTGAAGCTATTTTTTTCTGTCCATCTTTCCAACTTAATTATAAATACTTATTTTTTTTATAATTAAAAATATTCATTAAATCTCTTTATTTATGTATATTATTTTAGATAAGATTATTATATAATACACAAGTTTATAACCTTATATAATATAAAAATAAAAACAAAGAAAAATGTAGTAAATTTGTATATAGTTTATTTTTTTCAAAAACATATAATTATGATTGTGTGTGTTAAATGATTATGTTATATGTAGCTGTGTAATACACGTGTTTATTAAATATGTGCAATGCACGGGTTTTTAAAATGTAACTTTTTTTATTATTAGCATATAAAATTATATTTATTCAACTCGTGTAATACACGGGTTCTAACTAGTTTAATATATACATAATCACAACATTGAAAAAGCAAAAATGTGTGTTTTAGTGTATTGACGCTATTAAAACTTTGTTCATTTTATGTATGGATAATTGCAATAAATTGTTAGGTAGCCGAATTTATGGTTAAAGGTCAAACCCCGAAAAAGAACTTCACCCAAATCATGTCCTAAATTCTAATACTTCGTTATTGCGGAATGAAAAAATCTTCATATCTGACATTTACATTTAAATTTATTATTATGTAATCTTCTGAAAAAAAAATATCAATGGACCTGAAATAAGATAGTTTATTTTTTATATTAAATATACATTTAGTTTAAAATTTCTTTTCACAAACAAAGAGTTCCACGAAATATAACGTTTCATTTCATTTACGCGCTATATCGTTGGAACACATGAAGGACTCATGCCCTGTCAGTCCAGGCATATTTGCTTCCGTCTTATTATCAGAATCTACATATAATTTTTTTTTCAATATATTTATACGATAATTTTCATCTGTGACAAAAGTCGTGCACTAGAACAATAATTTCACTATATGTTCATTTATGCATTACTAGCTGTAAAATATATAAATCAATCTCACTTACTAAGAAAATAAAACATCTACCTAAATTCTTAATCATGAATAGTAATACACAAAAAGGGATACGGTGAAGAAAGTAAAAATGTATCATGGTAATGCTAGATTATAAATTACACAATCAATAAACCTCTCTCATAACTAACATAAAATGAGATAACGTCCCCCATCCACCATTAGCGTTCTCTTCTATTAACTAAAATTTGATTTGTCCTCACATAAAGTCCGTTATCCCTCGCTATTGCAATGGCGGAGCATCAATAGCGCCCCTACAATAGCGCCTATAGTAGGATGTGGGGGCGCTATTGAGTGAAGAATTGATGAGGTAGAGGGCCCAATGCGCCCATACTGTGTAGCCTTATAGCTAATAATTAGGCCACCCGTAGTGGGGCGTCTTGAGTGATTTTTAGTGCCGAAAACGCCCAAAGCGCCCGCAACACCACTACGGGGGGCGTTTTGGGGTAAAAAAATTGATGGGCGCCACACTCAAGCCGGCGTTTTGCAGCACTCTCCACTCACACACAAATATATACATATATTTATATATATAATTAAATGGTTTATTTATTAGTTGGGTAATGATGAGGTAGGGGCGTTTTGACTACGAGCTCTATTGATATAACGCCCCGTAAAGCCCCCTGCTGACGTGAACAATACGTGTCAGACAACGCCCCTTCAGGGGCGTTTGGCTACACATGACCTTAATGGAGTTTCTAGGACATAGGTCACAATTATGATAAAAATTAAATAAATAAAAATAGTAAAGATACTCTCTTACATATTTGGGAAATTGTAGTACATGTACACGTGTACAAATCCTAACGAAAAACTTATATACAACATAATGTAATTAAATTGGTTCAAACTATAGTCTCCAACAAGAGCTTTAACCGTGTCTATTTGTATGATAATTTCCTACAAAAAGAAAAATACGTGTTGATGTTTGTAGCCGAGACATATGTTCAACACACTTCCCTTAAAATAGATTTCGTGCCTCTACTAAAGGCGACGCGTCTGTCTCCCAAGGTACAATAGCCGAAGCAGTCTGTACTGCCAGAAATGCACGCGCCCGAAGTTACACCGGATAAATTATAGTGTTAGAACTTGTGAAAAATAATGATACGAAGGTGATGAAATCGAATAGAGAAAACCTATCCCTCTAAGTAACCCAACACATGTGTATTCAAGTATTTATTCTTTTCCAAAAACTCTCCATGTATTCATGTATTTTTCTTGTATCACTTCTCTTGTATTTTTCTAATATTTTTCAAATGAGGCTCATAGCCTTCTATATATACAAGAGTCATGGGTGGTGAAGAGGCTAAATATAGAGATTAATGTGAGACATTAAGACTCTAATGAAGTGTTATAAATGAAACTCTACTCAACAGTTGTCACCATTAAGAGCCCCGTAATAACTTTACTAAATTAATTTCTATTCATTTTAAATTTCTATTTTCCGAGAATCCCCTACATGAATGGAGATTTATAAAACACACACAAAATTCCATGCAACCTCGACAGTTGAGCATTGCCGGATAAGTAGACGTTCCATTTGACTTTCCGTTGTGAAGCATACTTAGTCTCTTAGCAGCTTGTAGACGCGATGTCCTTGAACATGCTCCCATTTGTGTAAACGACAATACACTTCACACAATACTCTCCTTAGTCGGGTCATCCCCTCATAGTCATGTCCAATAATGGTCGTGGTACACTTTCCTGGTTCTGCAAGAGCTATAGAATTGTGCCCCCAATGAATTCGAAGTGATCCCACTTCTCTTTAACATAAGTGATTCTTCTTAAATCATTAAAAGTATCATGGTTACTATGATTACCCAAAATCATTTACCACATAATATGCTTAGCCTCACAATTTGTCACTAAATTTTATAGGAATGAACTAGGATGTATTTAAACACCCTTTTATAGTTTAGGGGGTATATATAACCATATATACTAGCTTATGCATATCAACTATGTCCCCACAGTAACCACCCTTAGGCATATGAATTATATCTCCAGTAAACTAAGTTAGGTTTCCTTCACACACCCTTTTTCCATAGGCTTTAGTCTCCTTTCATAACTTGATCTCTAATAACTTCCCAGGTTGTTGGATCCATAAATTATCTTTGACATTATCAAGTCACAACAAATAACTTTACGCATTTGAGATCAGTTGTCATGATGTGTTCTTACTCATAAGTTAATTTTGCATATTGTCAATTTCTAAGACTATAACCTCAGTGACAACCTGAATCTAAACATCTATCTTTGAAAGATAATGTGTCATTTAAGGAAAACACATCTCATTATGCACTACGACCTTTGTGTCCTCCACTTAGTCGTGTGTTTGCAATGTTAGATTGGATTACAAAATCCTTATTACCAAACTTTTATGATACAAATACAAAATCTTTATATCCAAATAGGGTAATGAAAACCATTCTACATAACCTTAGAGTGTTGTTTCTAAAATGACTCTTCCCCGCATTCTTTGCCATTTGATCAACATTTATGTAACTTACTTATAACGACATTTATTCCCATATGATTGAACAAGATCAACTTCATTGTATAGTGAATTCAACTCATATTGCATTAGCTTACATAACTTCCGAACTGACCAAAGCAACACATGCCATTATCATAAGTTTGTCACCAACCTAGCATTATTCTAATTTACCATCTAGAATAAGCCTAGCAGTGAGTTCTCCTCATTGGATTTTCGAACAAGCTCTTCAAAAGTTACATGTTTTTTCCTTATAATGAATGAAAATTCCCCCTCAACTTTGTCTATAGGCTCGTACCTCTGTATTCTTGATTCCTAAAAAAACTGTAAGTCCCAAAAACCCGATATCACACGATCACCAAGGATGGGCGGAATCCAAACTAGGTGAGATTCAAGAAAACCCTAAAAGAAGAAAGAATACTGATTCAACTTTAACACCTTGCACACGATTCTATTACTTGAATAAGCAAAACCATCTGGTACAAGATGGGGCTATCTAGAGAAATGCCAAAAGTCTAACCCTAGAAATGACATAAGCTACTATATATACTCTAGGGGTAAGGCCATGCCCCTCGTGGGCTTTCCTTGGGCTTGCCTAGCCCACATGGCCTTAGGCATGCCCAAGTGACCTATAAAGGTCCAAAACCTAATATAAACTAACCCAGTTAATCCCAGTTCGCTACCATAGTCCGTTGCGTATATTTGATGCGCCAGTCTCACACTTCTAGGACCTAACAACCTCCCCTAGACCGATGCATCAAATTGTCTTCATAGCATAAATTCAGCAACGTCTTCAACAGAGTCTATGGTTGTCGCTATGCTGTAAGTGTTGTGGAAGTCAGTTTCACACTTCTAGAACCTCACACTTCAACGAACTCTCAGCACTGGGCTCTTTCTTCTATTCTTGTGGTTAGCTTCATATCAGGATCTCGATCAACATCTGCTTGAAACATCTTTGTCAATAAGAATGTGAGAGGAGGATTCTGGCAGTTATTTTCTTCTTCAATCTTTCTATTTCAAGCAGGTTCACAGGTACTTCTTTAAATGTACTGTCATTGTCAAACGATGACTCGTATTCGATTCTTCTGACTAAGGTACATCTTGATGTTGTAATGCTTCATGCTTTGTCAGCAACTAACATGTAACACCTCGAAAATTCGTGTCTGGTAATATACCGACACGTGTCCCGCTGATCCTCGTATGCCACGTGATGGACGAGAGGGACTGGAGTTGGCGTTATGTTAAAATATAACCTCTGAAGGACAACCACGAAGTTGAGGGACCATTTATGTCAACATGCCATTTATTTTGGCCTCTGAGTGACACTTACGGACCGTAACCATATATGGTTACAGACCGCAAGCCAAGGGGAATGTTTGTTCCAGAAAGACGGTTACAGACCGCAAGGGTTATCCCATCCGGTTCGTAACCATTTTGAAAACCATGGGCGCCTAGAGGCCCCTACGGACCGCAAGCAGAATGCCATACGGTTCGTAAGGACCTGCCAGAGGCAGAATGCTTGGCAGCTTGTTGTGTTGCCACCATTCTTACCAAATGCCACCTTTGTGCAGACCATGCCACGTCCAAAAACACCTGGAAACATCCTAAACATGTCCCTAACACCTGGCAAGATTCTACAACTCCTCCACAAGTATAAATAGGAGGGATCAAGGGCCAAGTTCTTTGCTCATTCTTTTTCTATTCTCTCTTGGACTTAAGAAGACCTCCCCTGAGTTCTAATATTTTCAAAGGATCACTTGTAAGTGTTCCTAACGTTTGCTTTTCATTTTATAGGCTTTAAAGCCAAAAGTCAAGCGTTATCGTAATAACGCTTTGACTTTTGGCTAAGACCATTATGGTCTAGCCATTGTTTAAATTTGAACATGGCTAAGTGACGTAATTAGGTAGGTATTAGTCCCTTAAAAGGGCACCTCCTAAAGATCACGTTTACTAGACCTATTGACGGGTCAAATTAAATCATTAAAAGTCAAAACGGGTCATTTTTTTTATAAAACTCATAATCTGAGTTTATACATGTTATAAAAATGTTTTGAACACCTAAAATAACTTGGTAATAAATAATAAAACATGTGTAAAATGTTCAGCCTGTCAATCTCAGTCTTAGTGTCGGTTCGCAACCGAAAGTCACGAAGTTTGACTTCTGCTTTGACTTTCGATTTGATTCGATTTAGCAACTTTAGCTACTGCCTTTAAGTTGCATTATGATATAATGTAATGTAGTATAAACCTCTAAGGTTACATTACAAGATCATAATCAGAATCTGAGTTTATGCATTTGTTCTTCATTATGCCATACTTTGACCATATGCCTTTTAAATAAAGCTTTAATCAATAAAGAACTTATAAATGAAATATATACTGATATGCTAATTTAAGTAGCATGTTATGATGTTATAATACTGATCATAAACTAAGTTTTGATAACTATCACAAACTAAGTCCTTAAAAGGACTAAAATACCCTTATGATGTCTAAATCAGTTTCTAAACATAATTTTCATATCAAACATGAGACCTACTGATATAATATCATAATTGAAATTATTTGGGGTATCAAGTCGGATTACATTCTGAGTTTACATACAAGTTCTTGTGTTATTTCGGTAAATGACGATTACGCCCTTTTTACACATAAATTTATTTTAATCAAGCTTTCATATATAAAAATCATTTACCTACTGATATGTTATATTAATTGAAATATTTTGGTCACACAAATCTGTTCATAACTTCGGTTCACGCTAAATATCATTTAAATCGTCATCTAACGATTTATACGCCGTTTCGGCGAATATGTCACACCCCAACCGATGGCGGAAACATCGAGGCGGGATGAAAAAATTGTTCATTGCTCACAACGCTGATATCGACAATAATTAATTAATCCGAATTTCATTTCATGAATAAATTGTCATTACAATACAAGGAAAAATTCAAATAACATAACAACATTTGACAAAATTTGATACGACAAAAATAAACCTATCGTCTATGTGTGTATCTAGTCTCAACGCAACTTCAATTTCATAGCATCATCTTCATCAACCTGTAACATGTTTTAAAATAGAGTTCAATGCAAAAGCAAAGGCGAGTACACAAGTTTGGTGATACATAGCATAAGTATAAAAGTATAACTCGAATCCACATGTTAATCGTATGCAAGGTAAATGCTAATCATGCAACACTAGGTCAAACCAGAGTTTCCACAAGTATAATGAGCTTCCCTCATCACAAAAGCAACGAGACTAAAAAGAATGAGTATGATTAGGCTTAACATAACCCCAGCGGGTGGTGTGCTACTCCTATAGCGCTATATATGTCAAGTTGGGCTAGCTAAGTTAATGATCAAGCATGTATGAGTCTAGCATGTATCTAAGCATAACAAGTATCATGTATTAACGGATTGAGCATGTAAAGCATAAGTTGTGATTGGTGCATTTTGATATGTAAACATGTTATAACCCAAAAAGTGAGAAACCGGTAAATGGGTCGAGTGTACTCACGGTTTTGCAAAAGTGTTCCACTTAGAGAAATCCCACGAGCTTGTTGTGATTAAGGTTTGGCACATTGTCCTTCTACACGAAGAACATAGGTATGAGTAATGAGTTTGACGGAAGATTCGGATTATCGAGCATGAATAAAGAATAAAGTACAAAGATATAAAAATAGTCACTAAGGTCTAGCACTCGTTTGTGACACCATGATAACCCATACGAGTTTGATGTGATTTCATAGGTTTGGAACCTATTAGAATCGTAACGAGGAACTACACACTTTTAGTGATAAAGTTAATAACTTGACAAGTGATTAGTTATTCAATCAAGGGTTCGGTTTTAGGTTCATTATAATATAGTCCATAGAACTACAAAAAGATAGAACTACAAAAAGAAAAAGAAGAGGTTGGTACTTCCACAAAGAAGAGACCTGTTAGAAAAACCAGGCAACCAACAACCACTCCTTCTAAAACTCAGTCTGTTGCTACTTCAACCATTGAAACCTCTGCTCCCACACCTCCTCCAAAAGCTAAACCTACTTCCACCATAACAGATGTTACAACACCTGTTGTGTCAACATCTGTTGACACAGCAGAGGTTATAGCAGATGTTAACCCATCCACTGCTTTGATCATTTTTCCTACATCCACCCAACCAATACCAACACCTAAAAGAATTCCTGATCATCCACCATCACCTACACTCAGGTTCAAGAGGAGAAAGGTTACCAAGGTCATTAATGAAGTTGAGATCATTCCTGCTCCACTTCCATTGTCAGCACAACCTCTGACCTCTACAACATTTGTTCCTCAATCTTTCATTCAAACAACTGATTAACCATTAAAAATAGTTCCTGCAGCAGTAAAGTTTCCTCTTGATTTACCAGCTGCAAGGGAAGAAATCAAGTCTTTCTACTCTGAAGAAAATCCTAAGAAAAGACTCATCCAATCTCTGGATGGCTATCCTAGACCAGCAAATATTGATGAATATTTACTACTTAAAGCTAGACAAGTAGAGGATATAGCCAAAAGAGATACATCAGCTAAAAGTGATAGAGAAGTGCAGCACTATATGCAGTTCCAGCTGGGCAAAGTCAGAGCTTTGGAAGACTTTATTAAAGACTTGTGCAAGAAGCTGTCTGAAATGGAAGATCAAAGTCTAAAACATGACTACATTGAGCACATCCTGAACAACAAGAAGTACAGAGCTACCAGTGAACAGTTCAAAGATTGGACTGTGAGTGATCTAAGAGAAGAAATAGAGAGAATGCAAGAAATGTTACAAGATCCTCACAAAAAAGCCAACTCCTCCAGACTGGAAGAAACACAAGAAAATTTGCCTGACATAGCTCTGAAGCTCAAAAGGATGAAGGAAGAATTGATACAGAACAATTATGAATCAAGAAATCGGATTACTAGATGGGGAGAGTTGAGAGTGCTTGACACTTACAAAAAGTTGGAAGAAAGAAGGAAGAAAGATCCAAACATGCCTCCTAAGCCTGATTATTCATCAGAGATTGTGGTTCATAAAGCTCAACACTCGAAAAAGTCTATCTCAACATCTGCCCCTTCCACACTTGCCTTAAATCAATTAAAAAGGCAAGATGAGATGGTTGAAGAAGATCAAAGAGTGTATGAACACATCAAAGAAGGAATCAAGTGCATGATTGATTATCATACTGATGAAGCCAGTAAAAAGCTTGCAGCAGATCTTTTAAAGATGGCTCATCAATCAACTCCACCAACTCTACCAACCTCAACAATAAAGTGCCATCCTAGAAAGCCATCAGACCCAAAAATTCTAAAGTGTAAAGTTGACAAAAACTGCCACGAATTGACTTTGCTCAAGTCTAATGGCGATGCTACCAAGATGAGAATGGAGGATGCATATGAGCTGTGTGCAGAAGACCTCCAAGATCTTTTGGATCTGGTACTGAAAAAGGATGATGATGAAGTGTCTCTGAACTTTGAACTGCAATTTAAAGGACCAATCAGAGAAGTTCTGTTGAGGAATAAAAACCAAGATTAAATAAGTGTTTTTGCATCATCTGTTCCAGGGGAGATTGTTGGGATTGAACCCTATACAAAGGAACAGATGATATAAAGCCAAATACACTATCCGCAGTTTGGTTACAACTATCAGAAGTTACAACCTCTGATGTATATACACTGCTTTCCACAAGATCTGTTTCCTATCATCTGTCTCAACATTTGTCAAAAGTCTGCCAGAAGAATAGAGATCAGAGTTTAGTTTATTAGTTTAATAATCAATGTAACAGTGTTTCGCACTATCAGATGTTAGATATCAGTGTTTTAGTTAGTTATTTAGTTGTTAAATGTCACTATCAACCCTGACCTCATCAAAAGATGCTCAGTGGTTAGATAGTTAGTATAAATAGGTGAATCGATGTAACAGTTGAACTCGTCTATCAAAAGATCATTCACCAATTATCTTCTTTGAGTTTTCTGTACTATCAAACTGTGTTGTAATTGGCTGAGGGGGAGTTTGTGAATCACATGCAAAGTTTATCAACTTAAAAGCATGATGATGATAAAAACAAACGACCTTTACTTGTAGTAAAAGTTTTCCATCTTATTCCGCTGCATTACCTTTCAGTTCAATCATATTTCCATTTTTGAAACAAAAGCTGCAAGTAAATCAAACTCAGATCCTAACAAATATTAACAACAAGAATATAAATGTATGTTATCACTATACCAAGTAGTCAAGCAAACTACAACCCGGTGAGCCGGCGTCGACACACGTCGAAGGCTAGACTGGGTTGTGTCACTTTCACTCTACCAAACAAACTTGGGATAATGATGAGAAATCATCAAGTGATGTGTGGACTTAGAGTTAGGATAGCCCAAGCTAACAAGATAGTCACACATGAACAAGTTCAAGACTTGCATCACTTGTGAGCTTAAAGCTCTTCGAAAATAGAAAGCTTGGAATGTCTAAACACTCCTATTTACATGTATAACAACCTAGGTTAGGCTCCTTAATCATATAGTTGATTAGAAGCTCAAGAACACAAGGTTGAATGAAGAAAACACAAGTTTTGAAAAGGTTTTAATCACATCAGAAACATTCAGCCTACTTTGGAGCCTTTTCAGTGAATACCCAGGTCTAAAAATGTCATGGCAAGTCCGTGGGTTCAAACCTAAGACTTATCCAAGGAAGTAGGAAGAAGAATCGAATAATTTCGTTAAGAAATGAGCAAGTTATGCTTGCTTTAGTGGAAGAGGTAAAATCTGCTCGAACTTGAGTTACAACTGATTTTGTGAGGGATTTGAGAGTGCTTGGGAGAGATTAGAAGGAGTTTGGAAAATGTGGAATGCTTGGGGAAGCTTGGTATTTATAATGGAAGAGTTGGGAGGTGGTTAAAGGGTGTTTAATGTGGTCTAGAGGTGATTGGAGGTGAGTTTGAGGGTGGGATCCGTGCAAAATTCGCGAGCCAAAAACAATCTGCCCGCCCAGTGGGTCTTACGGACCGTATGGGTTTCCCCTTACAGTCCGCAAGGACCGGGTCAGGGTGGAAAGTTATTATTTTTGTTGTTTTGTTGACATGTTACGTGCTTAGGTGTTATGTAAAGGCATTTTATGAACATATAAAGTATTTCAAGTATAAGGGACACATTCCATAATGTATGTAAGTATAAAATCAAGGAGATCGAGCATATGCATCGCGTATAAACTGTGTATGAGGTATAGTTGTCACGTATTTGCAAGTATGGTTACGTTTTCGAGTATAATGTATCAGTGTATGTATGTATGAGCATGTATAACAAGTATTGTGATAAATGTATATTCCATTATGATTCAAGTCTCGATTACAAGGATTACAATGAAAAAACGAATACAAGTACAAAGGTTTCCAAAAATAGAATTATAAACGACGCTTTCTAATTATAGAAAGTATGAAATAGCTGGGGGTTACACTCTTCCCTCCTTTAGGAAATTTCGCCCCGAAATTTAGGAAGATGCAACGAAGAGATGCGGATACTTAGTCTTCATATCACTCTCAAGTTCCCAAGTAAACTCAGCGCCACGTTTTCCTTCCCATCGAACCTTGACGATCGGGATTCGACTGCGCCTTAGTTGCTTGATCCTTCGGTCCATGATTTCGACCGGCTTTTCCACAAAATGCAATGTCTCGTTGATTTCAAGGTCTTCGAGTGGAACTTGAAGTCCTTCTTCAGCTAGACATTTCTTGAGATTCGAAACATGAAAAACTAGGTGAACATTGTTGAGCGCTTGGGGTAGGTCCAGTCGATATGCTATCTTTCCAATCCTTTCGAGAATCTTGAAAGGACCTACGTAGCGAGGAGCGAGTTTGCCTTTCTTATCAAAACGAACAACACCCTTCCATGGGGATACATTGAGAAGTACTTGATCACCAACATTAAATTCCAAAGGTTTGCGTCTCTTGTCTGCGTAACTCTTTTGACGACTTCAAGCCTTGAGTAAGTTATCCCGGATTTGTAGGATCTTGTCTGTTGTCTCTTGTATTAGTTCGGGACCGGTGATCTGAACATCTCCAATCTCGTGCCAAAAAATAGGTGAACGACACTTACGACCATACAATGCTTCAAATGGAGCCATATGAATACTGGCGTGATAACTATTATTGTATGAGAATTCTACCAAGGGTAAGTGTGAATCCCAATTGCCGCCAAAATCGATTACGCAAGAACGAAGCATATCTTCCAACGTTTGGATTGTACGCTCGGTTTGGCCATCAGACTACAGGTGAAAAATGGTGCTAAGGTTAAGACGAGTGCCGAGGGCGGATTGAAACGTTTACCAAAGGCGAGAGGTGAAACGAGCGTACGATCAGAGATAATATCGAGAGGAGTACCATGACGACTGATGATTTCCTTCGTGTAGATACGAGCCAATTTCTCGACCTTGTAATCTTCACGAATGGCTAAAAAGTGCGCGGATTTGGTCAAACGATCAATGATGACCCAAATGCTGTCATGACCAGAAGGAGTACGAGGCAACTTGTTGATGAAACCCATAACAATACTCTCCTATTTCCATACAGGAATTTCTGGTTGTTCAAGCAAGCCAGAGGGGCGTTGATGTTCAGCTTTCACCTTGGAACCGGTAAGACACTTTGAGACGTAAAGAGCGATATCTTTCTTCATCCCAGGCCACCAATAAGATGCACAAAGATCGTGGTACATTTTATCAGCGCCAGGATGAATGGAGTATCGGGATTTGTGGGCTTCGTCCATCAAGGTGTTTCGAAGGTTGAGATGATCGGAATCTAAATGCGATCATGGTAGTAAAGGATATCATCGGGCTTAGCTTCGAGTGGGTTTTAGACTCCACAATTAAACTCGTTATCGAGGTTACCCTCATTAATGACGGAAAATTGTGCTTGGTGAATTAACTCGTAAAGTTTTCCCACGATTTGGTATCAACGAATATTCTTACATGAGTCTTACGACTGAGTGCATCGGCCACAACAATCGCCTTACCAGGGTGATAGCGAATGTCACATTCGTAGTCGTTTAACAATTCTACCCAACGACGTTGACGCATGTTGAGTTCCTTTTGATCAAAGATATGTTGGAGGCTCTTGTGATCGGTGAAAACCGTACACTTTGTACCATAAAGGTAGTGTCGCCAACTGTTTAATGCAAAAACAACTGCACCAAGTTCAAGGTCGTGCGTAGTATAGTTTTTCTCATGAATTTTTAGTTATCTCGACGCGTAAGCCATAACATTGTCTCGTTGCATAAGGACGTAACCAAGACCTTGGTTTGAGGCATCGCAATACCCAACGAAATGTAAGACCCTTACTTATATTCAACAATTTAAGTATGGTTTTGACCATAATGGTGTAATTACGTTTACACATACATTTAAAAATCCTCATTAAAATTTTTTTATATTGAAACAGCACAACATTATGTAAATAAGTTCGTCATTTAAAAATGACGATGAAACGTAGCGCGGAAGCTTGTATCTTGATTGTGTTCGGTTCTTCGTTGAGCTTGATCGTCATCCGGCATCTCGAGTTATTCCTACATTTCATAAACCATGAAATGATTAGTCATATAAACTTATATCATGTTTAAATCAAGTTCAACACGAACAAGAAACAAATATTTTTTTTATTTTTTTATTTTGCATGTTTTAGGGGCGTCGCCGTACGCCAGGGCGTCGCGCTACGCCACCCCCTTTTGACAGAAAGTTTTTGAACTGGTGCTGCATATTCCAGCTATCCTATCTCAAACTTGTTATGCACAAAAACTTGCATAACTTTCAAAATACATATCCGTTTTACGATCCGTTTGTTTCTGTGTGATTGTAATTTGATTTCCCATCATGTGGAGTCAAAACCGACATCCAGATTAACAAAATTTGAGATTTTTAAGCCTTCGACTTAATATATATTTATTAAATTTTGACCCGTTCATGTATTTATCAAACAAACATGTTGTTCGATCCTACATTTCTCATGATCCTCTTAATTTAAATGTTATCTATCATACTGAGTTCAATTCACGAGTTTATATACATTCTTAAACACGTTTTTCCTCAGATGCTTATTTTGACCCGTTAAGGGTATTTGAGCAGTTTTCCGCATAATTCACTTTCATTCAATTCTAGCATTATATTACCACATTTCTTATCAATAATATTCCACGACAACTATAATTGTGGTGGATTTTTAATGTGGTAACTATTTGTTTCGAGTTTTATCCCTCGGATTACTATTTTACGACAAGACGCATTTTAAGGCATTTGACTCACAAGAATCATACCTTTCGCTTTTATACTTATCCTAAGTATTTACTTGATCAAATGACTTATTTCTAAATAACCCATAGGTCGTTTGCTTGATTTATCGAGCAAGAGCGTTTTGGTCACTTTAGTCCCACCTTTTATGACGAAGGACTTTCATTGACATGTTTGACCAAAATCGCACCATCTAGTTATAATATAATTTACACATACCTGACTCGGGTCTAAGTATTGACCCGTTTAATACCTTGCCTTAACAAATTGCTAACTAATAACAACGAAATTTCCATATGCTGGTTTACCCTGTGAGCATAAGACTCGACAAGCACTTATTAGTTGTTATTGTCAAATGGTGTCAACATCACCATCTGACCCGTTTGGTCTAAATGAACAAACATTTTATATTCATAAACCACATGGTATTTATGTACCAAAACACACATTTGACCCATTATGGATTTTCACCATAAGGTCGTATCTCTTAAATCCTTTTTCTGACATTTTTAACCCATCTCGGCTTACGCCATAGGGTACCTTTTTAGTCTCAATTTACATTCGTCAACACGTGACTAATTTACCAATTTACCCTTTTTCTCAATACGAGTTACATCATAAGGTCACATTTCAAAAATTCATTGTATCTTCGTCATTTCATGACTAAATCACCGTTTTACCATTTTTACCATCAATTATGGTTTTTCATCTTTTTCACTTGTTCCGATCCATATCCTTTTTTGTCGGAACATCATATTGGAATATTAATTTGCCTTATTCATATTTATAACCCATACAATAATGAGTATTCTATAAGAAGGGTGTAAGCTTTACTTACCTTACATCCGAATTATGCTTTTCCTTCACACTCGATTTGTTTGACCTGCTTCCTTCCTAAGCTTCCACCCAGCTTGTTAAGCGTCAAACTATCATTGTAGTTTGTAAGATGGTTAGCTTAGTCATAATCATTTACGACTATTCCATCCTACGATTTCATATCGAATTTATCATTCGATCATATCATTGGTCAGTTGCCTATTGACATAAGTATTTACACGATGTAGCTCAACTACTCGTTTAAGTACATTGTCAAATATCCGGTACGCATTATTCTTATGCTACCATTTTAGCTACTTATTAAATCAAGTTATCGAAATCATAACTTATTATATTATCATTACATCAATCATTCTTAACACATGATGATATCAAACATCGTTTTAAGATGAATCTATCATCATTTTCATTTTATCATAAAAAAACCCATTTCATAGAAAGTATGATTATTATATACTCAAACACAAAATTTGTTCAAGTAGTTCCTTATTACTATCATGTATGATGATTCTAAACACAATTATATCATCAATTTCATCATATGATCAAAACCCACTAATCCTAATGTGGTAAATCATCAAACATTCAATTCATAGCTTCATATGTATAATTTTCACTTAGGGTTTTGTTCCTAAGCAAGTATACATCACTCATTCAGCCATAGCTTCTATAATCCATACATAATTTATGATTATGATGTTTCTTAAGTTTCACACTTCACAAATCATCAAAATTCGACATACCTCATGATCCCCTAGCTTGGTGATCGATAATTTAGTTCATGCACGATTTGAAGATCCGACTTTGATCTCCAATTTGATGATTTGAGATGAACTAGGGTTTCCCCCTTTGTCTTGCTCCTGGTCGTTACACACACACACACACACCTTTTGTGTGTGTTGTGTTTTATTTTTAATTTTATATATTTAAGTTTCAGCTTTTCCTCTTTTGGTCCCTCATGTTTGAGGTTTTATTTTTAAAGAGCTACAACTCATTATTTTATTACTATTGTATGTCACTAACTAGGTTAATTTATTCCTAGTTAGTTTTTTTACGGTTTCACTTTACCACTAATGGTATTTTATCCGCTCTTTAAATGTTGACGTGGTTTGATTACCAAACCCGTTTTTGGGGTGTTACACGAAATCGTCGTTCCCATCGGGGAGGGTAAGGATAGGAGCATCACAAAGCATGTCCTTGAGCTTTGGAAAGACTCATCTTGTTCAGGACCCCAAACAAAAGGTTTATCTTTTTGGGTCAGAGACATTAAAGGAACGGCGATTTTGGAGAAGTTTGAGATGAAACGACAATAATACCCAGCTAGGCCAAGAAACGAACGAATTTCAGAAGGCGATTTAGGTGCAATCCAATTCTTCACAGCTTCTATATTTGTGGGGTCAACATGACTACCGAGTTCATTGACGGTGTGACCAAGGAATTAAACCTCTTTTAGCCAAAATTCACACTTGGAGAATTTGTCATAAAGACGTTCGGTACGCAAAAGCTGAAGGATAAGTTGCAATGTTGCCCGTGTTCTTCTTTCGTCTTGGAGTAGATGAGAATATCATCACTGAATACAATTACAAAATGATCGAGAAAAGGCTTACACACGCGGTTCATGAGATCCATGAACACTGCAGGTGCGTTAGTCAGACCAAAAGGCATGACCACGAACTCGTAGTGTCCATAACGTGTGCGGAATGTAGGTTTAGGTACATCTTCTTCGAGGACTCGAAGTTGATGATAGCCAGAACGAAGGTTGATTTTCGAGAAAAAAGTCGCACCTTGAAGTTGATCGAAGAGGTCGTCAATGCGAGGAAGAGGATATCGGTTTTTGACAGTAAGCTTGTTGAGCTCACGATAGTCGATGCACATCCGAAATGATCCATCTTTCTTCTTGACAAACAAAACGGGAGCGCCCCAAGGAGAAGTACTAGGGCGTATAAAGCCTTTATCAAGAAGTTCTTGAAGTTGGCTTAATAGCTCTTGCATTTCCGAGGGTGCAAAACGATAGGGAGCCTTTGCAGCAGGAGTTGCGCCAGGGATGAGGTCAATACGAAAATCAACAGATCGAGGAGGCGGAGGACCAGGAAGATCCTCAGGGAAGACCTCAGGAAACTGACAAACGACGGGGACATCACTTATGCTAGGACCCTTGTCTTTCTTTTCCACAACATGGGCTAGAAAGGCAAAGTACTCCTTACGAAAGTATTTGTTTGCTTGAATACATGACATAAGCTTAAGACCTTTAGAAGGTTTCTCTCCATAGACGTGCAATGAATCATCGTTAGGAAGAGGAAGGCGGATGAACTTTTCTGAACAAACAACTTCGGCACGAACTCGCCTAAGCCAATCCATGCCTACTATGATATCGAAGCTTCCCAATTGCATGGGTATGAGGTCAATTGAAAATGTATGATAATTAAGATTCAAGGAGCAATTAGAAAGGACGGAATCAACAGTGACGGATTTCCCGTTAGCAACTTCGACGGAGAATGGATTTAGCAACTTAGAATGCATGCACTTAAGCAAGGGTTCAAATTCAATAGACACGAAACTTTTATCGGCACCAGTATCAAATAGGCATGAAGCATAAATATGGTTGACAAGGAACGTACCAGTGATGACGTCATTGGAGCTTTGAGCCTGTGCAAAGGTAAGCACGAAAGCTCGTCTTTAGCAGGCTGAGGCTGCTGCTGTTGTTGAAGTTGAGGCTGTTGGTTGAGTTGGGGACAAACGTTGGCAAGATGGTTGAGATTGCCACACTTGTAACATGCTCGCACAAGAGCAGTCTTACATTGAAGTTGGTTGGGAATCAAATCTTGATCTTGGGTGGTTCTGAGGGGTTGAGGACAACGGTCGGTGAAATGCCCAAATATGTTACAGTTCGCGCATTTGCGACATGGGGCGGTTGCAAGATGGTGGTAGGTGCACTGATCATACTTGGGCCAAGTCCCGGTGTAGTTTCTCTAGGGTGGTTTGGTGTTTGGGGTAGTGGATATGGAGTTCAATGGTGTTGGGTTGGGCGGAGTAACGGCCGCACAATTCTGAACAGAAGCCTTCCGCTTCTTGTTCCTGTTGTTGTTTTTCTTGGCTTGAGAGGATGAGGGTTCAGCAGTGGTGGTATTGGTGGTGGCTTTATGCGCGCTTTTCATTGATGCCTTTGCGACGTTCTTGTTCTCGACATGGTTGCTGTTAAGGCGAGCGGCTAAGCGGTAGGTTTCCTTAATAGTCGTTGGGAAGGCAGCTTCTACGAGGTTCATGAAAGAATCGGGTAGGCAGTGGATGTTCTTCTCGATGGCCTTTTTAGTGGTATCAACTTGGCTATGGCAAAGGATGCTAAGCTGCTTGAATCATAGGGTTAAACCATCGCTATCATCCCCATTTTGCTTGAGGTACCAAAACTCGGGTTCCAGCTTCCTAAGCTCATGAGGAGGGCATAACTCGTCCCTCATGATCTTATTCAATTCGGACCATGACAACGCGTGGGCGGCATCATCCCCTATTGTGCTACGTTCAGAGGTCCACCACTCGAGAGCTCTCGAGCGGAATACCCCCATGGTGTTTTGGGTGCACAAGTCATCGGGGCAGCCACTTTGGCGGAAGGTAATCTCCATGGCTTCAAACCAAGTCAACAACGCAATCGCACCATCATTACCTGTAAACTCCAGGGGTTTGTAGGCAATGAATTGCTTGAAAAGGAATTGCGACTTCGGCTTTTCAACCATGGAGTCCACAGAGCCATGTAGTGAGTCGGTATTGGATTGTATCTTACTGACTATGTCAGGTATAACTCTGGCCATTTGGTCGGCCATCTGTTCAGCGACGAGGTTTACGAGTTCCTGCTTGGAGATAGAATGGGAACTCTTCTTGGCCTTCTTGTGTTCATCGGATGAGTTTGGAGAAGACATCTAGGGTTGAAATAGAAAGGTAAAGGATGAGACTTGATCATAATGTAAAAATAAGTTTTGCAAGTATAAGCATGGATATTTCAAGTATGTTGCATGTATTTGACGAGTATTCAACATGTATTCAATAAGCATAATAACGTATGAATGCGTATAAAGAGTATAAATTTAGTTTGTTCACAAGGATTACTATTGTTTTTTATTGCGAGAGACGTGCGAATTTTGTAACGGTTCGAAACGAATAAGGTAACAAGTATAAAATTACATAAATTTTAGTTAACATAAAAGATTGGCTTTTTGGGTAGAGAAACCGACTATTCCAAAGTGATTCGTAAGATCTTTCGAGTTAGGGACATGTTTTGGCCTAATAGGTAAAATACTCTCGTCGAGAAGCGATTAACGGTATTTTACCTTTCCAGTTACTACATGTCCCTAGTTGATCGAAAAGTCGAGACTTTGGCGAGATTGAAAATTGAGGAACGGGACTAGTTGACAAGGTGCGGGTTGCACCCCAAACTTGACAACATCGTACCCTAAGTGTGGTTGTTTCTTACTAAACGAGGAGCATATTCCGACTCGTTTGTAAGATCCACTATAGTATGAAATGGAAGTTTTTCCATCAAGGTGTGGATGTCACTCCTAACTTGATGGCATAACTTTGTGAAAAATCAATTACGCGGACTGAGGGATTTCACCAAAAATTGTTAGCCATTGGGCCTATCTTGGTGCAAATCGCCTCGTTTGCTTCACGAGTGTCTTCAAGTCTTCAAAGTGTATTGTATAAACGTCTTAGGAAAGACTTTATGTAAGTATTAAGACCAAAAGAAAGGAAGAAGCAATGAAGGAAGAATAAAGCTTTAAACACGATATAGGAATGGTCAAAACGGGACGCTTAAACTATAGACTAGGTCGAACATGACAATTCTACCTAATTCCCTATAGTTAGGGCTCTGATACCAATCTGTCACACCCCAACCGAAGGCGGAAACATCGAGGCAGGACGAAAGAGATTGCTCATTGCTCATAACGCTAATATCGACAATACTTAATTAATCCAAATTTCATTTCATGAATAAATTGTCATTACAATACAAGGAAAAATTCAAATAACATAACAACATTTGACAAAATTTGATACGACAAAATAAACCTATCGTCTATGTGTGTATCTAATCTCAACGCTACTTCAATTTCATAGCATCATCTTCATCAACCTGTAACATGTTTTAAAATAGAGTTCAATGCAAAAGCAAAGGCGAGTACACAAGTTTGGTGATACATAGCATAAGTATAAAAGCATAACTCGAATCCACATGTTAATCGTATGCAAGGTAAATGCTAATCATGCAACACTAGGCCAAACCCGAGTTTCCACAAGTATAATGAGCTTCCCTCGTCACAAAAGCAACGTGACAAAAAAGAATGAGTATTATTAGGCTTAACATAACCCCGACGGGTGGTGTGCTACTCCTATAGCGCTATATATGTCAAGTTGGGCTAGCTAAGTTAATGATCAAGCATGTATGAGTCTAGCATGTATCTAAGCATAACAAGTATCATGTATTAACGGATTGAGCATGTAAAGCATAAGTTGTGATTGGTGCATTTTGATAGGTAAACATGTTATAACCCAAAAAGTGAGAAAGCGGTAAATGGGTCTAGTGTGCTCACGGTTTTGCAAAAGTGTTCCACTTAGAGAAATCCCGCGAGCTTGTTGTGATTAAGGTTTGGCACATTGTCCTTCTACACGAAAAACATAGGTATGAGTAATGAGTTTGACGGAAGACTCGGATTATCGAGCATGAATAAAGAATAAAGTACAAAGATATAAAAATAGTCACTAAGGTCTAGCAATCGTTTGTGACACTATGATAACCCATACGGGTTTGATGTGATTTCATAGGTTTGGAACCTATTAGAATCGTAACGAGGAACTACACACTTTTAGTGATAAACTTAATAACTTGACAAGTGATTAGTTATTAATTATCAAGGGTTCGGTTTTTAGGTTCACTATAATATAGTCCATAGATATATACATAATAATATGCTACAACTAACAAGGATAATCATAGAAGTCATGTAGGAGGTAAGAAACCATCCGTTTAGGAACCTCGTATAAGTTCACCACTTCACAAGTTGTCATAGACAACAAGGAGGGTCAAGAACAACATTAACAACAAGAATGTAAATGTATGTTGTCATTATACCAACTAGTCAAGCAAACTACAACCCGGTGAGCCGGTGTCGACATACGTCGAAGGCTAGACGGGGTTGTGTCACTTTCACTCTAGCAAACTAACTTGGGATAATGATGAGAAATCATCAAGTGATGTGTGGACTTAGATTTAGGATAGCCCAAGCTAACCAAGATAGTCACACATAAACAAGTTCAAGACTTGCATCACTTGTGAGCTTAAAGCTCTTCGAAAACAGAAAGTTTAGAGTGTCTAAACACTCCAATTTACATGTATAACAACCTAGGTTAGGCTCCTTAATCATATAGTTGATTAGAAGCTCAAGAACACAAGGTTGAATGAAGAAAACACAAGTTTTGAAAAGGTGTTAATCACATCAGGAACTTTCAGCCTACTTTGAAGCCTTTTCAGTGAATACCCAGGTCTGGAAATGCCATGGCAAGTCCGTGGGTTCAAACCTAAGACAGATCCAAGGAAGTAGGAAGAAGAATCGAACGATTTCGTTAAGAAATAAGCAAGTTATGCTCACTTTAGTGGAAGAGGTATAATCTGCTCGAATTTGAGTTGCAACTGATTTTGTGAGTGATTTGAGAGTGCTTGGGAGAGATTAGAAGGAGTTTGGAAAGTGTAGAATGCGTGGGGAAGCTTGGTATTTATAATGGAAGAATTGGGAGGTGGTTAGAGGGTGTTTAATGGGGTCTAGAGGTGATTGGAGGTGAGTTAGAGGGTGGGATCCATGCAAAATTCGCGAGCCAAAAACATTCTGCCCGACCAGTAGGTCTTACGGACCGTATGGGTTTCCCCTTACGGTCCGCAAGGACTGAGTCAGGGTGGAAAGTTATTATTTTTGTTGTTTTTTATTTGTGACGTGCTTCGGTGTTATGTAAAGGCATTTTATGAATATATAAAGTATTTTAAGTATAAGGGACACGTTCCATAATGTATGTAAGTATAAAATGAAGGAGATCGAGCATATGCATCGCGTATAAAGTGTGTATGAGGTATAGTTGTCACGTATTTGGAAGTATGGTCATGTTTTTGAGTATAAAGTATCAATGTATGTATGTATGAGCATGTATAACAAGTATTGTGATAAAATGTATATTCCATTATTATTCAAGTCTCGATTACAAGGATTACAACGAAAGAATGAATACAAGTACAAAGGTTTCCAAAAATAGAATTACAAACGACGCTTTCTAATTATAGAAAGTATGAAATAGCTGGGGGTTACAGTCTCCCCTCCTTTAGGAAATTTCGTCCCGAAATTTAGGAAGATGCAACGAAGAGATGCGGATAATTAGTCTTCATATCACTCTCGAGTTCCCAAGTAAACTCAGTGACACGTTTTCCTTCCTATCGAACCTTGATGATAGGGATTCGACTGCGCCTTAGTTGCTTGATCCTTCGGTCCATGATTTCGACCGGCTTTTCCACAAAATGCAATGTCTCGTTGATTTGAAGGTCTTCGAGTGGAACTTGAAGTCCTTCTTCAGCTAGACATTTCTTGAGATTCGAAACATGAAAAACTGGGTGAACATTGTTGAGCGCTTGGGGTAGGTCCAGTCGATATGCTACCTTGCCAATCATTTCGAGAATCTTAAAAGGACCTACGTAGCAAGGAGCGAGTTTGCCTTTCTTAACAAAACGAACAACACCCTTCCATGGGATACATTGAGAAATACTTGATCACCAACATTAAATTCCAAAGGTTTGCGTCTCTTGTCTGCGTAACTCTTTTGACGACTTCGAGTAGGGATTGCAAAAATACCCAAGCCCGACAGGTATACCCGAAACCCGACACAAATGGGACGGGTATACCCGATACCCGACGGGCATTGGGCCGGGTATGGGATTAGTTTTAAAAATTTTCTCGGGTATGGGTCGGGTATGGGATTAGGTGATACCCTACCCGATTACCCGAAACTACATACCCGTTTACGCAAACTATATACCCGATTTTTCTAATTTATTTTATATTTTTATTTTCCATTAACCCTTGTCTATTAGTGACTTTTTTAGTATTTTGATAATGTGAAAAAATAAATTTACTTTTAGTATATGCATTTGATAATAGTATTTATATTTTGTATGTTGTGAAGTATATACATGTAAGTGTATGGTATTATAAAGTTATTATGAATCTATGATAAAATTATATTATGCAATGTACAATTTTTATTTATAATAGTTTTATAAATAAAGTAATATAATAATTACACTAGTAAAAAAATTGTATTTAGAAATCCCAACGTATATCTTTTAACAAACTAATGGGTATACCCGATACCCGACGGGTAATTGCCGTTCGTGGTATTGGGTGAGGGATGATTTATAACCGGGTATGGGATTACCAATACCCACCCGAACCGGACCCATTGCCATCCCAAACTTCGAACCTTGGGGAGGTTATCCCGGATTTGTTTATGGTCATAACATCAGATTATACAAAAATTCCTTTTCTACATCATATAATGACTGAAACGCCCTTACGAGGCATAGTTTCATTTTAAAACCATAACAGGCACATAAGTTGGTATCCTACTGATATCACAACTTATTCAAAGTATATTGGCATGTAGCACTTGTCATAACTCTAAGGTTACCCGGATCGCATTTATGCGTTCGGTTAAGCTTATGTAGACTTTTTACGTAAGTTTACCGAAACGGGTCAAATCTTATCATTTTAATCTCAATTCCAGAATGTATATTGTTTACCCATATCATACAAGTCCTAGCACTTGTTGGGTTTAAACTACATTCCATTCCGGTCACCGCTTAATCAAGCGTATCGTACCGATTTCATTAAATTAAGTTAGTCGGTCTAAGTCAATCACTTAAATAAAGACCCGCTAACCATCTAATTGGTTAATAATACCATTCACTCCGAACTAGAGACTTCCGATAGATTGCATCCAAGCTAGTTATTTTGTATAGGACTGTGCTTATCTTATTTTCTTGATTAAAGGACTTTTACTAAGCCAGATAAATACTCTTAACCTATTTTCTCTATACGGGCTTGGGATACGGTAAATATTACCGCATGGTCGGATATGGGATCAAAGACCAATGTGTCAGGAATTAAAATAATCTGTTTGAATTCGTATTGCTTAATATTAAACATTGGGGGTTAATGCGACCCGTGTCCTGGATTTCCTCGGTTCATTTAATTGCAAATGGCCACGACCTAAGCGCGGGGTGTAGGCATACACCTGACAGATGCTAAAATATTTTATAACCCAATATGGGTATACCTAATAAAGGTATTAAAGTGGCATGTCGGTTAATCACGATCTCGGCATAGTTTCCGGATCCTAAATGTATTATTAGCATGTAAAACTGATAACATGAGACTATAGTTTGTCCAAAGTTATTTATAAAAGTATATTACTAATGTGTACATGGAAATGCTTTTGAAATGTGTTCAAAACGTGTCGGTTAAATTTGTATTTACCAGTGAAAACTGACGTATTTCAAAAGGCTAAGCGCAGGTAGCAAGGATACGAAATAGGCTGGAAGTACTCGGTGAAGCTTAAGAGGAATTTGCAACTCCTTGCTTAGAAAGCCCATAGTCTGTCAAATTTCATTTTGTAATATTCTTGATCCGCCTGTGGATCAATTACAAACGTTGTATATTATTTTTGAACTTTGAACAATACGTTTGTAATAATTTTATTCCAAGACTTTCGCTGTGTTACTCTGTGTTGTTTGGTTATGATGATATCAACATACATATAATATTCCCACCGGGCCCACCGGAACATACGTGGAAATTGGGGTGTGACTTAACAACATTTCAATCTTCAGCAACCCCTGTTTCTTGATCTAAATCAAGTTCTGCACATACTCAGAAATTTATAAGCAGACATTTCTATGCAACAGGGAGAGTACCATATGAATTTCTTGGTACATCCAAGTACTTGTACTTGGATCAAAATTCAAATTTCTTCATCTTTTGATGATTAGTCAAATTTCAAGAGGGGTTAATAATTTTTAATTTGAAAAACAAATAAAACAATCTTGTGGCCAGGCAAGCCCAAGGAAAGCCCGTGATGGGCATAGCCTTACCCAGAGTATATATAGTAGCTTATTCATTTCTAGGGTTAGACTTTTGGACTTCTCTAGAGAGCCTCCATCTTGTACCAGAGGGTTTTGCTTATTTAAGTAATAGAATTGTGTGCAAGTGTTAAAGTCGAATCAATATTCTTTCATCTTTTCGGTTTTTTTAATCTCACCAAGTTTGGATTCCGCCAATCCTTGGTGATCGTGTGATATTCGGGTTTTTGGGACTTACAATACACAAATTCTTTTTGTGTTTATACACATTTTAATGGTTAGAGTTAATTAGTCTCTATCAAGAACCATAATTAACCAAGTACTAGTCTAGCATGCTAACAAAACTGAGAGACTTAACGTGAGACATTAAAACTCAAATAAAGTGTTATAAATGAAACTCTACTCAAGAGTTTGCCACCATTAAGATCCCCCTTAATAATTTTACTAAATTAATTTCCATTCATATTATTCTATTTTCCAACAGAGTTGGTTGTTCATGGAAAAAAAACAAGGACTTTAAAACATTTAGGTTTGGAGGTTATGGGTTCAATCCTCGAGGCCCTGACGGTTATAAATTAAGTATTATATATAAGTTCTTATAATTATAATACATTAAAATTATCCATGGAAAATAAATTCTGTAAATCAGTAACATGCTGAATATATTTAGTAGTGTAAAATATAAGCTTTCAAATACACATAACAAAACAGATTTACCCTCATTTCATCAATTCTACAAAGGAGGGTGAAATTTTGATACGACGGTCAACAACACCGAACCCGTTAATCGTTTTTGTTAAAGGCGATTTTTATTAAACCGCTCTAACAAAACACAAGAGCCAACAAAATACAACATCACGTCAATCAGTGGCGGATCCAGAATTTTTTTACTTGTGGGTACACCTTTTATCGGTAGTTAAATTTTTCACAACCAAACAATAAAATATTTGGGTCACGACAGGTCTCACAACCAAAATTGAATTGAATTCGTGCTTATAAATGATTATAACAACTTTTTAACACCAAATGCAACCAATTTATTCACCAACCAACCTTCCTTAGCAAGATGCTAAAAGAGACCAGAGAACGAGTGTACAAATTCTCCTAATCCTAGATATTGTTGCCAAGACCAAAAAGTACAAGCAGAAACAAAACCAATTTAGGTACTACCACAACATCAAGGCTAGCTTGCATCCACCCCATAACAAGGATTATTGCATTAATTTATTAAATAAGTTATTACCTTCAAAAATTACAGAAAGCATACTTTGTGTTTGAAAACCCTTGCACGTCACATCATTTACTCCAAACTAGTTTATTTATAACGTTTAATCCGATCATATAGACCCCATATGAGGGCATTTTGGTCATTTTGTAAATACACATAAAAAATAAAAACGTTCTTTTTGAAAAAAATATATAAATACATAAATCACATGCTTTCTTTCTCTCTCTCCTTCTCTCCCTCTCTCTAACTTCTGGTGCCACCACCACTACCTTACCACCATTTTCCACCACCGCCACTAGCACCACCTGCCCCCACCACCTCATCTATATCTTTCTTCTCTCTCTCTCTCTCTCTCACACACACACACACTCATACTCACACACTCTCTCTCATACACACACAAAACTCACCCCATTCTACAAACCATTGATCACAAGATCTAATGACCACAATCACCACCAATACTAACAATGATTCCCTACCATCAACACCACCAACAATCATCAGTAACGGTGACAAAAACGGCCCCACATTCAACACCCCAACAATCACCACCAATGGTGACAACAAACATGAACATTGCCACGACCATCAACGTGACAGACAACGCTGCCCCACCCCTGCAGATCTGTAAATTGCTACTTAGGTAGCCACTATAAACGCGGACAACGACTGCCCCACATCCACGACCATCAATGGTGACAATGACTGCCCCTCAAAATTTGAAAAAAAATGGCATTTAGGTGAGCCTCGTTCCAACTTACAATGGGATAACCATAAATAGTTAGTGTACCATTGAGGTTGTAACTTACAATGGGGGTCTACATTCAAAAAAGGTTAGGCGACAGTGTAGGTGGTGGTTAGGTTACACGACAATGGAGGTGGTGTTGCGATGGGACTGTATGACGAAGGGGGAAGGGAAAAGGATGAGTATGCCCTCACGTGGGGTCGACATGACCTAGTTTAACGTTGAAAATAAATAAGGATTTGGGCAAAGGGCGTAAAATGCAAGTGTTTTAAACATAAAGTACGTTTGTTGTAATATTTGAAGATAAAGGACACACTTTGAAAGCTAGTATAAACATAAACGATGTTTTTTGTAACTCTAAATCATTAGTAGTTGGCTACCACATTATTTTTCTTGATCACCTTTTCTTAAGTTATTTTTTATAGAGTAAACTCAAACTCCTTAAGATTTAAGTGAGTTTGGAAACATTGATAATCATAATCGACCCGCTACTTTCGTTTTCCGGAAAACAATTAACCGAACCGCTGCTTTTTAATTTGGTTCGGTTTTTCCATTCGTTTTTGTCTGTCAATTTAGTTATAGGTAGGTTAATTCGGTTTTTTTACATACCCCTACTACAATGTTGGCACACATCCTTATCACTCTTACCAAGCAATGAACTTGGTTCATTATATCCGGAATTTAATATAATAATCACAACATTGAAAAAGCTAAAAAAAACTTAGTGGAGACCGCATGATATTCACTGGTTGGTTGGTGCATTTTAGTGTGCTCACGCAGGTAAAACTTTTTCATTTTATATATGGATAATTGCAATAAATTATTAGGTAGCCGAATTTATGGTTAAAGGTCATAATCCCGAAAAGAACTTCACCCAAATTCTGTCCTAAATTCTAATATTCGTACTGTGGAATGAAAATTTTTTGATATCTGACATTTAAATTAAATTTATTATTATGTAATCTTCTGCAAAAAAAAAAAAAAAAATAAATAAATAAATAATAATCAATGGAACGACATGCTAACTAAAAGAAGGATTATATATATATATATATATATATACCTGAAATAAGATCGTTTTTTTATATTAAATATATATTTAGTTTAACATTTCTTGTCACAAACAAAGAGTTCTACCTTCACACTTTCATGAAATATAACGTTTTATTTCAATATGCGTCACCTCATTCTCACCTATCTATAGCTCCCTGATAACTAACATAAAATGAGATAAAGCCCCCGATCCACCAATGGCGCTCCCCTTTTATTAACTAAAATTTGATTTGGCCCCACATAAAGTCCGTTATCCCTCGTTATTGTAATGGCGGAGAATCAATAGCGCCGCCCATGGTATGTTGTGGGTGCTCTATTGAGTGAAGGATTGCTGAGATGGGGGGCCCAATGACTCCCATACCATGCAATCTTATAACTAATAATTAATGGAGTTGGGTGCTCATTTGAAAAAAAAAAACAAGGCTTTAAAAACATTTAGATTTGTAGGTTATGGGTTCAATCCCTCGAGGCCCCGACTCTTATAAATTATGTATTATATATAAGTTCTTATTATTATAATGCATAAAAATTATCTATAGAAAATCTACTTGTATAAATTTGTAACATGCTGAATATATTCAGTAGTGTAAGTGTAACTGTTAAATATAAGCTTTCAAATACACATAATAAAATAGATCTATCCTCATTTCATCTATTTTTGAGATGACGGTCAACAACACCGAACCCGTTAAGGGTTTTTTTGTTAACACTTTATTAAAATGCTCTGACGGATCCAGGAATTCACCTCTTCTCGTAGTTTAATTTTACAACCAAACAATAAAATATTTGGGTCACCACAGCTCTCAAATTTATCACAACCAAACACGGAACTGAATTTGTGCTTTTAAATGATTATAACAATTTTTTCAACATCAAAACGCAACCGATTTTATTCACCAACCCGCCTTCCTTAGCAAGATGCCAAAAAAGACCAGAGGATCATGTTACATACTAAACAAGAGAACTCAACCCAAGAGACTAGTTTGGCAGCTGTGAGAGCCTATTTGGTATATAAACGCCACATCAGTTGCTGATACAATCAATGTGGGACAAGTCTCATACCTTACAAGGGTTTCAGTCCGTAACAAATCAGAGTACTAATTCGCCTAATCCTAGTTATTGTTGCCAAGAGCAACAAGTACAAGCAGAAAACAAAACCAATTTAGACACTACCACAACATCAAGGCTAGCTGCATCCACCCCATAACAAGCTCCTTAATTACTTCTGTGTGCCCAATAAGTTTCTGGATCCAAGTCATCTAGCAACCTATATGATGAAGAACTTCCTTTCACCACATGTGGAAAGGATTATTACATTAATTTATTATATTAGCAATAACCATTTTTCTTTTTAAATAGTACCAGATTTTGTAATTATTTTATGAAACTTAGATAATATTGTTTCAAGAGAGGCAACTAAAATTAGAGGGGTGACTTGTGGTATTTTAAATAACAGAGACAAGCAGGATTAAAGAACGCTAGAAATTTGGGAAGGATTTCTGAAATATATTTGCTTGGAGATGGGAAAGAAAATTACAAAGTGAAAACTGGAAATTGTATGCTACTAAGCAAAAGTTTATGCTACTTTGGTATAACTTAAATGGAAAACATGAAGAAACTGAACCCATGTTTCTTGGTTACAGACATTGAAATTATATATAATATATTGGTAAAGGATCATGTACAATAGAGAATTTTGTACGAAGTGTAGGAAGACAATCATGACTACACATTTGTTTTTCTCAATTTAAGAAAGAGAAGGGTATGATGGTCTTTTCTCCCTTTAACTAGTTTCCACCTTGATTTTCAAACGGCTATAACTTTTTCATATGTTAATATTTTAAAAAAAAATTACACCGTATTAACGAGCATTTCATTCTCTTTAATTCGAGCAGCCTATTGCTATAGTATTCTTAAAAATAATTTATAGGACTTTAAATACCCATTACGTGATTACGTGATTTTTGAATACCCATTACGTGATTACACATTCAACATAAATCATTACGGATTCATTGTAAATTCATTACGTGATTACAATTTAATATGATTTGTTATAACAATGTTAATACAATTATGCTTATTACGTGATTACACATTCAATAATAAGAACTTGATTGTTTATGCTTTATACGTGGTTAAATCTATAATATATGACATTATGTTGCTATTATAGGTTGGTTTGGCTAATGTTTTGTATATAATTTATGCTTAATACGTGATTATACCTTAAATATTAGGTATTTCCATATGAAATATTATGTGTTACGTTACGTAATCACCCAATATAGTTTCACATAAATACTATAATTAAATCATGTAATCACGAAATGCGTATTTAAAATCACGTAGTTATGTAATTTACATAGTAAACTATTGTTACGTAATTACGTAATCACTTAGCCTAATGAAATCAAGTAATCACGTAATGGGTATTCAAAATCACGTAGTCACTTACTAGGTATTAAAAACCACGTAATCACGTAATATGGTTTCAAAATCCTTCAAAAAAATTAATGTTAAAATATAGCAATAGGCTGCTTGAATTAAAGAGAATGAAGTGCTCGTTAATATGGTGTAATTTTATAAAAAAATATTAACATATGAAAAAGTTATAGCCATTTGAAAATCAATGAGGAAGTGGGTTTATGAGTTAACAATATTGGATTTTCCTATTTTACCATTTTTCCCACTTGTTCCCTTGTTTTTTATTATGCGAATTCTATATTTGAGGACTACTTAATCTCAACCGTTGATCTTGCAAATTAAGGGTCAAACTTGTCTTCTACACTTGTACAATTATTTCTCTTATAGAATAACCTCTCTCATAATATATAATGTAATATAATAAAATAACAATCGTAAGTTACATGAATATGAATAGTAATTATCCTTATTTTTTTTCTATTTTTTGTCTTTTTATTTTTTTACCCCTTAACTTTTTAGTGTTAACACTTATAGTTCTTAGCTTTTTAAAAAACTTTGTAATCGAGTTTTAAGTTTTTTTTTTCGTTTTATCTTTTTTTTTGTTTTTTTATATTTGTAATTTTTTGTCTTTATTTTACCTTTTACCCCTTACTTTTAGCGTTCCCACTTTTAATCCCTTAACTTTTTAATCGAGTTTTACGTGTTTGTTTTTATATAAGTGTCGGTATAAATTCAAATTAACTTACGTTTAATCATAAAGTTTTATCGAAAATAAGCTGGGTAAAAGATAATATGTGCTTATACTTATTATTATTATGTACATTTTCAGTTGTTCTACATTTTGACGTAAATTTTATTTTTTTATCCGGAAATGAGTCGGGTCAAATATAATACGTTTTCGTTCTTCTTCGTTTTCAATTAGTCTAAGTTTTGATGTAATTCTGTTCGAAAACGAGTCGAGTCAAATATAAAACGTTTTCATTAGACAATATAAATTCGAGTAAATTTATGTTTTGACACCAGCGCAACGCGCTGTACCTATTTTCTTCGTGCTTATTTTTATGGACATGTAAGTATAAATTCAAGTTGATTTACGTTTGACATAAATTTTCTTCGAAAATATGCGAGTCAAATATAATACATTTTTATGCTTATTTTATTTTTGTGTACTTTTTTTGTTTCTTTCTTGATTTTTTTTCTAGACTTTATTTTTTATATTTTTATTTTTTTACTTTTACTTGTGTTTAGTGTTTTAGTTTTAGATTTCTTTTTCATCAAAGTTGTATTTAAGTTAGTGTTTACATTTCCATTTACAATTAATTTAAAATTAGTCCATCCCGTATTTTCAGTTTAATTTATTTTTATGGTTTTTGGTCAATGTAAAATATGTGTCAATATTCTTTTAAGTATATTTCTTTTGATTGTTATACTGAACCAAAATATACATCGACCAAAACCCTGCAACATAGCGCGGGTAATCTTACTAATTAGCTCACATGGGTCAAGTTGGCAACAAAAGGTTTATTATGAAAATTTGACCAGGATAAGAGTCCAACTCGGGATCTCTGAAATAGTTGAACTGACCTGCTGAATTTTACTACAAAACACACGACACCACTAGAATAGTTCCTTACTTTGTGCTAGGGTCCACGTCAAGTTTATTTATGGGTTCATTCAGTATTTATTTTTTATAGCGTCTGCTAAAAATTCGAAACTCAATGGATTCATGCGAACATGTGGACCCCTATAGGTCCGCCCTACGAAGAATCACCTGAAACTACAATCCAACCATCTACCAAGTTACATTTTATATATATAAAACAAAAGGACACCATTGCTCCCAATTAAGAGATGATAGCCTGAACCTGTTTTTTATCCAAAGAAACCCTATTGTGTGAACCCGTTAACGTTTGATTCAACCAAAAAATATTCATTTACAATTAAAATACATTGTTTTTGAGTTGAGAAAACCATGCCGGAAGAAAAAAAAGAATGATCACGAATATCAGTACGAACAAACTTTTTACCATCTTGAAATTTGATTACGACTTTACTAATAATCATTACAAGTGGAAAAGAGGCACTTTATATGCGCAAACATTCACTGTAGATTGTAGTGACGACTTTTAACTGTAACGAGTGTTAAGAACTCGTACGTCACAGCGGGACAATCAAACCAAACTATAGATAAACATACATATGCTAAACCATGCACGCACATTGAGGGGTGTTAACTCGCAAAAATTTAGACAAAAAAAGAACCCAATGTATCTGGAAGTGGAAGCGACAAAATACATTTAGGGGTGTGCAAAGTCAGTTAACTGAGAGTTGGTTAATCAAAAAGTGTTAACCTAACCATAACCGAGAGTTGGTTAACCGTTTGGGTTTGGTTAATTGGCGATTATGGTTCGGTTATGGTTATTTCGGTTATTAACCATTTTTTTGTGTTTTTAGAAAATATATGGTTGTATTCTTGTATAGTTTATTGATGTTTCAAAAAATAAAAACTTCTTAAGTTCTTATATGAGCTATTTTACCTTTCAGAGCATAATTATTTACCAAAAAATGAACTGTGTAGTTCATAACTAATTAAAAACTAATATAACCATATACTCTGGATATATATACTTAGCTCTGTGGATATGTATAATTAGATGTTAATACAACATATAAAAAGGACACAAATAAATAGAAACAAGAAAATAAGAGGGGATGAAAAAAAATATAAAAACTCAACTTACAGTTTTAACTATAACGGAAGTTAGTATTCCGCTTGAAATTATACTGAAAACATTCATGGACTAGTCATTGAAAGCTTGATTTTCTTTTTTCATTTCTCTTCAACACACACTTCCTCATGGTGCATGTATCATAGTGGTTAATTATTAATGGAGGTTATAAAATGCTGAGACCGCTTTTGGTAAAATTTGTATGAACTGCTTCGTGTATTGATTTTGTTAAGTTTATATGGTCACATTTGATGTTGATGTCTCTTAGGTTAATGGGGTAGGTGATGACGTGTAGTGTTTTTGTTCGGTCTAGCGTATACGATTATGGGTTTGTCGCAACGCGCTCGATTTCTCAGCTATATCTTAAGCCTAGGGTGTACGATTATGGGTTTGTCGCAACGCACTCGGTTCTTATATATATATATATATATATTATATTATTATGCTGGAGAACCACCTTTATTGTGAGAACCGCGAGAACCACCTTTATTGCAAAATAAAATCTAAAAAATCAAAAAAGCACTCAAATTTTTTTTTTTTAATATTTTTTTAATAAAAATCGTTATATTTCGTTACAAAAAAAAACTTTTTTTTTCGAGTAACAGTTATCCATGCACATGTGCATATGTATCATAACTTCGACAAATTCAGTAATACGTTATCACTAGTAGACAATTGCACTTTAATTTACAATATCATCCATAATACACTCAATTTTACATTAAATGCACATGTCATTATTATGTATAACAATTATATACCGTGTTTTTGTACAAAAGGTTTGTGATTTTGAATGATGAAGTAAGCTCATATATATGTTTTTTGGTTAGTTATATCTAGTGGTTGATGGGTTCATTATAGTTGTCACTTTATGATGTAATATGTTGATTGGATGATATAAACGGTGTTGATATACATGTAATAAAGTGAAAATATTGGTATTGTATTGTATTATAAATGGTAGGAGGTAATGATATTGTATTATGGATGGTAGAAGGTAATGGAAGTGTATTATGGATGGTATGATAGATGAAAGAGAAAGTGTATTCAAAGTAGTTACCAAAACCCCTTATTTCATGTTGATACATATAGATGCACATGTGCATTTACTTATATTGGTAACGTAAAAAGTAGTGTATTACACATGGTAGTGTAAATGAAAGTACAATTGTCTAATGTTTGTAATGTATTACGGAATTTGTCAAAGAAATGATGAAAATGCACATGTGCATGGTAATGTATATGGATGGTATGATAGATGAAAGAGAAAATGTATTAAATTAGTGTATCAAAACACCTTATTTCATGTTGATATATATAGATATACATGTGCATCTAATATTGGTAACGTAAAAAGTAGTGTGTTACACATGTAGTGTAAATGAAAGTACAGTTGTCTAATTTTGTAATGTATTATGGAATTTGTCAAAAAATGACTAAAATGCATATGTGCATGGATAGTTGGTACTCAAAAAAAAATTTTTTTGGTAAATTTCTTTTATTGTAGTAAATATAGGCTTTTTCAAAAAAAAAAAATTAAAAAAAAACAAAAAAAAATTGGTATTTTTTTAGATTTTTTTAGGTATTATGTTTGTGTTCACACTGAGTTCTCTGCGGTTCTCGCAATAAAGGATGGTTCCTAACGGATCCTTGTAACATAGAAAAACCCTTGTAATTGAGAAAACTTAGAAACTCAAACTCCCGACATTTTTTTATTTTGAAAAAAATCACACATGTAATATACATGTTTTTAAGGGTTTTGAGCAAAAAAAAATCAAAAAAGCGCCGGTGGATATTTTTTTCAAAAAAATAAACAAATTTTCAGCAACGCGACTGTAACATATGTTACACATGAATTTAACATATGTTACACATTCAAAAAAAAAACCTGGCCGGTGCTTTTTTGATTTTTATTGCTCAAAAACCCTTAAAAACATGTATATTACATGTGTAATTTTTTTAAAATAAAAAATGTCGGGAGCTTTGAGTTTCCTAGGTTTTCTCACCACAAGTGGTTTTCTATATATCATTTACCATTATATATATATATATATAGAAGCCTATAGGGTGTGATGACGCTCCAATAACCAGACAATTTATGTTGCAACAATGGTATAGATCTAAGCCTCCTGTAATTTTATTTCTATTACGAGTTTCTTTTTTCAAAGTTTTGTTCCCCGCGGCAGCACCAGGTGTCCAAAATATTAGTTATCTTAAAGTTATGTAAGTAATTAAAATAAAAAAAGATTTATAATCAACTAAAATTCAAATTCTATAATATTTTAAACACTGGATTGGATAAAAAAAGTAAGAAGGGTAAGAACGATTATAGTCCCTTCATCTTGAATTTGGAGAGTTCAGATTAGTTTTAGGAAAATAATATAATGGAAGGGTATAAAGGGGATAAAGGGATCATAAATTTATGAACTTTCCCTCTCTACATACAAGGCACATGTCAATTTCCTCCATCAATTTAAACGTTCATAACTTTTTCATACGACATTCTTTTTAAGAGAAAATTTCACCATAATAACAATCGTTTTTTATCTTTAATATTGTAAAAAAAATAAAAAAAAAACCATTTTAACTGTTTTTTTTTGTATTATGTTAAATGTTCTGCTCATTGTGTTTTTCAGTTGGGTTTTGGTCATTACGTTTTTACCAGAGTTTCTATACATTGTGTTACTATCAAAACTTGTAACACAATGTTGATTTAGATTCAATCCATTGCGTTTTTTATTCAGAACCTATAACACAATGTATGACATAATGAAGATAGTATTATATCTGGGTTATCTATACATTGATGTTATAGGTTCAGGTCATTGTGTTTAATCTGTTATACAATGTGTTTTAATCTTTTGTTTATTGTGTTTTAGTTGTTGTTTATTGTGTTTTTAGCCGGTTGTCTATTGTGTTTTAGTCATGTTTCTATTGTGTCTTTTATCTGTTGTCATCAATTGTGTTTTTAGTTTACTTTCCATTGCAATTTTTAGTTTGATACTCTTATGTTATATGTTATGTCAATTGAGTTATACGTTATGTCCATTGTGTTTTAGTCTGTTGTCTAATGTGTCTTTTACCTGTTGTCATTGATTGTGTTTTTTGTCTACTTTCCATTTTAGTTTTACGTCATTCCATTTGTGTAATACGCAACTGGTTTTTATTTTTTTTTAAAGTATAACAATATGGTACTCTTATCAAAGATAAAAAGACGCTCGATTTTATAGTATAATTTTTTTTAAAATTACCTATAAAAAGTTATGGATGTTTATAAAATGCGGGGAAATAGCATGTGACTTGCATATGCATTTTTTTTCTTTTGTGTATAAAATTAACCTTCCCACTTGATTCTTGCATGGACACTTGTTCACTCTATGATGGCTTCTTACACTTCTTATTGTTAAAGTCCTTTATATTATAATAACAGCTCGCATCCATGGTTTCATTCTCTGTTAACACCAAAATCTTCTGGAACCGCCATGTTATTTGTCGATACCGTATTTACCGTACAACTGCAGATCGTCATAAAATCGGTGTTCGGACACAACATAGGATCCGAACCCCTTTGTTTTGATGGATACAGAGTTTCTGTCACACCCAACCGATGGCGGAAACATCGGATGAGACGAAAACGAGATTGCCCATTGCTCACAACATTAATAAGTGACAATAATTAATTAAACCATATTTGATTTCATAAAAATTGTCAAATACATCAATGCAACAAAACAAAGAAACAACATAACATTTGCAAAGTCATAACAAAATTGATACATCAACATTAAACCTAACGTTAATTTGTGTGTATCTAGTCCTTGCTATATTGTTTTCATAGCATCATCTCCTTCAACCTGTAACATGTTTTAAAATAATGTCAAATGCGAAAGCAAAGGCGAGTACACAAGTTTAGGCATAGCATACGTATACGAATAAGCTTAAACAATCCTCATGGCAAACTAAATCTATACAAGAGCAATATCAAGGCATGCAATACTAATAATCAAACAACGCAATCACGATGTTTTAACATGACCTCACGAATAACACGTTGGAGGTGGATGCGTGAATTCCTATAGCGCTAAGCATGTCAAACGAAGGCTAAAATAGTTAATGACTAAAGCATAGCATAATGAAATCCGAGACAAGCATCAAGTATAAGATTCAAGTATTCATGTGTATAAGATTGTTTGTGCGTTTCATAAAGTTTAAGTGTTCATGATTTTTGTATATGTAAAACATGTTACACCCAAAAGTGTTATAAACAAAAGTGGGTCGAGTGTACTCACGGTTTGTTAGTATTTTCTACACTTGACAATCCGTGAAGACGTTGGTTCGAGGATGACGCCGATATCCTACAAGAGGAAACGAGGCGTATGAGATAGAGTTTCAACGGGAGATTAGGAGTATTCGAGCATGATTAAAAATAAGTTTGATAAAGTATTATGATACGAAGTATTCACTAAGATGTAACCCCGTTTACCTATAGTAACCCTTACGTTGTTGGATGTGATTTCATAGGTTCGGGACCTATTAGAATCGTGACAAAGAATTACATACTTTAGTGTTAAACTTAATAACTTGATAGTTGAATATAAGGTCATTATCAAGGTTTTCGGTTTTAGGATTATAATATAGTTCCATATAGTTATATAATCATGTAGGAGGTGGGAGGATGAACCATCCACTTTGGAAAACCTCTTAGTATCATTTAGTTAAGTAGGAGGTGGGAGGATTAACCATCCACTTTGGACCTCATATGATTGTTCACCACTTCACGAGTCCCCAAAGGTAACAAGGAGGGTCTTAGAATAAGATAATAAGATACAAGAAAGTAAATAACATGAATGTAAAGGCGACACCTAGATACCAAGTAGCCAAGTATAAAACAACCCGGCGAGCACACGAGGACACTTGTCAACGGCTTTGCGGGGTTGTGACACTTTTAGGTCTAGCAAACTAGCTTGGGATCTTGATGAAAATCATCAAGTGATGTGTGGTCTCAAGTTAGGATAACCCAAGCTTCCTTGGTGGACACACATGAACAAGCTAAGAACTTGCATACTTTTGAGCACAATGATCTTCAAAAACAGAAAGTTTGGAGTGTTTAAACACTCCTATTTACATGTTTAACAACCTAGGTTGGTCCCCATAATCATATATGTGATTAGGAGCTCAAGAACACTAGGATGAATGAAAAAGTATGAGATTAAACAAGTTTTTGAAAAGTTAAATCATAACAAAAAGTTCTTGGACATTTTGGGGCATTTCCAGGTCTGGATTCTCCATGGAGAACCCTAGGAATCAACCCAAAGTTTATCCAAGCAAGTAAGAAGAAGAATGAGATGATTTGGTTAAGAAATGAGCAAGATATGCTCACTTTTGTAAGAGGTATACAATCTGCTCGAACTTGGAATTTGAAAGCTGATTTGGAGAGTTTGAGAGAGATTAGAGAGAGATTAAAGTGTAAAAATGCTTGGATTAGATGTGTTTTTATAGGGATGAGTTAGGTTAGTTGTTAGGTGAGTTTAGGTGGGTTATTAAGTGTTAAAAGTTAATAAAAAACTCAAAAAACCAACCCAATCCCACCCAGAAACCCGCTACTGCCGCCCCTCCTTTGCGTTCTAATCTGAACCGGAAACAAAGCTTAAACCGCTTTGTATTTCCGGGTTCCTTCATATGTGGTGTGGGTGGTGGAGTGGTTGAATGCTTGTTTGTTGAATCCGGAGGTCCGGTTCGAATCCCGCGGATCCCGGTTTTATATATATTTTTTATAAATAAAACCTTTAAATAGTTTACATAAATGGCAAGAATAGCCCCTGTAGTTTGAGAACCCAAGAATTACATTTTAAACCTTGGACTTTATTAAAGAAGGATATATATTAACATTTAAATCCTAAATGTTAATATATATAAAAAAAATAGCATTTTAATTATTATTTTTTTGTAAAAAGAAATTAATTAATTTTATTAACATTATATTTTAATTAATTTAATTAATTAACTTAATAAATGAATAAGTAATTATATTTTCGTAACGAATTTAGTTTAACGATTACGAGTTTCACGTTTAAGTCTCGATTACGCATACATACCAAGTTTGCAAGTTATCACACGTTACGATTGAGAGTACCACGAATACGTTGACATGTTTAAAGTATGAACAAGTATAATTAAACATGACTATGATTAACATAATATGGATAAAATACGAGTTTCTCATTACGATCCAAGTATCGGTTTACAATGTTTACAACGAAAGACGAATACAAGATACAACGCTTACTAAAAGTAGAAGTACGATACAAGGTTTCCAAATATAGAAAGTATAGAAACGCGGGGCGTTACAGTTTCCCGGCGTCATTTTTACCGGAGCCCTTTTGATCACTATCTCCTCCTCAAATCGAAAGTCGACGCTCATCGATTCCGACGACTACTTTCTACATCTCGTACAGAACGTTAACTTTCATTACATTTGGGAATTCAATCTCAATACTTTGATCCGTCACATGAGCAGCAAGCATTTGATTCTATTGAGCATTTTTCCCTTATCCAATCACAACAATCAATCGTCCACATCCACCAATTAAACCCACCTACTAGTGATTATACGCATAACACATATATACATATGCCTACATATAGACACATCTATACATACACACATATATATATACATACAAACATACGTATATACACATACATACAAATCTATATGTATTTACATACATATACATAGATACAAAATTCTTCAAAATCTTCACAAACTCAAATTTCCAAAGGAAAAACCCTAAAATTAAGGGTTACAGAATTTTAATAATCCGACGTTTCACGTGTTGGCTAATAATAATTCAAACTTATTTTTTTTTCTTTCCAACAATCCCAGCTTGTAAGAATTTCGATCTTATCGATCTTTTTCTAACGGGGATATAACAGAGTTAGATTTTGTTGATGTGGATGATGACGTGGACACTGACGTGGATGATGTGGATATGTCTTTCTCACCCATTTCTCCCTCTACATCCACCACCACCAAACCACACTCCCACTAGTTTCTCTCTCAACAACCCCCACCACAACCACAACCACCCATCTCCCACCACATAACCACCTCACCTCCATCTACACCGTCCACCACCACCACCACCACCATCGTCATCTATATCGCCCGTCACCACCACCGCCATCTACACCGTCCACCACCATTGCCATCTCTACCAACCTGAAACTCCAATCAAGTTCATGCGTAAATCCCGCCCCGTCGTTCTCCGACTTCTCTCTGGCGAAGAAACTGGAACTCCGACATAATATCTGGAACCAGGTAAGGAATGTTTCAGGTTGGTGAAGATGGTAGTAGTGGTGGGCGGTGTAGATGTAACATTTGTCGAAAAAGGGGTTTTCGAAACCCGCTTCGTTTAATAACCGAACAATCAGTTTTAAATTTTTGTTGTTCATTTATGGCTTATTTTAATTTTAAACGATTCATAATTAATCCACAAATTAGAAGATATAAATTTTAATTGTAAAAATATAAAAATAAATTAATTAAAAAGGAAAACCGACTGCAGGGAGTCGAACCCGGGTCAGCCGGAAATCCCAAAGACTTAACCTTCACACCATCAACCGCTCCGCCACTTTGATTTTCTGATATCATAATGAATCAATTAATTCAAATAATAAAGCGCGGAAGTCAAATTCAGTCAAAATCGCGCCCAAATAGCAGTCGTCGGAAATCCCGACGACTTCGCCGATAATTTACGTTTCCGTCCAAAATAACCGAAGAATTAACTCTAACGACGGTTATAACCGACGTCTGAACCCGCGACATCAGTCGTGAAATCGTATTCGCGAAGACTTCAAAAATGAGAAACTAGCTCGCATCTACATCAGTGAAATCGTAAGCCGTCATGGTGTACCGTTGAGCATTATATGAGATCGTGATGGTCGTTTCACTTCACGAACATGGCAAGCTGTACAAGCCGCTTTGGGTACACGATTAGATCTCAGCACCGCTTATCATCCCCAAACTGATGGTCAATCTGAAGCACCATTCAAACTCTTGAAGACATGCTTCGGGCATGTGTCATAGACTTCAAAGGGAATTGGGACGCTCACCTACCATTAGTTGAATTTTCGTACAACAACAGCTTTCACTCAAGTATCGGCATGGCACCTTTTGAAGCATTATATGGTCGTAAGTGCCGATCACCAATATGTTGGCACGAAATTGGAGAAGCTCAAATCACTGGTCCATAATTAATACAAGAAACAACTGACAAGATTCATCAAATCCGAAACAACCTTTTAGCGGCACAAAGTCGTCAAAAGAGCTATGCTGACAAGCGACGAAAGCCCTTGGAGTTTAACGTTGGCGATCAAGTACTTTTAAAAGTATCGCCGTGGAAGGGAGTAGTTCGTTTTGGCCAAAAAGGCAAGCTAGCACCACGTTACGTAGGTCCTTTCAAGATACTCGAAAGGGTAGGACCTGTAGCCTACAAGCTTGACCTACCAGAGGAACTCAACAGAATTCATCCCACATTCCACGTATCGAACTTGAAGAAGTGCCTCGCCGATGAAAATCTCCATATTCCTCTAGAAGACATTCAAGTCGATGAATCTATGCATTTTATTGAAAGACCAGTAGAAATTATGGACTTCGGGGAAAAACGTTTAAGACGAAGCCGCATCCCAATTGTCAGGGTACGCTGGGAGTCGAAACGAGGACCTGAGTTTACTTGGGAACGTGAAGACTCAATCCGCTAGAAATACCCACACCTTTTTCCTGTAACTACCACTACTTAAATTTCGGGACGAAATTTCTAAAAGTAGGGGATACTGTAACATTAGTCGAAAAACGGGTTTTCGAAACCCGCTTCGTTTAATAACCGAACAATCAGTTTTAAATTTTTGTTGTTCATTTATGGCTTATTTTAATTTTAAACGATTCATAATTAATCCACAAATTAGAAGATATAAATTTTAATTGTAAAAATATAAAAATAAATTAATTAAAAAGGAAAACCGGCTGCCGGGAGTCGAACCCGGGTCAGCCGGAAATCCCCAAAGACTTAACCTTCACACCATCAACCGCTCCGCCACTTTGATTTTCTGATATCATAATGAATCAATTAATTCAAATAATAAAGCGCGGAAGTCAAATTCAGTCAAAATCGCGCCCAAATAGCAGTCGTCGGAAATCCCGACGACTTCGCCGATAATTTACGTTTCCGTCCAAAATAACCGAAGAATTAACTCTAACGACGGTTATAACCGACGTCTGAACCCGCGACATCAGTCGTAACCGCCGGAGAACGGCTGACCTTGAATTGAGACCGGATTCAGACCCCATACATCTCGATACTTCCCTATAAATTCACCCACAATCCACCGGAAACCTTTTCGCTCACAAATCGCACCTTTTCTCGACGAAAATTTACTCGCCGGAAAACATCTGCAAGTCGCCGGAAAACCGAGACTCACATCCACATGGTAATTCTTTCGACTCTTTCTGTTTCAATCATTCGAATAATCTGTCACTAACACAACTCCACCATCAGAAGCAATCCCAGTCAACGTTCGTCGAAATTCCCACCTTCGCCGGAAAAATTCTGAAACTTCCGAAATCACTGAGAGCTGGTACGATCTTTCCAACTCCTATTAAACTCTAATTAAGTATCTCAACTTCGTAATAATCGAACAGAATTTGTTAATTGATGTCGACAGCCGGAGTTCACTTTCAGAACCGACAGACTCTGCCGGAATTCTGTGAACAACACTGATCGGTATATCTTTTTCCCCCAAACCCTTTCCATTCGTTACCTTTAAGTTACTTATAAAGTTTAAAAACCAGATAAGGCATAAACCAGACCAAACAGTCGGACCTTATTTTCTGGGTAAAATCTAACGAAGAAGACGAAGTCGGATTGTATCATAAGATTAATTAAAATCGGTTTTATAAACGGGTTAGACACACAGTCCAGCGGTGGACTGTGTGCAACAAACACACATGCGACGCGAGTTCGAATCCTGTCCCAGCTTTACTCGCTCGAAATAAAAAATTTGCCCTTTTAACTGAACCGGGTTGACTCACAGACCATGTTAAGTATAATAAAAACCGAGTTAATAACCAGGTGAGACACACAGTCCAGCGGTGGACTGTGTGTACGCTAACCCACAGGTCCCGGGTTCGAGACCTGTTGTCAGCACCGGTCCGATACGTTTAAAATCTTTTTAAAAATAAATAATTTTCGGATTTAATTAAATAGTATATAAGTATAATTAAAAACAGAATTATTTCGGGTTAGACACGTAGCTTAGTTGGTAGAGCTGCGTGCACGCGTACGGGAGGTCACCGGTTCGAACCTCGCTCAGAGCAACAATATAACCGACCGAACCGGTCAACGGTCAACGGTCTCGGTCAACGGTCAAAGTCAACATTTTTTTATTTATTTATTTAATTTAAAAATCAATTAAAAATACTTACAAATAACGTTTTCAAAGTTAGAAAGTAGCCTTAAACTCACAAAATTATACCCAAAAATCCTATTAAAATAGTTAATAAAATCTACATACTTACCGTACCTTTTCGTTATTTATTTTGTTAGTTATCTCTCGTCGATCAATCCCCTAAACTCGTGCGCATTCAACATCTTCAAACAAACGTACCCAATGTGAGTGAATCTCTACCAATTCCCCGTTTTAATCACATTTTGGGGTGTATCATGTGTCGTTATTTATTTATTATAATTAAACATTTGTGCATCCATCATGTTCATGATCAAATGTGTATTCAATGTGTATCCATTGTTTGTGTGGTTGAAGTTTAGATTAATTTTATCATTTCAGTACATACATTTCATAGGCCGCCGCTCCCCATTACCTATGAGCGTGAGCTGTTCCCCATTACCTATGAGCGTGAACCAGGCGTTGCCAACATAAGATCGGCTCCGTTTGATTGAGCCTTGATCTCACATACATTTGCATAGGCCGTCCGTTCCCCATTACCTATGAGCGTGAACGGGACGTTGCCAACATATACTTTGTCATTCTTATTTCATGTTTAAGCAAGGTGGTTTGTGATCGTTATGTTTACATACATTTGTTCATATATGATTATTGCACAATTTTCCTAAATAAATTACAATAATGAACTGATAACAAATTTTTTAACAAGGTTCACTCGCCAACTTTTGTTGACCCAAAATTTCCCATTTTTCCACATGATACAGGTGATCAAGTTGAAGCATGAAACATATAGGGCGGCTTAGAAGAATAAACCAGTTTAGATTATGGATTTGTTTTAGTTAATTTTCTCTTTCCTTGTATTGTATGAATTTGACTTGGAATATTGAAATGTAATTTGGATTTAATAAATATGAAACATATTAGTAAACATCATGAGCTTTGGTGATAACCCAATTATGCCCCGACTCTTATTCCGCTGCGGGTCGGGGTGTGACAATAGATGGGGATGGTGGTGGTGGTGGGCGGTGTAGATGGAAATGAAGTAGTGTTGGTGGTTTTGTGGTGGAAGATGGGTGGTTGTGGTAGGGGTTATAGAGAAAGAAAGTAGAGAGACAGAGAGAGTGAGTTGGTGGTGGCTTGAGGTGGTGGTGGAGGTATAGGGAGAAAAGGGTGAGAGGGTGACATATCCACATCACCATCCACGTCATCGTATATCTACGTCAGTGTCCATGTTATCGTCCACATCGGCAAACACTAACTGGGTTACCCAGTTAGAAAAGGATCGATGTGGCCAAATTCTTATAAGTTAGGATTCTTGGAGGGAACTTTTTAAGTTTAGGTTATTATCAGCCAACAGATGAAACTTAGGATTATTAAAATCCAATAACCAAAAAATTAACTAAATAAACAAAACTAGAAGTATACCTTAAACTTTCTTCAAAAACTTAGCTATAGAGACGATATGTTGATGGAACAAGCTCTATAAAACCTTTTCTTCAAAAACAAACTTTATTAAACCTACAATTTAACTCCATATCACAAATTTGAGGAAAAATCAAATTTAAATATGTTGTTAGGAAAGCGGTCACGGTGGCGTTGGTGGTGATGGTGATGCTAGAGAGCATGGTGGTGGGGAACGGTGATGGCTGATAATGGCGATGGGAGGAAATAGGAATGGGTTTGACGGGGTGATGTGAATGAATAAGCAGGTAATTGTTAAAAAAAACTAAAAGATAATTGTTTCTAATATTAAAAACCACTTAAAGTTAATTTTCCTTAAATCTTATTAAATAATATATATTTATAAAAGGAAATTCATTTTAGTTTATAGAATTAGAAGTGAGAAAAAGTAACTTTATACAAAATACCTATTTTAGTAAATATTTTTCAAACTAATAAGTTTTTTATCTACACCTACTTGGGAAAAAACTCGGGGTAGGGATGAGCGTGGTATTGGTACCGTACCGAATCGGTACAAGTACCGAAATTTGTTAAAACTGGATACCGATAGCGGTATCGAAATACTCGGTACGGTACGGTACCGGTATTTGAAGGTAAAATTCGGTATTTTACCGGTACTGATACCGAAAACTACAAAAGGTGGGTACCGATACCGAAAAAACTCGGTACGGGAAATTCGGTACCGCTACCCAGTACCAAATGCTCATCCCTATATAGGGGTGAGTTTATTAGGAAACCAAAAAAAAGTTGGGGTTGTTAAAAAAAACTAATAAAAATATCTTTTTACATGTAAAATAAAGATTTGTGTAATTTTTATCAACGTTTACATATAACATATGTAGAATCCGTTTTAACAAATAAATATAATAATAAATTAAAAAAAGTATTATAATAGTTAGAAAAAAAGTAATTTTCTTATAAATTTTTTTTTTATTTAAACGATTTATACATGTTGATATGCAAAAGTTTCAAATAATTATTAAGAAAAAAATATTTTTGAAAGATGTTCATATGCCATCAGGTAAGTTTCGTCTAATAATATTTTTTTGTATTATTAATTTGTGCATAACGCTTTGAAAGAGTTAAACTTGTTCGGGGTTTGAAAGAGTTAATTTGTACTATAGCCTCTATGTTATTTCGTTAGTGTCAAACTTCAAGAAACTGCTACGTGCTTAATTCAATTTAAGGTGTTTTAAATTTAACTAACACTACATTAAATGTAAAATTATTTTTAATATTAGTAAACGATCATTTGTCAAATTCGTGTACACTAACTTGACTTTCTTTTAGTTTACTTGAACTTTTTATTTTTTAGTTTGACTTTTTTTTTGTTTTTTTACGTTATGTGACACTTATACTAAAAATAATATACGCTTTAACACAATGCTTTATTTTACTCTTATAAATTTTGTTTCAAATTCTTTTAAAATTACTTGATTTTTTTTTGTTTTTTTTAGTTTGACTTTTTAGGGTTAATTTCATACGTATAGTAAAAGTAATATATGCTTTAGTACGATAGTTTTTTTATATAAATGTTGTTTGTAAGTTTTTTTTAACTAAAACCTTAACATGCGGTTGTGTTTAAGTTTTTTTCTCAACGTTCCGGCATTAATTTTATAAAAAAACGATGTGGTATTCAAAATTGCGATACGGTAATGAACTGAGCCGGTACCGATCGAACAACATCGGGACCGATATTGGTGTTATCAAGACTGAGATCGGTATCGGTTTTCGTTTTTATGGATTTTGATCGTTGTAAAAATAAGGTTATTATTTAGATTACATCATACAACTTTTGTGTAACAAAATTATTGTAGATAAACTTTTGTTTAGCCATTGAGACCAAGTCTTACAAATTTAAACATCTCTGTCGCAACGCGTGGGTTTCATCAACTATATACGGGACTACTTTTAATTTTGTTTTCTCTACTTGCCGATATAAATTTATTGAAAAATGGATTGTATTAAAAAATTAGTTGCACGATGTCGAACGAGCCGATACTGACTGGACATCATCGCTATCGGTATCAACGTTATTGAAACCGGTATTGGTATTCGTTTTAATGGTTTCTAATCTATATAAAATATGATTATATTTTTTTGAGTTAAATCATGCACCTTTTGTGTAATAAAATCATTGTAAATAAACTTTTTCGTAGTCGTCGAAACCAAACCTTATAAGTTTTAATATCCCCCCGTAAGATGTGAATTTCACTCCACTAGTTAAAATACCATTTGTAAAAAGTTAGAATCTTTAAATCTCAAAGAGTATATATATATGATTTACCACTCCTACCATAATCGACTTTGCGGTGACCAAATTTTTGGTTAAATATCATCATCCCCACAGAACTTAGGTAGTTGATATCGTGTTTTAAATTCTTAGTTTTCAATTTTCTGACTAACGCATATAGATATTTATATCTAACATTTTATATATGTTTTTATTCATTACCTACATATTATATGTAATTTTATATTTTATGTAGTTGTCTTAAAAAGACAAACAAAATAATTATCATATTATAGAACAAACATGTTAGCTAAAAAGAAGATTCTATACATAAGATACTTCATTTATCATGTTAAATATAAATATAAATTCCGTCGCACAGATGTGAGACTAAATTGCATAAACATAAGATACGTAGAAAAAGTATGTCATGCATATTTTTAAGTTTAACACTGCTTATAGCATGTACATTTACGTTTTAAACCCTCACATGATCCCGAAATAAAACCATCCTTTTGACAAGACTTTTGACACGTGTTATCATTGATACAAGTGAACTCAGTCCCCTTTGATTCACACGTCTTAGCTTCTATCACTTTCACCATCCTCTCTTCTGCAATTATTATTTTTATCATGTTATTAAATCATATATGCGGTATTTTCATTGCAAACAAGAATCTCACTCTATAACAATAAATAAACAAGTATTTGTTATGGATTCACTACATCTTTGTGTATTATCAGTTGTAAATTGTAGGAATCAAGCTTAATTATTATTAAGTAAAGAAAGCAAATGAGTAAATGGAATAATGCAATAATAAATAGGCTAGATGATGCAAAAAAATCATAATTATTAAAAAAGTAAGAGTGATATAATATATGGCTAAAATTGACTAAAAGTCCAATTTTCTAAAATAGTAAGAATATAAAACCTAAATGTCAACCATAAAACACACATAAAACAACAATAAAAAAATAAAGATTGCTAAAACATTATATGTGTGTGTTGTGGTTTGTGTTTTGGATGATAAGACCCCGATGATCGAATGCCTAACACTATTGTGTTTTATGTTGATTAGCATGTTGTGTTTTATGTTCATAGTTCTACGATTGTGTGTTTGAAGTTTTTTTGGACTATTATGGTTTGAATATAGTGTTTTAGTAGTCTTCACTCAATTATTTGTGGGTTTTAGGTGTGTTTTATGGCTAAAATCATAGTGTTTTATGACTTTTTTACACTTTTTAAGAATTTGGACTTTGTAGCGAACCCCACCATATATATAGATATAGGGTTAGATTCATTAGTGAACAACCTCTTGATTGTGAACACTAGTGAACCTATCCTAACCTTAATTATCAATACACAATGTAAACAAAAGTGTAAATCAATGATCAAGATTTGATGATGAAATAAATATAGTACAACAATATATATATATATATTATATATATATTATAGTCGTTCATACTTAAATATATTGTCTTTTAGTCAAGAAAAACATACCACAAACAAAAAGAACAAGCATGAATATTAACACGGACACATTTTTTCCCATCTTGAGATTCAATTAAGACTTCACAAATGACCAATACAGGTGGAAAGATAGTAGTTTATATGTACAGATATTGGTTGTAGTTGGTGGCTTCTTTACGTTTCTATATCATGAAGATTTTAACAATAATTGTTATAGCAAGTTAACTGGCGGAACTAGTCATTTAATTTAGAGGTATCCTGAAAAAAAAGTTACTGTGCAATCATACAATAATAAAAAAATATAATAAATAAAGTAAAACAAAAATCTTATAGTTTTGTCCTCTTATTTTTTTATAGCTTGAAATCGTTCTATTACATATTATCAAAAGTTTATTTTTTGACTTCACAAACTATAGAATTGTTCAAGTATTCCGGGACTGTTCAATTTAGAGAAAACATCTTTCAACGGTTACGGTTGCAACCGGTAAAATCAAAGCTAGCTTCATAGCTAGCTTCACTATCTAAGTATTCCGGGACTGTTCAATTTAGACAAGTACTATGTGTTCTGATTTCTACCATAAGACGAGCAAGATCATTTATTCAATTTTAATATTGTTTTGAGTCTTGGGCTAATTTTTATCAATTATATTTAGTGCCCATTTCAATTCTATTATTGTTAATTTGGGCTTATTTAATCATTCGGGCCTAATTATTGTATAAGTTTTCGGGTTTTAAAATGTTTGGGCTTATAAAAAAATTGGATTTTAGTAATATCGAATATCCTATTTTTTGGTTAAGGGTATCCTCGTATTTTTTTAGGGGTATCTTTTATATAAAACCAGGAAAAAAAACACTACGAATATGGGGTTGAGCCGTAGCCCGTGCTACGGCTCGTTACACTATGGTTCCGCCCCTGAGCTAGTTACAAATGTTTAATTAATAAGTTATAGAAATAATCTTTTAGATATTGTTTCTTTAGGGTTAATTGCGTAAATAGTTTTGACATTGTGTTCGTAATACATGTTTTTCACTTCGTTAAAAAGTTATAGATATGTTGGTAACTTTTTACTAAACCGGTGACATGCTTGGTAGTTGGAATGATGACTGTGTTCCAATGGATAAGCAATATTACATATGTTTTGACATTGTGTTCATATTACATGTCTCATGATATAAGCAATATGTATATTATATATGTTTTTAATATCAAATTACACCTAAGGAAACACATGGGTTCCGGAAGAAGTCCTAGCCCTCCAAGACGACCACAACTGTCCTCCTCCACGATACCACGGCTACCAAACAGGTTCCTTCTTTCAAGGAGCCGGTTTTCCTAATTTTCAAAGTTTTACTGATCTTTTGTAGGAAAACCTACTATGCACCCGAAACACCTACAACGTGGCCAACAACGCCAATACCCGGATTGGAGCGGTGGAACGTTCCATTGCCACCATGCAAGAAGATATCACGTACATCCGGGGACACATGGCGTATCGTGATGAGACGAGGACGATGAGGACATGGACTATTGGTGACAATGACGGTGGTGCGGTAGTGACGGTTGCAGTTTCAGGTTAACTCTCTCCCCTCCATGAACAATTTGTGGCCTGCGTGCCGTGGTTGAACAATTTACTTTTCAGACAATTTCATTTCTGCATTTTCTTTTTAATTTTATGATGGTGTGATGATGGATTTGAAACATTCGTAATCTAGGACTTTGGTATTGTGTTATGTTTTGTGTGGTGTGGTGGGGTAGTATTAGTAAAAAGGTACAGAGGAGGCTTGAGTGCACTAAGTATTAGTGCAATCTAAGCCTAGGAACCAGAAGAAAGAACCAAAAACCTGAACACTCGGCGATTGCAGACTGCCACCACGGGGCTGTGGTCGGTGACCACGCCCCCGTGCCCACAACCCTTAATTCTACCTTTGTCTGCAAGATCTGACCACGGGTCGTGGCCACCAGGCACGCTCCCTGGCCGAACCTTCTATAAGTTTCATTACTGGCAATCTGACCAACGGGCCGTGCTCGGACAACACAGGTCCGTGGCAAGGTGCCAAGTATCATAAAAACTTGTTTTTAACACACTCTTATGCATTCGAATCAACCGAAAAACTTACTTTTTAGACACATTGAGGACAATTTGTAATTTAAGTGTGGGGGAAGCTAAAATCTTGAATTTTGCAATCCTAATAACAAGACTTACACAAAACTCGTATTGGAACCACTAATCACCCCAAATCTTTTAAAAAAATTTCATTCTTTTTACTTGTCTTGGTTTAAATTGGGAATAACAAATTCTAAAAAGTTATGTTTTTACAAATTTACAACCGATAGCGTCGTGATAAAAAGAACCAAACAAGAAAATTATAAAAAGGCATGACAAATCTTTTCAAAATTTGATTATATATACTTGTTCACACTATAAGCCCATTCCCACAATAAGTGAGTTTTGAGCCTTTAACGAGCATACACACATACATCTTTAACTAAATGCTCATTTTTTTGTTCTTGTGTGAATAGCCGCTTGGTTCTTACGACTCTAGAACTTGCCAAAGACGATACATTCTCGGTTCTCACCAAACTTTAACCCAAGTAAGTAAATGATTGAGGCATTAGGACTAACCCATTTATATTCAACACCATTGTTTTTCTTCTTTTTACTCCCCTACCAAAAATCCCTCTAGTTAACCCTTTTGAGCCTAAACCTTTTTATTTCAAAAACCCATATCACAAATAGCCATTACCCACTAAAACCCTTTTTCTTTCAAACCCATTTGTTTTGATAAAAGCTCGGTTATCTTGTGACTTAAAAAAACATAGTTTTTTTTTGCAATAACCAAACAAGTTCCTCAAAAATTTGTTTGAATATGCTTAGTTTCAATAAACGTCACAAAAACAAAAAACATTTTTACGACAACCGACGCTTTTACGTTTTTTAGCCATTTTACTAACTACTAACCCAAAAATCAGCTACCCTTAGCCCACGCCTTACCCTTTCAAAAGTTCTCTTGATATTTACAAAGGTTTATAGTTAAAGAGGAGGATGTTTGATCACTTGGCAATCATATGGTAGTAGTAAGTTCCATACCGGAATTGAGTGTTATCACAAAAATTACATCTTCGGCTGAGTGTTGAGTGATCTCCCGAGAGGTACATGAACTTGTATATAAATAAATAGAATTTTAAAAAGGCATGTTTTCTTTAAAATGTTCTAAATAAATCATGACGAATAGGATTGTAAATAAAATAAAAACAAAATTAAATAAAGATCTTGGATTCCCGACACTCAAGACAAGCCACAAAATTCTTTTCTACCTATTCCATTTGGGAGTGTAAGCCACATTTAAAGAGTTTTGCTTGAAGACAAGCAAAGATTCAAGTGTGGGTATATTTGATGTGTATAAAATGCAACATATAAATTACATCAAATAAGGCATAAAACTAACCCTTTTCTAGTACTAATGTTGGAAAAAGCACGTTTCTTTATTCCTTTTGAATTTACAGACCAAATGAGCTTAAAAGAACAAAAGAAGCAAATAAGCAGCCAAAACCAACATAAATACAAGAAAAAAGGAATAATGTGACATGCCCGACCCTCAGCACACCCCAAAGACAAAAACTAGGAGACAGAAGCTGACCACGAGGCCGTGCTCAGCCAGGCATGGGACGTGGTCAGCCCTTGCACTTAAAGACAAAGCATGCAGAAGCTTTTATGCCCACCACGCGGTCGTGCCCATGCCACCATGGGGCATGGTCAGACTCTAAGATTTGTAGAATTTGTTAGTATAGCGAAGAGTTGACCACAGGGGCGTGCCCAGGAGCCACGGGTCGTGTGGGGCCATCTGCTGACAGCTGCAATTAATGAAGGAAGAGAAGAAGCCGGCCACGGGCCGTGCCCACTGCACACGGGGCCGTGGCTGGGGTACTGTTCTGACTATAAATAGGGGTGCTTGGTTCACTTCAAAGGCATCCCTTGGCAAACCACTTCTCTCTCACTTTGCCACCACTTCACCACCACTACAACCAACACCCACCACCATCATCCATCTTATCAACTGTGTAGTAGTCTCGGGAGCCAAGATTGATCGTAAGAGTTCTTGTCAAACAAAGGCCATGCTTGACTAATCTCTAACATCACTTGGTGAAGGCAAGTTTTTAATGTATTACTTTTGATTTTTAATCTTTCGGCACTTTTTAATTGGGTATGTATTAATGACTTTAATAACTAGTTTCTTATGTTGAAAGTGAATTTTCCTAACCATTTCTTCATGATGTCATTGATTTGCTCATTCGTGTCTTTACGGTCTTTATAATGCACGTTAACTACTTGGAAGGGGGTTAGAAGGGTGGTTTGGTAAAGTTCTTGTCTTGTTCAGTGTATATATCCTACGAGGACTTGGTTCAAACTTACTGGGCCTCCTTTAATGCCCATAGGTATTGCATGGTGGGGGTGCGAATAGCTTGAACCCCTCATATGTAAACTACTATTAAAACTTTAAACCGGCTTCTTGGGACTGTATCCTTGTTGACTCAAACCACTTAGCCGAGGGTAACGTCACCTTCAGAAGAGGGGCCTACTACTTTTCGCATTAATAACTTATTTAATTATCTTTCAATATTCCGACCCTTTGGGATTGTATCCTTGCTGACTCAAACCACTGGGTTGAGGGTAATGTCACCTTCAAAAGAGGGCCCTACTACTTTAACTAAGATAATCTCTTAAAAAGTCCAAAGTGCGAAAATCATCAAATGATACATTAAAGAGAAGTTGGATCTAAGTGATCTATCTTTTCTATTTGTATTTCATTTTATTTATCTTTTCATTTTTAGATTTACCTTTATGCTTAAAAACTTTTATCCAAATTTGTAACGATTAGACGTTGAGGATAAACTGGTACTAAAAGCTCTTATGTCCTTGGACGACCTCGGTATCTTACCAACGCTATACTACGCTCACGATGGGTGCGCTTGCCCAAGTGTGTGTTTAGTGTTAGTATAATATTATGTTTATAAATTTAAAACTTGACTAACGCGTAAAACGAACTTAAATATTAATAAATCATATCACGCTTCACGCACACCACCACAATAAAATCTACGTTGTCGATTAGTTTTGTTTGAGAGACATGAAATATGTATTGACTATTTGAAATATTTTGTTTAATTATATGGGAAGTTGAACTTTTAATAATTGTCGTTATAATAGTTGTTATGGATTCTCTTGGTAAATCTGATTCGCCTAGTGCTGCACCCCGATGATTCGCCATCAGTTTGGGTGTGACTGTAGCTTTCCATAAAGTGAGTCTTGCTTCAAAAGATTCAATGACCGGAGCCCTATTATTATATCGATTCATGTTGCCTCCCACCTTTAAGCAAGATAAGTAAATGGTAGCACACCGGATTTACAACGAAGAAGATTGGCCAAGTGATCATTCTCAACCGGTGAAATACCCATCCCATAAAGGCAAGACTTGTTGAAGTTTAAAATCTTTAATCCGATGTTAATGTTTTTCATATTTTCCACCGAACACTCCTCCAAAAGCATAACGTCATCCGCAAACACAAGATGTGAAACGGAAAGGCCCCCCATTCGGTAGTGAGATACCCTTTATAATACCTGATTCGACCGCACTAGCTATAAAGCTAGATAAAGCTTCCATGGCCAGAGCATAGTATAAGGCTACTTGTAACTTCACCCCCTAAAGCATTGAAATTCACCCGTTGGCGACCCATTGACCAATACCGATGATCGAGAGGATAAAAATATTCCTTTAATCCTAGCCTCCATTTCTCCGGAAAACCTGTTTGTTGAAACACTTGATCCACAAAACCCAAATTAATAGTATCGAAAGCCTTTTCGAAATCGATCTTGAACAAAAACGCCTTCTTTTTGGCGCTTTTACCCAAGATATGACTTCATTTGTAATGAGTGGACCATCCAAAATTTCCTATCCGATAAATAAGCGGATTGTTCCTCCGAAACCATCGAGCCAATAACCAATTTCAGTATATTAGCAAGTACTTTAGAAATAACTTTACTAATACACCCGATTAGATTAATTGGCCGGAATTCGTTTAGATTTACCTAGTCTTTGACTGTGGATATGAGAGTTATAAAAGAGGAACTGCAGCCTTTAGAGATTTGCCCCATTTCGTGAAACGTAACATGACCTTAAAAAAGTCGTCTCCCAACAATCCCAATAATGTTTTATAAATGTAAAGTTGAAACCGTCCGGCCCGGGTGCTTTGTCACCACCACAATCCCACACTGCACCTTTGACCTCATTGAAAGTAATGGAGAGACAAGAGACATACCCTGGTTGGTTGTAAATCTTTTGAGATGATGGCATGTAAAGGATGGTCTCACCGGCATATGATGAAAGATTTTATCTTCAAAAAATTTACGCACTTCTTCTTTGACTGTTGGAGAATCGGTACACCATTCGCCTTCAATCATGAGACATAATCTACTTCTAGATATTCTACTATTGATGTACCCGTGAAAAAATCCAAGTTCTCATCCCGTCAATGGCCCATTTGACTCTCGATTTTGGAGCAATTCTTTCAGCTTATTGTCATTAATCTGAGCTGCCTTGCTTTTATGTTCCAAATACTCAGCAGATTCCGAGACCGTAAGATCTCTTTCTTCACAGATTTTATGGAGCTTATCAATAGCCTCTAGGGCGGCATTAGGGGTCTCCTCTTCCTGTTTTTTGGTTGTTTTATTCCAGCTTTTAACCTCATTCTTGATGTGCCTCAGTTTCTGTGCTAAGATAACATCTGGATGCCCATAACCAACAAAGGAGGCGACCGCCATCGAACCGTATTATCCAAGCCAGGTTTTGAGAGCCACGGACTGAAAAACTTGAAAGGTATGTTCCCGTAGTCCGTTGGCGTAGTAGTCAAAATCAGGGGGAGCGATCAGAAAGGTTCCTAGAAAGAGCCCTTAAGGAAGCGATAGGCCAAAGACCCCATAATTTATCACAAACCAACATTTCGATCTATTTTTACTTAGTTTATTACCCCCATCCAGCCACCTAGTAAATTTAAAACCGTTCATGATGTATTCAGCCAGGTTTGCTTCATATATGAAAGAATTGAAGTGGCTGCCGGCGTCGGATCGAAAATGCAGTTTCTTCTTTCCTCGACTGATCGTACCTGGTTGAAATCCCCAAGTAAAATCCAAATACCCCCAAGTGATGCTTTCTTATCCTTGATAATGTCCCACAGAGCCCGCTTAGCTGGAGCTGTTTGCGTTGCATATATATTCAGTATGTAAACTAGCTTGCTTACCCCTTTTAACATACCTCCAATAAGTAAAAAGAAAATACGATGCTTGATCGTGTAATTCCTGATAAAAATCTCAGGATTCCAAAGGCTTGCAATACCCCCTGGTCGACCCTCCGAGTTGACCCAATCCACTTCTAACGGTGAATTATCCCAAAATCTAGAAAAGTTGACTTTTGTTCAATCTGCATACATCGTTTCCTGTATCGTGATAAAATTAATGCCATGACCCCTTTTGAGCCTTTTAATGCAGCTCTCCTTGTGAGCATTGCCCACCCCTTTATATTTATAGTTAAATAATTCATTGGTCCAAAATATTATCTCCTTCACCCCTAACCAGAATTGGAATTGGAATTTGTTAGAATTGGAACCTCAATTCCATTTTTAATATGTTCAGTTAGGAAATAAAGTGGAGTCTATCGATCTCGGCCCGCCGATTGGGTGAGCCAGTTCGGATTAGCAGCCGCTAGGTCAAGTCAAAAAATTTCGGGACGGATTGGGTTGAGACGTTTTGAATCGTTAACTGACCGAGTTGGGTCGATACGTTTCAGGCCTTTAAAGGGCAAGGACGGGTCTAGTCAAGACGTTGCGGCCTTTAATGGGTTGAGCTGAAGCGAGACGTTTCGAGTTGTTAACGGGTCTAATCGGGTCAAGACGTTTCAGGTAGTTAATGGGCCGGGTCGGTTTGATACGTTTTGAGTCATTAATTGTTCAGGTCGGGTTGAGACGTTTCGGGTCCGTAACGGGCCGCGTAGTGTCAAAAGTTTCGGGTCGGCAACAGGCTTGGGTCAATTCGAGACATTTCGGGTCGAATTGTTGCGGGTCGGCGCGGGCCAGTTAGGGCGAGGCGTTGCGGATCAGCGATGGACTAGTTAGGGTCGAGAAGTTTCCAACATCGGTGACCTGGTCGCAGTTCCAATGATTTGAATTGAATTACTTCAAAATCCAGAAGGATTTTGAATTCCTTTAGGTAAAGGAATTTGGAGAATTCATTTCCAATTTCCTTTGTTAACCGAACACGATCAAGAATGGAATTGAGATTCCACTTCTGGGGTCTTTGTTGAAACGAACAATATAAGAAATGGAATCTAAATTGCAATTCCATTCTATTATGTGAAATGAACACTACCTAAGGATTTGCCTTGGTACACAATAAATTTAACCTAAAATGCGTAGTAAACAATGAGAATTGATGCGTGACACATTAGATGTTAATAAAAACGACAATTGAGTCAATTACTTTTCACCCTATTAAATTTAAATGTCAATAACTTTTTATTAAACATTATTTTTAAGTTAATTATATCATAAAATCGAGCTTTTTTTCTTTTTAATACGAGACCCTATTGGTATATTTGTTATAAAAAGAATTAAAAAGGTATAATCACACCTTGCGTATAATTTTGTAATACCGATATTGTACCGATACCGATCTCAAAAATATCGTACCAAATTTTTTCGATATCTACTTTTTAGCATTTTCGGTATCGGTACTTTCGCGATCGATACCGGTTTGGTACGATAGCGGTAAAATACCAAATTTGACCTTCAAATCCGACATCGTACCGATACCGGTACCATACCGTACCGTACCGAATATTTCGGTATCGGTGTCCAATTTTGACGAAATTCGGTATCTGTATTTTCGGGATCGGTATCATGCTCATCCCAACTTGCTATACGTTAACACGTTGTTGATGTATGATAACACATTTATATGTGCAGTTAAGTAGACTTGGACATATATCAACACTGTATTAATACATAACAACACAACATGTGCAATTATCAACATTCGGGCACAAAGCATGATAGCGTTAATACATAACAACATAGTTATACGAATGGTGTACGTGGTATAAATAACATTATGGACGTTCAAAAAAGATTTTGAGGCCAGGGGTTGCTTGAAAGAAGTCAACAATGATAGTCTATACTAATTTACCTCTTCACCGCTTCTAGATCTTTACTAAGTTTTAAGTTTTTACCAAAGCATTGAATTAATTTATTTTGTAAATATACAACAGTTTGAATATACACTAGTATAAAATATAAGCTTTCAAATACACATAACAAAGTAGATTTAACCTCATTTCATCTACCTACAAATGAAGTGAAACTTTACTGATATAATGGTCAACAACACCGAACCCGTTTTCATATAACCAAACTGATATAATGGTCAACAACACCAACCCGTTTTCATATAACCAAAAAAATATTCAATTACAATTAAAATATATTGTTTTTGAGTTGAAAAAAACCATACCTGAAAGAAAGAAGAACGCTCACGAATATAAACACGAAGAAAACTTTTTCCCATCTTGAAATTTGATTATGACTTTACAAATAATCAATACAAATAGAAAGAGTTAAATGTCATTTTAGTCCATGTGATTTGGACCATTTTGTTAGTTTAGTCCAAAAGTTTCACTTTTTCGCCTGTAGGTCCAAAAAAGTTTCATCGTTGCCATTTTAGTTCACTGGGTTAATTTCATCAATTGTTTCTGTTAACGAGAAGGGCAATTCGATCATTTTATATGACCGAATTGCACTTTAGTTTACATAATTACATATAAAATGACCGAATTGCCCTTATCATTAACAGAAAAAACGGATGAAGTTGACTAAATGGCAACGTGAAACCTTTTTGGACGCACAGACAAAAAATAAAACCTTTAGACTAAACTGACAAAATGACCCAAACCACAGAGACTAAAATAACACTTAACAAGAGGAAGTTTATATGCAAAAATATTGACTGTAGTATTTTGGTGAGTGACGGAACTAGAATAAAAATTCAGGGGTATCACATAATATTTTTTACCGTACATTCATACAGTGTAAATGAAAAAATCACGATAACAAACAGAGTCGTCTCTAATAAGAATCCCTAAGAAAGGCCCCCAACCCAACCCCCGAATATATATATATATATATATATATATATATATATATATATATATATATATATATATATATAAACTTATATGCTACAACATTACTAATGAAAGAATAATGAAAAATAATCATATAAGTGGTAAATCTTATATAAATAAAGTGAAATAAGCAAAATAATCATACAAATGGTAAATCTTATATCAAATAAAGTAAAATAAGCAAATAATAATAATAATAATAATATATAATAATAATAATAATAATAATAATAATAAATAACAACAATAATAATAATAATAATAATAATAATAATAATAATAATAATAATAATAATATAATAATAAAAATAATAATAATAATAATAAATATAATATAATAGTTAAAATTCTCACAAAAAACAAAACTAAAACTATACTTTGTATATGTTATCTAAACAATAATTTGCGATCAATAAAATTAAAACATCGAAAAAAGTGAACTTAATTTTTACTTGAACGGAGTGAGGCCATAAGCTACGTACAATAGAACAGGAGGTAGCTTAGAAAAAAAAAAAGGTTATACAGTAACCAATTTTGAAAGTAAACAAAATATTAGATTTACTAAATGTCTTTTAAAAAAAATTGTAACTTAAACAATTTAATAATATAAAACCAATACAAAATCAAATTGACATAAGCGTTAAATCAAATCAAATAATATATAATAACTTAAACAATTTAATAATATAAAAAAAATACAAAATCAAATTCACATATACATTTATGAAACCTCCAAATTATATAGAATACTTAAAACCAAAAAGAAATATATGATAAAATTATAGAAAATATTAACTAGTAAAAGAAGTTGCTTTTCTCGATAAAATATGAGGTATTAAAAGGTACTTTTCTCAAAAATATGAATATTAAATATTATAGTACATCTTCTTTCTCATAAAGTCATACTTTCCTGCAAACACCATCTCCATTGACATGCCAAAAAAAAAAAAAAAAACAGAGCTACATCCATCCACTTTTATTTCAGCTCAACAATTGTTTCTTTCTTCATTCGGTTTAACACCACAACATTTACGAGTATTCTAATGTTTGTTTAGGTGTATCTATACTAAAAACATGAAGAGAGAAAAAAATAAAATTACACTTCGAAGATAAAGTTGAGGGGTTGCCCGGGCAACCCCTGCCACCAGCTAAATCCGCCCCTGATTTTGGCTTCTTTACCATTCTATATCATGTATTAAAGGACTTTTAACTATAATCGTTCTAAATAGTTAATTACATAGCTTTTATTATTATTAGTTAAATAAATGATTTTTTAGCTAATTTATCTTTGAGTTGGTGACCTTATGTTTATAATGTAAAGTCCACCACAAGACATCCACGTGAAGGTATTTCATCTTTCACTTAAAAATTTACAAGATGACAAAAGAAAAACACAGACAAAGTTTCATGGGGAGTTGGAAATAACTAAGGATAGAAATTGTATTAGGCAACGCAAAACAGTGAAAGCTGGAAGCAAAAAACCAAAGTTCTTCCCCTCGCATCGAGAGACGAGGGAGCCGAAGGCCACAGGGGTAAATTAGTATAAAAAATGGAGAGAAAACATGAATGAATTCACAGATTACATGGGTTTAACAATGTAGCTTTGGAAATCGTGTTTAAAGTTTTCAAATTCATTACAGTTGAAGCACTTTATGTCCCTTGTTTTGTAGAGAACTAGGTTCACTTTTATGAAAATATATTACGAAACATATAATAACGAGATACTCGTTGTTCATAGGAAATATGATAGTACAATCCGTTTATAAAACTATATGAAATAAATTAAATACAAATACATTGTACCAATCTTGATTCAAGTCGACCTCTTCGAAAAACTTCAACCGTACCTTGATGTAAGAATCTCCGCTGCAAGACAAACAAAAAATTGTTGACAGTTTTGGTTGAGGCACGTGTTCAATACGCTTTCCTTAAAACAGATTTCGTGCCTCTACTAAAGACGACACGACTGTTTCCCAGATACAACAGCCGAAGTAGTATGTACTGCCGGAGATGGCCACCCGCCCGAGGTTTAACCGGATAAAATTATAGTGTTTGAACTCATGTGATGGAAAACAAGTAGAGAGTACTCATCTCTCTAGTTTGTCTTCAAGTGTTCATCCTCATTCTAGTATTCTTCATATATCAAGCAATACCATATTCTTGTTCTCTCAAAAGAAGCACATAGCCTACTATTTGAACAAGAGTTAAGGACTATTGAAAGGTTTTACTTAATTATTCACTTAATTAGAGACTTAAAAACTCTAATAAAACTAATTAAATGTCATTTAGAAGCTCTACTCAAGAGTTTCTCTTTTATTTACCAAATGAAGATTCTAATTAATATTTATAATTTAATAAAATAATAAATATATTAAATATCCGTTCACCAAATTTCCAACATCTTTTGCCAACTTATATCCTTCAAAGTCTTTCAATTTTTACCTTGTCCGTATCGTATACTTCCTTGACTTGAATGACCACTGTTTTGGTCAAAAATCTGATTAAGGATAATGTAACCAAACTTTGAATGCGAGGTTGAGTGCTTGTGTATCAAACAAATGTATGAACAAGATATGAATGTAATCAACGATGAACACAGAGATTTATACGAGGAAAAAGCCCTTGATCAATGAATGATCTCTGGCATAAAAAACCTCGGGTGATGGAAACTACCGATCACCAACTATATTGAACTATAAAGATTACAACTTTGGAAATATTGAGCTTGTTACAATGAGAGTTCTAATGTGTGTGTTCGAGAGAGAGTAGCAGAAGTGTGTATTTTCAGAGTGTGCCAGTGTTTCTATATCGAGCTCAATACCCCTTATCAATATCTAATAAATCTAGTTAACTAACTATCCGCAAATCATACAAGCCTTCACACGACCCCCCTCAACGGTCATGACTCTCATCCACGTGCCAAAAAATATCATATTCCTCCGTAATTCCCGTATTGACTTAGCCCACGAATACCTGCAAACGTAAACTAAACACACAAGGAACAATTGTTAAAAACATAAATGTTAGTAAGGATCCTTGATCCTCAGACTCTCTGCCTTATCCGTTAAGGATCCGTGATCCAGGCTCAGTCTCAGGATGGATGATTCTTAGCACAAAATCCACGCCCTAACAATTGCCCCCAAAATATGAGGAATTAATTGTAACTAGATGAGTCATATTTCATCAAAATCGGACTAGCCGTTGCAAGTGGACTAGCCGTTACTGCTCTGACGTCAGCGATAAGACTTCCCCTGCAACAATTATCATTATATATAGGGAATAGATAGAGATCAAATCTTCATTTAAACCTGATCTTGGCAATTCAAAATCACCATCCGGAAGCTTCAAGGTATTCACTCTCTTCTCTATTCTCTAAAGTTATCTTTTCTTTTCCTTCTTCTCTCAAAATCCATGGCGAAAATGGTCACCCGGTCCTCACCAATCAAGGATCCTGAGAACGACAACCCACCTCAGAGTCAGGATCTCCTTGCAAATCATTCATTAGAGTTGTGCTGATTCACCGACCCGGAGATCGATCAGATGCACCCCTATTTCCTGGAGGGTACAACATTCAGACATTTTACTCTTAATGAAGAGTGACTGCATATCCACCAAGTGGGTGTGCTTTCCTGCTACTCCTTTCAAGATAGGTTTCTCTTATCCTTTTCAGCCTTCACCCAAAGCTTTTTTACCTTCACTGGTTTATGTTACAGCCAGGGTATGCCCATGTTATGGAGGGTACTATATACCTTGGAGCACATCATTGCTAATGAGGGCATAATCCTTAGTCTTACTGAACTCAGTCACCTGTACAATCTTGTTAGCCATGGATCCCACCGTTTCCTGTTTAAAGCCAAACCACCACAACCCATCCCATTCTCAAAACCACCAAGAATGACTCCAACTGGAGAAATCGTTCTTTTCGTCAGGAGAGACTCTATTCCCAACGGGAATCATCTTCCCAAAAATTGGAACGTAGAGGGCAGGATATGGAATCCATAATGTCGCTCTGTAGAAAATTTTTTCTTTTGCTTTTTCTTTGGGATAACTGATTCTCAGCTTTTCTCTTTTCAGTGACCAACATCAATACTTTGAAAGAGACTCCTGCCACAGCCGAAAGGATTTCTGCATTCTGGGCGTTGGATTCAACTGTCAGGACATTTTCTCCCAAGGTTAAAGATATAGAAGAAGCTACATCATCCTCCTACACCATGTTAAGTAAGTATCCATGCATGTGTTTATATGTATTTAAATAAATTTAAAAGGATATGCACTTATCTGCGTCTTAACATTGCAGGTGCTGCCAAGTCCTCATTAAAGTCTGCTTCTAAGTTCGGCCTAGGGGAACTCGAGGGGATCATCTCACTCGATCCTTCAAGAAGGAGCTGGCCGAGGCCAAAGCTAGCCGGAAGCTAAGGGTATGACCCTTCGTGCCAAGTCTGGATCCAAGAGGAAGAAGCCATCGGAGCCTGCACCACCAAGCGACGCCTTCTTACTTGTGCAAGATATCCACAGCCGCGTTACTGAGGTAAGGATCGTTGACTCTTCGGTTTATGTAAAAAGTTTAGGATAAAGGATCTTTATCTTTACACATTTTCATATACAGAAAGTTGAGCAAATCCAAGCCCTACAAGGGAAAAAGTTAGCTGAAGCTGAAGAAAGCATCGCTGACCTTCGCGCCTTTTGCACTGCTAAAGACAAGAAAATTGCGCAGCTGGAGAGAGGTCAATCGCTTGGAGAAACAAGCTATAGTGGATGCGGTTCAGGCGAATAAGGACCAGTTGGAGGCTGTTGACGAGGCCAAAATCTCTGCTGTCAAGGCTATCCTGAAGGCTAGGATCCAGATAGCTCAGGAGACAGTGGATCCTTCATTCGACAAGGCTGATAGGAGGTAGAGGTTTGGAAGCAGAGGCTACAGGAGCTAGGTGATGATGATGAGCCAGAAGGGACACCCATGCTTAAGGCCGCTCCAAGTGGTGAGAAGGATCCTGAAGAGGCAGCAGCTGGTGGAGGTGGTGAAGCTAAGGGTGATGAAGCAGCGACGGAGTAGGCGGCACCAATGGGCGATGATGGAAATTTCTAGTCGTGGCCGGAGCCCATTTTTTATGGTTTATGATGCTTTTATTTTGAACAATTTGGTCTGTAGTCTTAAACAATAGTTTCTAGGTTTAAGGATCACTGATCCTTTGAACAATAGGGGGTAGCAAAGGTGGATGGGTCTTTCTGTTTGTGGAGGATGAAACCCTTGGTGCCCCCTGCCTTTATTTTCCTGCACTTTATGAACCATTAGTATGGACACCCTTTACCTACCCAAGTGGCTGGACCACGGATTGCTGGTGGAAGCTTGGGTAGATAATTTTTTATAACCTTAAAGGGGTTTCAATAAATAGAACTTTAATCTTTTAGCTATTTTTGCTACTGCGTACGTTTTATCCCAGAATCTCATTTTAATACATTTATCGCACAAAAATTCTATCTTCTAGAATCGTTTGAAAGGCGACTAAAATGTTTAAAATGAACAAACTAAAGTATTGTATGATTGGAAATCATGTATTCTCAAGCTGAGTGTCATAGATGAGAATATAAAAGCAAATAGACAAAGATTAAGTCATACCAGAGAATCCAAGTTAGGATCCTATATCCTTAAAATTTACGATTGTACTGATAAAGCACAAACATTAGTTAAAGCTTGAGGATCCAGGATCCTTATTTTAAAAAACTTCAAAAACCTGAAATAATGTATAACTTGGGACTAAGCCAAACATCAATTGAATAACTCGTTAGAAACTGGGGACAAGCCCAAATAACTGGGGACAAGCCCAATAGCTAGGGACAAAACCAAATAACTGGGGACAAGCCCAAATAACTGGGGATAAGCCCAAATAACTGGGGACAAGCCCAAATAATTCATAATACTTAGGCTAACGTGAAAACGTTAGAAACCTTAAGAATCTGGTGTATGGCCCATACTGGCGACTAACCAATCGTAAGTGACATGAAAATGCCAAAACCTTCGCTAACGTGAAAACGTTAGAAACCTTAGGAACGGATGTATGGTATGTTACCATTACACTTAGGATCCTACATATAGTCAACAACAATGAAATTGTCAGCCTCTAAAGCGGGTACTGGTCCCATTGCCTCGAACAATACTTGGATAACGTACGCTACTGGTGGGGTGTCAAAACCCAATTCGTGTGAAAGGTGAAAACCTTTAAACCTTAGAAGGTATTGGATACCTTAAGCTGGGGACATGCCCAATGTCTTGGAGAGGTGGCCAACCTCTTGATCCTTTGTCAACGATGTAATAAACTCTGCAAAAGCTTAAAACTTGATAAAATTGGATGTTAAGAATCTAACATCCTTTTCATACAATAAATAAAAACAAATATCATATGAAATCAATGTTACCAAGCAAAGGATATATATCCCTTGAAGATCCTTCGTCCTGAACTGAATATCAGAAATCTTAAGGATCCTTGACCCCTTACATAAATATTTCTTTAGGTGGATAGCATTTCCAAGCTCTTGGTAGAAGGTCACCATCCATAGTTAGCAAACGATATGCCCCATTTCCAGCTTCAGCTTCGATAAGAAGGGGCCTTCCCATTTTGGTGCCAACTTGCCATCAGAAGGATTCGTGGTGTTCTGGAATGCTTTTCTAAATACCAAGTCACCAACTTGAAACCTTCTCATCCTAACATTCTTGTTATAAGTACCGGCCATTCTCTGCTGATAGCTAGCCATCCTTATTCTTGCCATATCTCGCAATTCTTCACAGTATCCAAGTCTTGAGTCAGGTTCTCAGCATTTGTTTCAGGATCACGGATGCTTATACTGGCTCTCGGTACTATCATTTCTGTAGGGATCACTGCTTCAGCTCCAAAGACTAAGTAGAAGGGAGTCTGACCTGTAGCATTCTTAGGAGTCGTCCTATCTGCCCACAAGACATAAGGTAATTCCTCAGCCCATTTGCCCTTTTTGGATCCAAGCTTCTTCTTCAAGTTGTTGATAAGGATCTTGTTGGATGATTCTGCCTGGCCATTAGCTTGTGGGTGGACTGGTGTTGATATTATCATCCTAATCCCCCAACTGTCACAAAAGTTAGTAGTACGACTCCTAATAAATTGGGATCGTTATCACAAACTATTTCAGAAGGAATACCAAATCTAGTAATAATATTTCTTTTTAAAGGATATGACTTCCTTTTCTCTGACTTGGGCAAAGGCTTCTGCTTCTATCCACTTAGAGAAATAGTCTGTCATAGCTAGCATGAACACCTTTCCTCCTGGAGCCTTGGGAAGCTTGCCTACTATATCCATTCCCCATATCATAAATGGCCAAGATGAGGATATAGGATGCAGAGGTTCTGCCGGTTGATGAAGGATATTACTGTGTCTCTGGCAAGCATCACATTTCCTTGAGTAATCTACAACATCCTTCTTCATTGTAGGCCAGTAATATCCTGTTCTGAGAATCCTTGAAAATAATGCTCTGCCCCTATTGTGATTCCCACAGTCTCCTTCATGGAAATTCTTCAAGACTTCTTGTATCTCAGGATCCTTGATACACCTTAGATAGGGTCCCGCAAGAGATTTTTTATATAACATGTTATTTATAATTGTAAACTGGGATACCTTAATCCTGAATGCTCTTGGATTTTCCCCAATAGGAATTTCTCCATTCTGAATGTATTTCCGAATTGGAAGGATCCAGGATCCTGAATTCGACTGCATATCATCATTGGGAACAACTGCAGCATCATCCACTATTTCTATTGCTTCATTCTCCTTAATTGCAGGAGTTAGTACATGGATAATAGGTATCTTCACATCCTCAGGCATCTTCAATGAGGATCCAAGGTTGGCTAGAGCATCGGCTTCTGCATTCTCTTCCCTAGGTACATGTGTTAAACTGAAAAAAGCAAAAGAATCTGCCAGTTTCCTGACTATCTCCAAATATTTGATTAGTTTTTCGCCTTTAACAGTATATGATCCGTTATAATGATTAGTAATCAACAAAGAATCTACAAATACTTGAAGATACCTGATCCTCATATGTTTAGCTAATTGCAAACCTGCTATCAAGGCTTCATACTTTGCCTCATTATTGGTGGTTTGAAATTCACATGCTATAACTGTGGTATAATGTCCCCATGTGGGGATTTTAGTAGTAAGCCTAGTTCAGTTCCCTTGACATTCGAGGCTCCATCTGTGAAGAGTGTCCAAGGATCCTTGGTCTCCTCAAGTTGTTGCACTTTCAATTCAGCTTCTCTTTGTAGATCACTACTAAAATCAGCCACAAAGTCGGCTAGAGCTTGCAACTTGATGGCAGTCCTGGTGTAACACCCTGTGTTTTTACGTCCTACAAAATTTCGACACGTGTCCTGGTGATCCTCGAATGCCGTGTGCTAGAAGAGAGAGACTAAAATCGCCAACATGTTATTTTATAACCTCTAAGTGGTGAATATTAAATTTGAGGGGTTAAACGTGTTACATGCTTAAACTCTGCCTCTGAGGACCTTTTAACGAACCCGGAGCTTAATGATGTTCGGTTATACTCCCGAGAGTGCTAAACAAGAGCCATATTGAATAAAACATGCTTTTATGTCGAAATATGGGAGTTTGGAGAAGTTCAGGGGACAAAATGGAAATTTTGTGAATTGGCATCTGTGGCGCCACGCGCCAGGGACATGGTGTCCCCGCGCGACGCGCGGGAGAGTCAGTTCGCAGAAACAACATGCCTGCTGCCGATCTGCATGCTTGGCCCCCACTCAAACCACCTGCACTCACATAACTCGAAACCATTAACTCAATTCCGGTTTTGGACACCTCCTAACACACCTGGAGTGATCTCTAGTTTTCCCATAACCCTTGTCTAAATCCTAGATCATTCACTTCAACTATAAATAGGGTAGTTCATCACCCTTCATTCCTTGCACCTCTTAAAATCTCTTCTTTCTATCTCTACTTGGAAGTTCCTGATCAAGGAGCATCCTAACTGAGTTCTAATCATCTTTTTGGTTCACTTGTAAGTGTTCCAATCCTTTCTTTCAGTTTTTATTAGGCTTTAAGCCAAAGTCAAAGCATCGGCATAAAAACGCTTTGACTTTAGGCTAAGACCATTACGGTCCAGCCAATGTACGTAACGAACATGGCTACGTGATCGTAATTAGGTAGGTGATAATCCCTAAAAAGGGCACCTCCTAATTACCACGTTTGCTTGGTCAATTGATGGATCAAAGTTATTAATAAAAAGTCAAACTTGGTCAGATTTGAAACTAAATTCATATATGATAATGTAGGTGTTATAAAATATGTTTTAACACTTAGACACCTTGGTAATAATTATTAGAAGATGTGTAAACATGTTCGGCCCGTCAAGTCCAGGTCTAAGGTCGGTTCGCAACTGAAAGTCACAAAGTTGACTTTTACTTTGACTTTCGTTCTGACCCGAATTAGCAACTTTAGTTACTAATTCTAAAGTTGCATTGTGACCATGTTAGGTTGTAGTATGACCTTCTGGAATTATACTACATGGTCAAATAGTGACCGAGTTTTTATGCAAGTATCCGTTAATTATGCCAAACTTCGACTAAAATGCCCTTTTTGCTTAAAAACAAGGTTTTAAATACAAATGAGCATACAAATGAATTATGTACTGATATATAAATATGACTAACTTACCTTGATGTCAATAATCTGGTCATAACCTGAGTTTTGTTTAATTATCGCAAATTATGCTTTTAAAGGACCAAAATGCCCTTTGGCATCTAAAATGGTTTTTAACATAATTCTTCAACTAAACTCATTAGTTACTGATGTAATATCATAAATATTTGGGATATCAAATCAGATTGTAAACTGAGTTTGCACACAAGATCTTGTATTATGTCCTTAAATGACGATAACGCCCTATCGGCATATAAAATGGATTTTAACCAAGCTTTTATTACAAAACCTTTTACCCACTGATATGTTATATTAAATAACATATTATGGTTATATAAACTTGGTCATAACTTCAGTTTTCATTAAACATTTTGAATATCGTCATTTAGCGACTTAATCGCCGTTTCGGCGCATAGTATGGTTTAAAACCATATTAGAGCATCAAGACTTGATACCTACTGATTTCAAAACTTATTTTAAACATATTTACAGTAGGTACATAATCTAAACTCAGATTCCTAAATAATTTGTCAAGTGATGTGTAAATGACCAAAATGCCCTTTCGGGACATAGTTTGGTCTTGAACGCTAAACCACACACATACTCAATATCCTACTGATATAACATCATAAATAAACTATTTTTACAGTAAAATTATGACCATTATATCAGTTTGCTCATAAGTTCTTTTACAAGTCATAAAATGACCAAAACGCCCTTTTGAGGCGTAACTTGATTTTGAAACCGTAACGGACCAACATGTTGATAACTTACTGATGTTACAACATGTTTAAAGTATAATGGCATATGGAACTTGTATAGGACTCACCCGGTTACCCGGTTTCGCTTATATGCGTACGGTTCGGCCTACATAACTAGTTTACGTAATTTAACCGAAACGGCTTTAACCTTATCATTTTTATGTCAAAATTCAGAATGTAATATGTTTACCCATATTAAACAAGTCTTAGTACTTGTCGGGTTTAAACTACATTCTATTCCGGTCATCGCTTAATCTCGCGTTTAGTACCGTTACTATCTTTAAGCTACCCGGTTCAAGTCTACAAAGTAGATAGGACCCGTTAGCATTCTAATTGGTTATAAACACCATCATTTCCAGACTAAGAGCCTCCCGGTAGATTGTTACCTTACTTGTCTTCTTGAATTATTGGCTGAGTACTATTTTATTGGAGAATTAGCTCAGGTAAATACTCTTAACTTAATTTCCCTATACGGGCTTGGGATACGGCATAATAATACCGCGTGGTCGGATGGGATCATGTTATCGGATTGTGATGTACTAAATCTTCATAACCCGTTTTATTCTGTATTGTTTGATAACTTAAACATTGGGGGTTAACTCGACCGTGTCTGGGATATCCTTGGCTCATTTAAGTTACTAATGGCCATGACCTTAAGCGCGGGGTGTAGGCATACACCTGACAGACGCTAATGTTAATAAAAATATTAAATCCCGCTGGTGGATTATTTAAGTGGCATGTCGGTTAATCAGGTTATTCGGTTTCTGCATCGGACCCCATATGTATTGACAAAACTGTAAACAAGGTCATTTTGAACTATCCCAAGTTATTTATAAAATGTGCCAAGTGCACGCAAAATCATTTTTAATAAATGTTTACAAAATGAGTCGGTTATTAGTATTTACCATTGAAAACTGACGTATTTTCAAAAGACCAAGTTACAGGTGGCAACATGCAATAGATCGGGAACTTCGCTATAGTGACAATAGAGGATTTGCAAGTCTCTAGGTTGCTTAAAGTCTGTTGAACAATTACTTTGTATATATTTATTTCGATCCGTCTGTGGATCTTTTATTTACAAGCCTTGTAATTTATTTTTGAACTTTGGACACTCAGTTGTAATTTAAATCCAAGACTTCCACTGTGCATGTGTTTGTTTGGTTATGATGTTATCAACTAAGTCACGATATTCCCCAACCGGGCCCACCGGGTACACATGGAAATAGGGGTGTGACAGGTTGGTATCAGAGCCAACGTTCGAGTGAATTAAACACTAGCCTTTTGTGTTTAATCTCGAAACACAATAGCAATTCCTTAGACTTTCGAGTTTAGGCTGTGACCTAAGAGTATTCATTTCATTATTAAGTTATTATTATTGCTTTGCTTTGTTCTAACTCGTTATTGAAGCAGGAAACATGCCACCAAAATTTAGGCGCGGAGGCAAGGGTAAGGGTCCCATGAGGGGCGGACCCTCTATGACCGGACCATCTTTCAGACCACCTTTCAGACCCTCTCTAGCTGGAGCAGCTAACCTACCTGACCACAACCCTTACGAAGGATCCGAAGATTCTTCGTCTCCTTTTGAACCATATAGACATTTGATCTCACATGGATATTCTCCACCTCAATCACACTCCCAACATTCTTACCATTCTCACCATTCCCACCAATCACACCATTCTCATTCCCATTCTCACCAAGAGTTCTTTAACTTTAATTTTGTCAACCCCGTTAACCAACCCTCACCTGAAACCCCTCCAGTCGACTCACCAACACATATGGAGGAGGATTCCGATCCGGAGGAATTTCCGCAAACCGGATCATATGGTCATCCCATCGAGCTGTCTAGTGGCTCGAATTCCTTGGCAGGATCTTCGTTTCGAGGACCTGATGAATTTGAACAAAAAGGGGCACAATACGTGTTCGTTAACACTCTGTCCTACCATAGTACCCCTCAACATCAAGCCCTATCACCACATCCTCACCAAGATGATGTAGATATGCAACAAGTGGATCAACTTCAACCACCACCTGGGTCATCATCACGCCGAAGGCGTGGAGCACGCATGTCGGTGCGCGCTGGTAAAAGTTCGGGTTCACTACCACCTTTGCCACCATCATATCCAGTCATCCCCGAGGACCCGCAAATGGGTGGGCCCTCGAACACGTCGCTAGTGGTGGAACCCCCGCCACAACCAACTATTGAACCTCAACCTCAACCATCACTACCACCATAGTATTTTGCTAACCAATGCCTGCTTATACAGGCCCGTCATGGTTAAACCCTGTCGACCCTCCTGGTTTGTATAACTACATCCACCATGGGTTGGAGCAGGATCCTTATTATGACGCAGTTATTCATAATAACCTCTATCATTCCTCTTACCCTAGTTACCCACCTCCTTATGCCACCACCGGGTAGCCACCTTATGGATATCCATATCCAGTTGCGCCTCAGCCGCAACCACCTCCACCTTAGCCTCAACCCCAACCACAAGCACAACTCGAGGCCATTAATGAGGCCTTAGATCAGGTCAGGGAAATGCGGCAACAAGTTAAGAAGTCGGAGAAGAAAATGACCAAATTTATCAAGAAACGTTATAAAGCCGTGAAAGGGAGGAAGAATGAGTAGGTTTTGTATTTCCATTATGTAATTTTAATTTCAAAAAGTCCCTGCGAGGACATTGTTATTTCTTTTTAAGCCCCTGCGTGGGTATGTTTTCCTTATTATAGTCCATGCGCGGACTAAATTTTGTTTAAGACCTCTTTAGAGGCAAATATGTAATCCCTACCTTTTAGTGAAATTTTCAAATTTGGATTTGCTTATGCAACCCTGTTACCTCTTTTGGCGAGCCTCGATTTTAATTCGATTTTATGGCTCCGCCAATAAATTCCAAAGGATATTTCATGGTCTCTATAGACCTAGGTTATATGAAAAGCATTCGTTGTGATGCTAAAGCCTAAACGGTTTAATCATACCATGGCTAACCTATAAGATTCCTATTTCGCCGTATAGTACCGAAGCGTTATGGCTCATTCAGACGGTGCTAGCAGCCATCATAATGATGATGATCTTAATAAGACCAATATAGTAATGAATGAGGTTGAGTTCCAGGCTCGCATAGATGCAGCCGTAAGCAAGGCTATGGAGAAAGCCATAGAAAAATTTAACATGATGAGTGCTACCCGCTCTAAGACGGTATCAAAGGCTGTCTCAAAACCTCCCACCTCTGAGAAGAAAGAGGGATCTGTACATTCCTCAAGTGTGAGGAATGAGACTAAAAAGAAGGAAATTCATGACAAAACCAATATTCCCTCTGATGGCTGCTCATATAAATACTTTGTCTCGTGCAAGACATGAGACTTCAACGGAGAAAAATGGGCTATTGAGACTCTAAGATGGCTTGATGAGATCGAGACAGTAGTAGATATCAGCGGGTGTGCTGATAAGGATATCGTGAAGTTTGTATCGCAGTCCTTTAAGGGTAGCGCCCTAATCTGGTGGAAGGCGTTAATGCAATCATCAGGTAAGGTCCACCTGTATAACTTGGGATGGTCCCAATTTGTGGACTTAGTCAAGGACACTTACTGTCCACCGCATGAGGTGGAAAAGATTGAGATGGACTTCCTTGCTTCACAATGAAGAACCTCGATTGTCGAAAGTTTGTTATCGACTTCGACTCATACTCCAGACTAGTGCCATACCTAGTCACTCCAGAACCGAAGCGCATTACGCGCTTTTCTATGCTTTAGCTCCAGAGATTAGAAGCTTAGTTAAGGCTGTTCAGCCTAACACTTATAAATCTGCCATTGAGCTAGCTCTGTCTCTCACTCAAGATTATGTGATGAGAATGTCGGCTCGAAAGGAAGCGGAAGGAAAGAGGAAAAGGGAGGATGATAACTCCCAACGATTTAAGAAGAAAGGGAAATTTGGATCCCATAAGTGTCAGAATAGGTCTGAGGATAGGCTTGAATGTAAAATCTGCAAGAAACGACACGGTGGACAGTGTCGGTTTGATCCACAAGCTAAACCTTGTGGTATTTGTAAAAAGGTAGGGCAAAAGACTCTGGACTGTAGGGATATCAAAGATGAAACTTGCTATAAATGTGGTGAAAAAGGCCACATAAAAACAAACTGCTTCAAGCATTGAAAAGATGATAATGCAAAGTCTAGTGGAGCTAAGAAAACAAATGCTCGAGCCTTTCAGATGAGTGCTCGAGAAGCCGTCAATGATAACAACGTTATAACAGGTACTTTCCTCATCAACGATACCTTTGCTAGAGTTCTATTTGATTCAGGGGCTGATAAGTCGTTTGTTGACCATAAGTTTAGCAAACTATTAAACTTATCCATAATAACTAGACATAACATATGAGGTAGAACTTGCCGACAGAACCATAGAAACCGCTTCTTCCATTCTGGAAGGATGATTTATATCCATTAAGAATCATTTGATTCCTATCTCTCTTCTGCCAATGAAATTGGCGGCGTTCGATGTAGTCTTAGGCATGGACTGGTTATCCCATAACCAAGCCCGCATTGCCTGTGATAAGAAACTAATCGAGATTAAAACCCCATCCGTGAGTGCTCACCATCTTTGGAGATATGCACTACGGGTTGCCAAAAAAGTCGCTATGCTTAACGGCCTCCCGATGCATGAAGAGAGGTTGTGTCATTTACATGGCACAAGTAACCGTTGATGAACCTAAGCCAAAGATCGAAGACATACCTGTTATCTCAGATTACCCTGATGTCTTTCTCGAGGAATTACCCGTCTACCCCTTGATAGACAAGTCGAGTTTAGAATCGACATCCTTCTTGGATCTGCACCTATCGCGAGAGCACCTTATCATTTAGCCCCAACTGAGATGAAGGAATTAAGAACCCAACTTGATGAACTAATGGAGAAAGGCTTTATTCAGCCGAGTTCTTCACCATGGGGAGCTCGATCTCATTTGTCAAAAAGAAGGACGGTTGAATGCGTAGGTGCATTGATTACCGAGAGCTCAATAAGATAACGATCAAGAATCGTTATCCTTTACCCAAGATCGATGATTTGTTTGATCAGTTGCAAGGAGCAAGTTATTTCTCAAAGATAGATTTGAGATCTGGTTATCATCAGCTTAAGGTTAGAAGTGAAGATGTCCCAAAAACCGCTTTCAGGACAAGATACAACATTATGAGTTTCTAATGATGCCTTTTGGGCTCACTAATGCACCAGCAACATTCATGGACCTCATGAATAGAGTCTGCTAGCCTTACTTAGACAAGTTTGTCATTGTCTTCATTGATGACATACTTATCTATTCTTGTAAGCAAACCGATCACGAGAAACATTTGAGGTGCATCCTAGAATTATTACAAAAGGAGAAGTTATATGCTAAATTCTCCAAATGCGAGTTTTGGCTTCGCGAAGTCCAATTCCTTAGACATGTGGTGAGTGAGCGTGGTATCCAAGTCGATCCGCCAAGATTGAAGCGATAATGAATTGGGAAGCACCGAAAACACCTTCGGAAGTACGTAGTTTCCTAGGTCTGGCTGGTTACTATAGAAGATTCATTGAGAATTTCTCAAGATTAGCCACTCCCCTGACTGCTTTGACCGCAAGAATATCAAATTCGACTGGGGTCCAAAGCAGCAGGAATCTTTCGAGACCTTGAAGCAAAAGCTGAGCAATGCTCTAGTTTTAACCTTGCCAGAAGGCATTGAGGAGTTTGTCGTTTATTGTGATGCATCGCAAACTGGTATGGGATGTGTGCTTATGCAAAAAGGCAAAGTGATCGCCTACGCATCACGACAACTCAAAGTGCATGAAATGAATTACACCACCCACGATTTGGAGTTGGGCGCCGTTGTATTTGCACTTAAACTTTGGAGGCATTATTTATACGGAACTAAGTGTATTATATACACTGATCACAAAAGCCTCCAGCATTTGTTCAATCAGAAGGATCTGAATATGCGACAACGAAGTTGGATGGAAACCCTCAATGATTGTGATTGTGAAATCCGATACCATCCCGACAAGGCAAATGTAGTCGCTGATGCGCTTAGTTGCAAAGAAAGGATCAAGCCTTTCAGAATTAACGCCGAAAGCATTGAAGTCAGGAACAGTTTGAACGAAAAGCTACTTGATGCGCAGAAGCAAGCCCTGATGGAGGCTAATATTGAAAATGGGGAATTATGTGGAACTGTTGAGCAATTAACACCTGGAGGTGATGGAATCATCAGATTCAATGGACGAATTTGGGTTCCAATTTTTGGAGGACTTTGAGATCTAATCCTTCAAGAAGCGCATAACTCTAAGTACTCTGTTCACCCAGGAGGTGATAAGATGTACCAAAACTTAAAGTCTAATAATTAGTGGATGGGTTTGAAGAAATCCATAGCCACCTATGTAGCCAAGTGCTTGACATGTTCGCAAGTTAAAGCTGAACATCAGAAACCGTCAGGACTTCTACAACAACTCGAGATTCCCACTTGGAAATGGGAAATGGTAACTATGGATTTGATCACCAAGTTGCCAAAGACCAAGCGTGGTAATGACACGATTTGGGTCATAGTGGATAGGCTAACTAAGTCAGCACATTTCTTGCCAATCAAAGAAACGTTTAGTTCGGACAAGTTGGCTAAGATGTATGTGGACGGGATTGTGTCCCTACATGGAGTGCCAGTGTCTATTGTATCCGATAGAGATACAAGATACACCTCTCATTTTTGGAAAAGCTTCCAACAATCTCTTGGTACTCGATTGAACTTCAGTACCGCTTATCATCCGCAGACTGTCGGACAGAGTGAGCATACCATTCAAACTCTTGAGGACATGCTTCGAGCATGTGTGACCGACTTAGGTGGTAGTTGGGACGACCACCTACCCTTGATTGAATTCTCCTATAATAACAGTTATCATACAAGCATCAAGGGTGCACCTTTTGAGGCTTTGTATGGGAGAAAGTGTCGAACGCCCGTCAGTTAGGTGGAAGTTGGGGAAGCCCAACTAACAGGACCTCAGATAATCCTAGAAACGACAAATAAAATCTTGCAAATCCACGACCGTCTCAAAGCTACCACAGATAGGTAGAAGAGCTACGCGGATAAGAGGCGCAAACCTCTTCAATTCCAAATTGGGGACAAAGTGTTACTGAAGGTGTCGCCTTGGAAAGGCGTCATGCGATTCGGTAAAAAGGGCAAGTTAAGCCCAAGATATATAGGACCGTTGGAGATTATCGAACGAGTCGGGTCCGTATCTTACAAGCTCAAGTTACCAGAAAAGCTAAGTGGAATTCATGATGGGTTCCACATTTCCAAATTAAAGAAATGTCTAGCGAATGAGTCGCTAGCAATGCCTCACGAGGATGTGCAAATCGCCGAAAACCTGCAGTTTGTTGAGAAACCATTTGCGATCGAGGATCGGCAAGTTAAGAAGCTTCGTAGAAAGCATGTGCCTATTGTAAAGGTCAAATGGGATGCTTGGCCAGGTCCCGAGTATACATGGGAGGTCGAGTCCACTATGCGACAGAAGTACCCCTATCTTTTTGAATAAATCTCGAGGTCGAGATTTCTTTTAAGGGGGTGAGGATGTTACACCCTGTGTTTTTATGTCCTATAAAATTTCGACACGTATCCCGCTGATCCTCGAATACCGTGTGCTAGACGAGAGGGACTAAAATCGTCAACATGTTATTTTATAACCTCTGGGTAGTGAATATTAAAGTTGAGGGGTTAAACGTATCAACATGCTTAAACTATGCCTATGAGTGACCTTTTAACGAACCCGGAGCTTAATGATGTTCGGTTATACTCACGAGAGTACTAAACAAGAGCCATATTGAATAAAACATGCTTTTATGTCGAAATATGGGAGTTTGGAGAAGTTAAGGGGCCAAAATGGAAATTTTGTGAATTGGCATCTGTGGCGCCACGCGCCAGGGACATGGTGTCCCCGCGTGACGCGCGGGAGGAGTCAGTTCACAGAAACAGCATGCCAGCAGCTGATCTGCATTCTTGACCACCACTCAAACCACCTGCACTCAATAACTCGAAACCATTAACTCAATTCCGGTTTTGGACACCTCCTAACACACCTGGAGTGATCTCTAGTGTTCCCATAACACTTGTCTAAATCCTAGATCATTCACTTCAACTATAAATAAGGAAGTTCATCACCCTTCATTCCTTGCACCTCTCAAAATCTCTTCTTTCTATCTCTACTTGGAAGTTCCTGATCAAGGATCATCCTAACTGAGTTCTAGTCATCTTTTTGGTTCACTTTTAAGTGTTCCAATCCTTTCTTTCAGTTTATATTAGGCTTTAAGCCAAAGTCAAAGCGTTGACGTAAAAACGCTTTGAATTTAGGCTGAGACCATTACGGTCCAGCCAATGTTCGTAACGAACGTGGCTACGTGATCGTAATTAGGTAGGTGATAACCCTAAAAAGGGCACCTCCTAATTACCACGTTTGCTTGGTCAATTGACGGGTCAAGGTTATTAATAAAAATTCAAGCTGGGTCAGATTTGAAAATAAACTCATATATGATAATGTAGGTGTTATAAAATATGTTTTAAAACTTAGACACCTTGGTAATAATTATTTGAAGATGTGTAAACATGTTCGGCCCGTCAAGTTCAGGTCTAAGGCCGGTTCGCAAATGAAAGTCACAAAGTTGACTTTTACTTTGACTTTCGGTTCTGACCCGAATTAGCAACTTTAGTTACTAATTCTAGAGTTGCATTGTGACCATTTTAGGTTGTAGTATGACCCTCTGGAATTATACTACATGGTCACATAGTGATCCGAGTTTTTATGCAAGTATCCGTTAATTATGCCAAACTTCGACTAAAATGCCCTTTTTGCTTAAAAACAAGGTTTTAAATACAAATGAGCATAGAACTGATATATAAATATGACTAACTTACCTTGATGTCATTAATCTTGTCATAACCTGAGTTTTGTTTAATTATCGCAAATTATGCTTTTAAAGGACCAAAATGTCCTTTCGGCATCTAAAATGGTTTTTAACATTATTCTTCAACCAAACTCATTAGTTATGATGTAATATCATATTGGATTATTTGGGATATCAAATCAGATTGTAAACTGAGTTTGCACACAAGATCTTGTATTATGTCCTTAAATGACGATAACGCCCTATCGGCATATAAAATGGATTTTAACCAAGCTTTTATTACAAAACCTTTTACCCACTGATAAGTTATATTAAATAACATATTATGGTTATATAAACTTGGTCATAACTTCAGTTTTCATTAAACATTTTGAATATCGGCATTTAGCGACTTATCGCTGTTTCGCGCAGAGTATGGTTTAAAACCATATTAGAGCATCAAGACTTGATACCTATTAATTTCAAAACTTATTTTAAACATATACACAGTAGGTACATAACCTAAACTCAGACTCCTAAATAATTTGTCAAATGATGTGTGAAATGACCAAAATGCCCTTTCGGGGCATAGTTTGGTCTTGAACTCTAAACCACACATATACTCGATATCCTACTGATATAACATCATAAATAAACTATTTTTACAGTAAGATTATGACCATTAGTTTGCTCATAAGTTCTTTTACAAGTCATAAAATGACCAAAACGCCATTTTAAGGCGTAACTTGATTTTGAAACCGTAACGGACCAACACGTTAATAACTTACTGATGTTACAACATGTTTAAAGTATAATGGCATATGGAACTTGTATAAGACTCACCCGGTTACCCGGTTTCTCTTATATGTGTACGGTTCGGCCTGCGTAACTAGTTTACGTAATTTAACCGAAACGGGTTTAACCTTATCATTTTTACGTCAAAATTCAGAATGTAATATGTTTACCCATATTAAACAAGTCTTAGTACTTGTCGGGTTTAAACTACATTCTATTCCGGTCATCATTTAATCTCGCGTTTTGTACCGTTACTATCTTTAAGCTACCCGGTTCGAGTCTACAAAGTAGATGGGACCGTTAGCATTCTAATTGGTTATAAACACCATCGTTTCCAGACAAAAAGCCTCCCGGTAGATTGTTACCTTACTTGTCTTCTTGAATTATCGGCTGAGTATTATTTTATTGAAGAATTAGCTCAGGTAAATACTCTTAACTTATTTTCCCTATACGGGCTTGGGATACGGTATAATAAAACCGCTTGGTTGGGTATGGGATCATGCTATCAGATTGTGATGTACTAAATCTTCATAACCCGTTTTATTCTGTATTGTTTGATAACTTAAACATTAGGGGTTAACTCGACCATGTCTTGGATATTCTTGGCTCATTTAAGTTACTAATGGCACGACCTTAAGCGCGAGTGTAGGCATACACCTGACAGATGCTAATGCTAATAAAAATATTAAAGCCCGCTGGTGGATTATTTAAGTGGCATGTCGGTTAATCAGGTTATTCGGTTTCTGCACCGGACCCCATATGTATTGACAAACATGTAAAACTGTAAACAAGGTCATTTTGAACTATCCCAAGTTATTTATATAATGTGCCAAGTGCACCCAAAATCATTTTTAATAAATGTTTACAAAATGAGTCGGTTATTAGTATTTACCAATGAAACTGATGTATTTTCAAAACAGGTGGCAACACGCAATAGATCGGGAGCTGCGCTATAGTGACAATAGAGGATTTGCAAGTCTCTAGGTTGCTTAAAGTCTGTTGAACAATTACTTTGTATATATTTATTTCGATCCATCTGTGGATCTTTTCATTTACAAGCCTTTTAATTTATTTTTGAACTTTGGACACTCGGTTTGTAATAGTAATTTAACTCAAGACTTCCACTGTACATGTGTTTGTTTGGTTATGATGTTATCAACTACGTCACGATATTCTCCAACCGGGCCCACCGGGTACATGTAGAAATAGGGGTATGACACCTGGGTTCATACTTAATGTCATATGCGCTAAGTTTGACTGCCCATTTTGCCATTCTCCCTGTCATTTCAAGTTTCCTGAGAACATTCTTAATAGGTAAGTTAGTTTCAACAATAATAGTATGTGTTTCAAAAATGTCTAAGTTTAGTAGAAGCCATGATTAAACCAAGAATAGGCTTCTCTAAATGAGAATACCTGGCCTCAGTATCAAGTAGACTTTTACTTACATAGTATACCAGATGTTGTTGGCTTTCATGATCCTTAACTAGGACCGCTTACCGCTTTACCTGAGACAGCTAGGTATAAGGATAATGCTTCCCCTTTTTCTGGTTTCATTAAAGCTGGAGCAGAGGATAAGTAATCCTTAAGAGCTTGGAGGGCAGCCTCATGCTTCTTGGTCCATTCAAACTTCTTGTTCTTCCTCAAAATGTCATAAAATTCTTTGCATTTTTCTGAGGATTTTGAGATAAATCTGTTCAAGGCAGTGATTCTTCCTGTCAATCTTTGTACATCCTTAGCGTTAGCAGGAGATTTGATGTTTAAAATGACCTTGATCTGCTCTGGACTCGCCTCGATGCCTCTCTTGGTCACCATGTATCCTAAAATTTTTCCAGCTTTTACTCCAAAATGGCACTTAGACGGGTTCAACTTCATGTTGTATTGGTCAAGGATATTAAATGCTACTTCAAGATCCTTCAGGTGATCCTGGGCTCTTTTGGATTTGACCACCATGTCATCTATGTAGACTTCTATTGTGTCCAAGCTGCTCCTTGAACATCATGTTCACCAACCTTTGGTATGTAGCATCTGCATATCTTAAACCAAAGGGCATAACAATATATGCCGGTGGGTGTCATGAACGATGTGTCCTCTTGATCAGATGGTTCCATCTGAATTTGCTGAAATCCAAATGAAGCATCTATAAAAGTTAACAACTCATGACCCACCGTAGCATCCACCATAGAGTCAATGTGGGGTAACGAGAAAGGATCCTTGGGACATGCCTTGTTTAAATCAGTAAAGTCGACACCACATTGGCTAACCATCTTTGGGACATACCTTGGACATACCCTCCACTTTCCATTTTTCTTTTGAACAACAACCACATTGGCTAACCATCTTGGATATTTGACTTCACTTGTCATACCTGCCTTTAGTAACTTGTCTACCTCTTATTGGATAATTTCATTTCTTTCAGGTGCAAATTTTCTCCTCTTTTGGTGAGTTGGCCTGAAAGACCTGTCAATACCAAGCTTATGAGTAATGACATCTTTTGAAATACCTGTCATATCTTCGTGCTTCCAGGCAAAGGTAGAGTTTCTATGTTTCAGGAAGGATACTAGATCCTGCTCTATGCTCTCCTGGATCCCGGATCCTATATACACCTTGGATTCAGGATCCCCAGGATCTAAGAGTATATCCTTGACGTCCTGTTCTGTTGCCTCCATGACGTCTGTTGGAGGATACTTTAATTGCTATGCTTCCCTGGATTTGGAAGCCGGTTTCATCGAAGAAGTGAAGCAGTTCTTCGCCTCCTGCTGATCACTGTCTATCTTGACTATTCCCCATTGATTTGGGAGCTTGACACACTGATGATATGTCGAGGGAACTGCCTTCATATCATGTATCCATGGCTGCCAAGGATAACATTACAACAAGATAAGCAATCTATTACACAAAATTTTTGGATTGAATTCACTCCCTTTATGTAAATTGGGAGTTTGATGGCCCCCAATGTATTCTTGGTTTCCCCACTGAATCCCACGAGCACTGATGATCTTAGGATGATCTCGGATTCAGGGATGTTCATCTTTTTAAGGACATTCAACTAATTATGTTCACTGAACTTCCTCCATCAATGAGGATCCTACGAACAAAATGGTTAGAAATAAATAAAGTAACGACAAGACCATCATGATGAGGATCCTTTATATGTACGCGGTCATCCTCATCAAAGGATATCACTTTTTGCCGCGTTAGGGTAGATGTTCGGACTGGTCTCTCCCCATTCTCCATATTTGTTTCCTTAGCATGCCTTTTAGCCGCTGAGAATGAGGTTCCACAGATATTAGAACCACCAGAAATAAAGTTAATGATCTAAGCATCCGGAGGTGGAGGAGGAGCTCTTTCGGGAACTTTCTCAGTATCCTGGGTCCTTGAACGTTTCCTTCCCAGTAATTCCTTCAAGTATCCTTTGCTGAGAAGATAGCCAATCTCCTTCCTCAACGCTATACATTCATCAGTCAGATGACCAAAGTCTTCATGATAAGCGCACCATTTGCACTTGTCTTTATTGGCTGTGGCCTTCTCATTTTTTCGAGGCCACCTAGCTTTGTCGCCTAGATTCTGCATAGCAAGGATTAGTTCATAATTATCAACAGAAAAACAATATTAAGATATCGGAGGGTAATACTCATCGTCTTCGTCTTGTTCAACTGCATGCACATTGTGGCTATCATGTTTAGAGTATGACTTGGATCGATTATTCTTAAAGAATGATCCTTGCTTTTCCGGTTTTGAGGATCCTGAGAGCCTCTCATGGATCCTTTTGTCATCCTCTAAACGAATAAACCTCAATGCCCTGTTCCTCACTTCATCTAAATTCCTGCAAGGTGTCATAACAAGGTCATCATAGAGTAAGGAATCCTTAAGCAATCCCATTTTGAATGCCTCACAGCGGTGGCAATATCTAGGTTAGGGATTTCTAAGGATTCTCTACTAAAATTAGTGATGTAATCTCTTAATGATTCATCACGTCCCTGGGTTATTCTATATGGATCACTAGTTACTCGTTCGAAGGTTCCACTTGAACAAATTAACTAGATGAGAAAAATGAAGTAATTGAGTAAGGAGGAAGACTTAGCATCCATTTTAAAGCTGATCCAGTGAGTGTGGATCCGAAGCCCTTGCAAAGGCAGGCTTCCTTTAATCTTTCTGGAATGGGATTGATCTCCATTCTTTCCCGTATTGTGCCACATGCTCCTCCGGATCAGTTGTACCATCGTACAAATTCATGTTGGGGGTTTGGAAGCGTTTTGGGATCTTAGCATTGCATGTAGGGGGTGCAAAACGAGACACCCTATGACTTCCATCTGGGATATCAGGAATGGGTTTAACCAGTCCTGGGACGTTGGATATCATATCCTTAAGCTTTTGTAGTTCTCGTGCCATTGCCTGATTGTTGATGCATATGTCTGTTGCCTACATCATCGTATTACGTCGAGTATGTGTTTTGGAGTGAAACGTTAAGTTTAGATGTGATATAAGACAAGTTCGCCCGAACTTGTAGAGCACATGAACAAGTTCGCCCGAACTTGTCCTGTGAAGGACAAGTTCGCCCGAACTTGGTCATGTCTCATTCCGGGCGAACTTGTACTACTATATATAGGATAGTTGTGTTCTCATTTGTAAGAATCAGAGATTTTGTCACAACAGAGGCGAAGCTCTGTCCAAGTGTTTCCAGGATCTGTAACGTTTGAACATTAATGAAACGGTGATTAATCAGTAACAAACTAGTGTCCAATGTCGCCTATGCAAACGGATTCCGCATGTTTACCTTAGGTTTGCCAAATTAGGACCCGAACAATCCGTACAACGGACCCTCAATTGGTATCAGAGCAGGATTGACCTAATTTGAAGACATTGGACATAGAACATTTCATCTTCTACTCATTTCTCTTCATTTTTAACTTTTCTTGGACATTTCACGGACAAAATGGACTGATTTTCAAGTATAATACGTAATATCCATAATAGTAAAACCCTTGAAAAGATCAGAGCTTAAAACAAACGAAGTCATGTCGAAAATTTTAAAAAACCATGTTTGAAAACACATGTTCGCTCGAATTTATCATCAAGTTCGCTCGAACTTGACTGAAAAATTCTCTTTTTGAGTGATTTTTCATCAAGTTCGCCCGAACTTGATTGATTTTTCAGTGATTTTACACAAGTCCGCTCGAACTTGCTTAACATTCCTTCAAGTTTCATCAAGTTCGCCCGAACTTGATCAAGCTTTGTTGAAAGTTTATTACAAGTTCGCCCGAACTTGTTAAATCTCTTGAAATTCCATACAAGTTCACCCGAACTTGTTAAGTAGCTGATTTTCACAAGATGTGACAAGTTCGCCCGAACTTGTCCAAGGTTTCTATTAAAAACGTCCAAGGCATGAAATTCAGAAAAACGTCTCGGACATTATATATCGTTAGATTCGTATCGACGAGACGAGTTTAAAGCTCTAATATGGTAAAAACAGTTTTTGGAAAGATTTTTAACGTTTTTAGCGAACCGATATGTTAATATTGTCGATTAAGAAGCCAAATTTTACTACAATCGTCTGTTGGCTAATAATTTTTCATTTGTTGTTGAACGACAGATAAATTTGGAAAACGAAATGGGGTCCGTGAAGCCGCCAAAGTTGATGAGTATGGACGAGTATGAAAGCTGGAAAGAAAAATTCGAGAACTGGAAACGAGCAAATTTCTTCTACCAGAATGCTCATGAGAAGAAGATGATCAACTTGTTACAACAATCGATAAATAAAGATATCTTGATTCTACTACCAGAATGTGATACTGCACAGAAGTTGTGGAATGCTCTAAGAGCTAAATATTTGGATAGTGTTGAGATGATTAAGAGCAAGAAAGTTCAAATAATGAAAGAGTTTGACATCTTCACAATGCTGAAAGGCGAGTCAACGAAACAAATGATAGAGCGATTTTGTCATTTGAAAGTGCAGATGAGAAGGCATGGTCTTGAAAAGATAGAAGCAGAGTATATTGACAAACTGGCTGATGCTCTTCCGGAGGGTGATTGGACAACGTACTTAATGGTGTTAAAGGAAAGTCTGAGCTGGGAATTTTTCAAGCTTTCTAGCTTTGTTGACAAATTAGAGGGATATGAAGTGGAATTACTAAAGAAGTCTGATCTTGTCAGTAATCAATGGAATGTTCAGTTGAAGAAAGAAGGGAGTATAATGGCAAAGAATTGTGAAGCACAAGTTTCAAGTACATCTACAAATGAGTCTTCAAGTTCTAAACCAATCTGCCCAGTCTTTAAAGTAGATTTGAATGATTATCTGGCAGATAATGCCAAACTCTTGAATAATCTTGAGAGTTTGATATTAGAAAATAAAAAATTAAAAGAAAATTAAAAGATTTTGAAAATAGAATAAAAAATTTAGAAAATGAAAATTCTGTTTTAAATAAAAATATTTTTGAAAACCAAAATATAATAAACTCGCATCTTGAAAAAATCACGAAACTTGAACAAGATGTTGAGATTGCTAAAAAAAAAGCTGTTGATTTAGAAAAGAAATTGAAAGGTTTTGTGACCTCGTCATTGATTTTAGATCAGATATCTCCAAAACCGATCAATGAAAATAAAAAGAAAATTACAATAAGTGACAAGATCACAAATTATGACGATGACATAATTGAGGATTGTGATGATGATACCGATGATGAAAGAGCTAAAAATGATAAACATGAAATATTTTTAAAAATAAAAGAAAAATTCCAAGAAACTGTTATACAATAAAGGTGAATGCTCAACGCAAAAACCTTCTAAGCAGAATCGAGAACGAAAACAAAAGGAAAAACAAAATTTTAAAAGTTTTCAAAACAAAAACAAAAGCTCATCGATACGATCATCCAAGCATTATAAAAACTCACAAAAATCTGAAAATAAGGGGTGCAGGTCGGATCGCAGTGCTTCAACGTAAAATCATCTTTATAGAAGAAACAGGAAAGATGGTTACCATACATCAAATCAATGTTATGATTTGAGTGTATGGTTTGCGAAAAAGGATCAGTATGAGAACAGTAAGTGTCATAAATGTGGAGTAACTGGACACATTGCTAGAAAATGTTTTCGAATTAATCCTAAACCTGTTCATATTGATAAGAAAAATTTTAAAGATTTGAAAGTACCAACTCAGGTTTGGAAACAATGTACAGAAACTACAAACAAGGTGAAACCAGTTATTACTAAGTTTTCAAATTTTGAACCTAGTGAATCCTCGAATAGCAATGAACAAAAAGTTTCTACATTGTATTTCAAAAAAGCTTTAACGAAAAATCAATCATAGTTGGTGAAAGAAAAAAATTTACACAATCAGTGAAAATTAAAAGTTTAGAGGACTTTCCGAAACTTGAGAAAGTCTAAAATAAACCTGATTGTGAAAAGAAAGTCAAAATTAGGGTTGAAGAAATAACACTTAAGACTGCAAAGGCTTGGGTGTCACTATTCAACTAACTGTTTGAATTTTTGTGCAGGAAGTTCTGAGAAGAAAGTAAATTACTGAGAATGGAGTTCCGTGGCACACAAAAACGGGCCAGGTTATCAAGTTCTATATTAAGGCCTTATTACATATTCAAATAACGGTTACTTTACAATTTATGAAAAATTCTTGGAGAAATTTTTTCGAAAACATGTTCCAATAACGTTTACTTGAAAATTTTATAAATTTTGAAGAAAATTTGAAAAATTACACAGAACCCTCACTGTTGAAAAGACAAAAATCATGGAGGAAAATGGTTTATAAACACAAATAGTGTCAAGGTTTTTGTCATCATGAGGGGGAGAGTGCTTAAAATAAAATTTGTGAAGCAGTAATGGATGGAGAATTGAAGTGATTCTCATCGGTTGGTCAATGTTTTTCTATAAACAAAAAATTCCAAAAAATATGTTTTTGAATTTTAGGGGGAGAAATTTTTTTCAGAAAATCCAAAAACATATAGAACACGAATAGTACAAAAACATTGAAAAAGTTAAAAAGAGTTTTGTGGATAAAAGGAAATGATAGTACATCAGTAGACTATCATAGTATGCTAAGGATTTGTAAAGTTTAAAAAGTGATAAAGAAGTCTTACTGAGGATGTGTCGATAGGCTTTACACGCTCAGTAAATTGTTTCTGAGATATAAACTAAATTTTACAACTGCTTAATCTTGTGGATTAACATATCCGGATATATGGACTTAGTACTCTGAAATTTCGTTTGAGAGATTGCCTGACTCTAAGATAGGAGGTCTCTATAGATGATTGATATATGGGGTATTATACAAGTTCTTCTGATTTTGCGGAAGCAATGGCCTAGAAATTCTATAATGCTTTTGCAAAAATCCCCTAAAACTGCATTCAATTAAAAATATCAAAAGATACTACAATTGCAGTACAAAAGATTCCATTTTGGAACACTACCTTATAATTCGAGCCTTCATCTCTCTGTCGGTACGTGGTACTAACCTGAGCTCTCAAGGTCTCGCAAAACCCAGATACAGATATCAGTTACACTATACTCACCTGTAAGATGAAATCTAGGGAATCTTGATGCGGGAGTATATTCTGAGATGGGAACCATACTAAGTCAAGTTTCTTAATTCTACATAACGTATCTCGGAATAGTTGAGAAATGTGTCAAAGTTTAAATGGACAAACATATCAACAATCTAGGTAAATTTGTTTAAAATTTAGTGTTAAGAAAAAGGTCAATGGTACTGTCTCAGAAAACTGATATGATCATTTAACGCAAACTCAACAAAAATATGTTTGTAAATATGTTTGTACATACTTAGAGTTTGATATTCATTACATAAAAACAAAAAGATTATATTATCTTTTAGTTTTGACCACCGATGATGAAATGCTGATTTTCAAAATCTAAAGCTGCTGATCAAAAGTTTGAAAATTTCAAATTGATCTGAAATGTTTAAAAGTTCATTAAGTTGAAACTTACATTTGAATAAATGTTTCAGTTCAGTGTTAAAATGTTTAATCAAGTTCATTAAGTTGAACTTGATACATGAATCAGATATTCAAGGTCATTAATTTGGACTTGATTAACTGAGAGGGTTTAAAAACTGATAGAAGATTAAAATTTGAAACAGTTGCATTTAGAGATTTCAAAGTTTGAATCTGAAATGTTTATTTGAATGTTTGAAGAACTTTGAAACATGAAGTAGATTTCAAGGGGAAACTAGATAAAAACGTTGATTGAAGATACCAGAAAGCTCAAAGCAAGGGGGAGCATGGTGATTAAAGTTTTATCAAGACAAGCTCGAAAAGAAAAGAGAAAAGGATTGTAGATGCTATAAAGATACAAGAAGTTAAAGTTATTCAAGAAATAAAGATCAAGAGAACATTAAAGACTCAGAAACTTAATTGAAGAATGATGACTACGACAACATCCAAGGGGGAGTCTGTTGATGCATATGTCTGTTGCCTACGTCATCGTATTACGTCGAGTCTGTGTTTTGGAGCGAAACGTTAAGTTTATGTGTGATATAAGACAAGTTCGCCCGAACTTGTAGAGCACTTGAACAAGTTCGCCCGAACTTAGTCATGTCTCATTCTGGGCGAACTTGTACTACTATATATAGGATAGTTGTGTTCTCATTTGTAAGAATCAGAGATTTTGTCACAACAGAGGCGAAGCTCTGTCCAAGTGTTTCTAGGATCTGTAACGTTTAAACATTAATGAAATGGTGATTAATCAGTAACAAACTAGTATCCAATGTCGCCTATGCAAACAGATTCCGCACGTTTACCTTAGGTTTGCTAAATTAGGACCCGAACGATCCGTACAACGGACCCTCACTGATTTATACCTGCATCCTGCATGGAACCATAATTAGTACCAAAAGATGTATTGACATTGTTACCTCCTGATTGGTTTGGAAGTGGTATGCCAGAAGTATATCTAAAGGTGGACACTTCAGGTGCAATAGTTGGACCAGATGAAGCAATAGTCTGCATAGGAATGAAGTCTCCTGTATGAACTTCATAGTTCCTGGAAGGTTGGCTCCCTAAGGATCTTGATCCTGAAACAAGCTGGATCCTTGGACTTGAGATGAGGATCCTTGAAGTGGTGCATAGAATCCTTTGGACTGGTACATCTCCTGCGATCTTCCACGTTCATAGAAGGATCCTTGAGGCTCCGTGATCCCTAGTGACCTCGCTGAAGGATAGATGATCCTTGAGGCTGGAAGTAGGATCCTTGAACTTGAGATGAGGATCCTTGAGCCTGTGTCATCGCCAGTGATCCTTGCTGGTAATTGGAAGATCCTTGAATTTGAACACCAGGTCCTCTTGAATGCTGGATTATTGATGCTGGAGAAGTGAAATCCAATGATCTGGGCATCAACAGAGAGTGATCCTCCACTGATCTATTCTGCTTCTTGATTTCATCAATCTCCCTGAGGATCCTCTGGTTGGTTATGTCCTGCTGCTCCATGTAGTTCTTCATCTGCAAAACCAAGGTAGAAACATCACTGTTAGTAACTGTAGATGAAGAAACGGTGGAGGTTTTTGATCCTGTGTAAACAGGAGTAGTTTTCTTCTGAGGATTCTCTGCACTCCTAATAGGTGCAGGGAGTAGAGGAGGCAATGACGCACAAGTCTGGGATGAGGTAACCGCCGGCATGGCACTTGAAGCAGATTTCCTTGAGAAGTTATATGATTGATGGAATTGAACAGAAATGAATGGAATGAATGAGATTTTTAGAATTGAAGCACCAATCGCCCCATGGTGGGCGCCAAACTGTTTTGGTCAAAAATCTGATTAAGGATAATGTAACCAAACTTTGAATGTGAGGTTGAGTGCTTGTGTATCAAACAAATGTATGAACAAGATATGAATGTAATCAACGATGAAAACAGAGATTTATACGATGAAAAATCCCTTGATCAATGAATGATCTCCGGCATAAAAAACCTCGGGTGATGGAAACTACCGATCACCAACTATATTGAACTATAAAGATTACAACTTTGGAAATATTGAGCTTATTACAATGAGAGTTCTAATGTGTGTGTTCGAGAGATATTAGCAGAAGTGTGTATTTTCAGAGTGTGCCAGTGTTTATATATCGAGCTCAATACCCCTTATCAATATCTAATAAATCTAGTTCACTAACTATCCGCAAATTATGCAAGCCTTCACACGACCCCCCTCAACGGTCATGACTCTCATGCACGTGCCAAAAAATAGCATATTCCTCCGTAATTACCGTATTGACTTAGCCCACGCAAACGTAAACTAAACACACAAGGAACAATTGTTAAAAACATAAACGTTAGTAAGGATCCTTGATCCTCAGACTCTCTGCCTTATCCGTTAAGGATCCGTGATCCAGGCTCAGTCTCAGGATGGATGATCCTTAGCACAAAATCCATGCCCTAACAACCACAATGTTCACATTTATCTCCTTTAACTTTTCCTCTTGCATCTTCTTTGGTGATTAAGAGTTTAGTGTGCATGTCACCTTCTACTAGTTTCTTGATGCGTTTTTCATATGCCTTTAATCTTCTGATAGCTTCTTGAAATAGTATAGTCTTAAGATCTACAATTGTTCAATTGCAGGAACAATTTAAATGTACTTTTCTGGTATAGTTTCCTAACTAATCTTTTGTTATAAATTGTAAATCCAAGTTGTTGGCTTGCGAGACAAGTTTGCTAATTTTGCTGGTAAAATGATTTAGTGATTCCGAGACTTTCATCTTAAAAGCTTCAAATTTTGATTCGAGTGTTTGCATTTTAACTAGTTGACTTTGTCTGCTCCGACATATCTTGCATTTAAATCTTCCCAAATATCTTTAGCATTTGTGTGATGAGCAATTTGAAATATTAGTTCTTCTGGCATGACTTTGATAGAGATAAGCAATAGCCATGGCATTTTTCTTTGTATCAACTTCTCATGTTGGTTCAATTGCTTCCCATATTCCATGTACATTGAAGATTGCTCTAACTTTTACTGCCCAAATAGTGTAGTTCGTGGTACTTAGGATCGGGCTTTGGAACATGGAAACTTTGTAATATTATATTCGTTCTTCATTGTAATCATTGTAATCCAAGACTTGAATCAAACTCGTATTCTATTTCAATCCATGTTATATACATATTCATACATTCAAACATATGATACAAAATTCGTGATACTTGTAAACGTGTGACAAACTTGCAAATACATGACATTCATACTTCATACGAAACTTATACGTGACATTTATACAATCATATTCACTTTACACTTATGTAAACCATAGAACATGTTTCTTATGCTTAAAAGCGTTAAAATGGTCCTAAAACATGTATTATTTAACAACTAGACAAGGCCCCATCAGCAAAACAAAAAAATAAAAATTTGTGGCTCCTGACCAGGCCTTGCGGACCGCATGGCTCCACTCATATGGTCTGCATGGGGGTCTGGCGGGCAGACTCTTCAAACAGCCGGGTTTAGCATGAATCCCCACATTTCCTCCTCACCCAATGGCCTTAAACCTTCATTAAACACCCCCAAACCAACTCTAATCCTTACCCTATAAAACCTAAGCATTCTTCAAGCATTTTTACACTTTAATCACTCTCTAATCTCTCTCAAACACACCATAATCTCTAAGTTCTCAAGAACATTGGCAGATTCATCAACCTTTACAAAAGTGAGCATAACTTGCTCATTTCTTAACCTTTTTGCTTGATTCTTCTTTCATAACACTTGGATTAACCTTAGGTTTGATTCCATCCAGACCTGGATTCACCAAAAAGGTTCCAAACTTTCTATTATGAACAAAATCTCTTTAAACTTGTGTTTTACCTCAAACAAACTTGAGTTCTTATGCTCCTAACCAAGTTTATGGTTAGTGAGCCAAACCAAGCTTGTTCTACATGAAATATGGGCTGTTCTAACACCCTAAACTTTCTGTTTTACATGAGCTTTAAGCTCACAAGTGATGCCAAGTCTTGAACTTGAAGATAGTGTAACTACAAGGTTAGCTTGGGCTATCCTACATCCAAGTCCACACATCACTTGATGATTTCCCACCTCCATCCCAAGTAGCTTGCTAGTTGAAATAACACGACCCCGTCTAACCTTCAACTTGTGTTGACGTCGGCTCACCGGGTTGTAGATTACTTGGCTACTTGGTATAGAGATAACATGTAATTTTATTTTCATTATTATTCTTGTTCTTGACCCTCCTTGATGTCTATGACAACTTGTGTAGTGGTGAACTTTACATGAGGTTCCTAAATGGAAGATTTATCTTCCCACCTCCTACATGACTTATATGACATCCTTGAAGGACTTATGATATAATGTACATATATAACTATATAATATACTTAAAACCGAAACCTTGATAATGACGAAATAATCATATGTCAAGTTACTAAGTTTAATCACTAAAGTGTTTAGTTTCTCGTTACGATTCTAATAAGTGTTTAACCTATAAAATCACATAAACCCTAACGGGTTCCCATAGTGTCAAAACGAGTGCTAGGCCTTAGTGAATATTTTCGTACACATTATTTTGTTATGCTAAATTCCAAACTCCGAACTTCCATCATCATCCAATACTCACACCTACGTTTTCCTCTTGTAGGATAACCATCTTGAGCGAGTCTTCGGGGACCAAGTCTTCATATCCGTTGGTACCTTGCAACCAAAGATTAACGTTAATAGCGAGTAGGATACCCCCGCAGGATGTTACCAATATTCTGGTTCAGTATCCCGATCGCAGCATCATATATATAATATCAGATATGTTATCAGGATATGGGTCAGAAATTCCACCCACAACAATTGTCCCCAAAAATATTACTGTTGGGATCCTCTTATCCAAACGGATATATTTTTCTTTGTGTTACTCGATGCTCTTAATGGGATATAGGCGTTGATGTGACATGGCGCAACTTCCAATGCTATTTTTACTCATCATTATCTATTCTCCCCTATATCTTCTCCTTTCTTCTTGATTATTATCACATCACTTCAGGACTTTCAGGTATCATCTTCTTCCTTCTCTATTTTCTCTGTTTTACTTCTTCATTTTGCCATGGCCAACCGAACATGCTCACATTCCGTTCCAACATTTGTTGAACAAAACCTCCTCAAGGAGCCAATGAAAGAAGCGTGTTCTTTCGATAATGCTGATATCGCCGCTCTTAGAGCCTCCGACGCCTTTCCCGCCGGATCGATCATTCGGCCGTTTGACCGGAGTCTCCGGTCAGACGTGTCTTCTACAGAGTGGATCTGTTTCTTGTTTTATCCTTTTTCCATTGGACTTCCATACCCTTTCTCAGACTTCATCATGCGCTTTTTTTACCTTAATGGTCTTAGTTTCGCCCAAACCATGCCCATGGTTTGGAGGGTGCTAGTGGTGCTGGACCGGATCAAGACTCATCACTTTGAGCTATGTGTTGAGGATATAACCATCGACTATCGTTTACGATCCCATGGTTCTAGCCGATTCCTGTTTTTCTCAACCTCCAAACACCCCCTCATTCTCAAGGCAACCAAAAATGAGGATGAGTGGAAACGAAAGTTCTTCTTTGTCAAAAGGGACTCCATTGACAAGGGTGTTGATTTTCCTGTGAAATGGTTGACCGCTGGTAGGATTTAGGGTTTTGGGAATATCCCAAATGTATCCTGGACTTACATCTCAAACTGACATCCTTGTTTACTTTTTATGCAATGAATCTCAAAGAACTAGCCCCTCCATCCGCAGAATCGGAAGGGAGGATCAATGCCATCTACCGGCTATCAGAAAGTGAAAGAAGCTTTTTTCCACTCCCCACAAGTTTAAGCCAACATTCAAGCTCCAACATGTCTGGTAAGAACATTTATTCTACATAACTTTTCATATATTTGGTTAGTTAAGATATCAGGATATTGAAAAGTTGAAATTTCTTCCATCTTGTGCAGACCCAGCCAAGATCCCTGAAGTGTTTGACCTTGACGAATCGACAGCTACTCAGGGCTTGCTCCGGTAAAGATAGAGCCAAGTGCTAAACCTTCCACCACGTCTAAACCGCCTGTCAGTTCCAAGCCCACAATCACTCCCAAGCCTTCCTCAACAACAAAGGCTCGTGCCTCCAGCTCTCGCAAGAGGAAAGAGACTGACTCCCCGACCACTTCTGCTGAAGCCTTCTCTTATGAGAACCAGGGGTTCTTTGAGTCTAGTGGCTTGATGACTTCTTTCCTTAGTCAGCTAAATATCCTTATCCTGTATCCTGCACACATATGCTGAGTAGATATCCTGATTACATTATATATGCTGATACCTGTGTTTTGAATTACAGGGTCTTGGTCGCCTGACGCATCTTTACGAGGAAGCTTGTGGGGTCAACAAGATGCTAGAGGCCAGGCTAAAGAAGGCTGAAGTCACAATCGTGGATCAGGGAAAGATTGCTGCCGCCAAGTCTCAGCATTACGAAGACAAATTCAAGGCGATGACCCAGGAGTCTCAAGCTGCTATGAAGAAGGTTGCCCAAGAAGCTCAGGCTAAGCTGGATGCTGTTCAGACTCAACACGACAGGATATGATCACGTACAGGGAGGGCCTCAAGATTTCTTCCGTCATTTCCCTCCTCCAGGCCAGGTTGAAGATGGCCTATAAAGCCAGAGCTATGGGTTTTGAATGCCCAACCTGGTCCATTGGAGCCTGGGAGGCGAAATTAAAGGATCTCGGTGGTAATCCAATGGAGTATCCTGCTAAGCCAGCGATTGCAGAGCCTTCCAAGGCGGTCGAAGTAGCAGCAAAGGCTGGTGGTGAAGCCGGTGAGGATCCCGGAGCCAATACTAAAGTGGATGCTGGTAGTGATCTTGGTCGGGATGCTGATGCTGAGGAGGCGATGAAGGTTGGTGAAGATACTGCTGTGTGAGAGCATCAAAGTGGGCAATGATGGATATTGTTTCTTAGCCTGGAGCCCACTTTTTAAATTTGATGGTCTGTAACCCCTAAACAATTTGCTTTTCCTGCACTTGTTTCCTGCACTTTAGATACAATATGATGGCCAAAGGTGGAGGATCCTGGGTTCCAGGACGAAGCCCTTGGTCATCAATGTTTAATCCCTTATGTTTTGGTTAAAAATCACAATAAGGATAATGTAACCAAATCTGATTTTGTGAGGTTGAGTGCTTGAATGATGAATAGTTGTGTGAACGAATAAAAAATGTAAACGTCGATGAACACAATGATTTGTACGAGGAAAAAGCCCTTGAACAACGAATGATCTCCGACATAAAAAACCTCGGGTGATGGAAACTAGCAATCACCAAATATATAACAAAGACTAGTAACAATTCTTGTACAACTTCGGAAGACAATGAGCTCAATACAATGGAATCTAGGGTGTGGTTTGCGAGAGTATGAGAGTGTTATGTGTTTGTGTATTCAGCTACTGCCTAAAATGAGCTCGTTTTCCCCTTTAAAGATAGAAAATATGAAGTAACTAACTATCCAAAAAAGGTGCAAGTCCCCTCATGTTCTCCATAACGGCTATTCTTCATCAAGCACGTGCTTTATGAAGCATATTCGACGAGATTCTAGCAAAGACTAATTCCACATCGTCTATTACCCGTGTATAAGCATTAAAAACGTGGATAGTTGTTAGAAATCATAAGTAATGTTAAGGATCCTTGATCCTCCGAGTTCCTACACCATCCGCTAAGGACAAGTGATCCAGGCAACGCTTTAGGATATATGATCCATAACTATAAAAATCTATGCCCTAACAGTTGCCCCTAATATGGCAGTTGTGATAAGGATTAGCCATCGCTGCATGTAGCTAGCTGTTACACTGCCTGACATCACCGATAAGACCTGCTATAACCATCATTGCGAAATACAGGGTTAGAGACAACTCCCTTTTCTTTGAGGATCAAAAAATCCTTCTGTTTGTGAAGGATGAAACTTTTTAGACCATTCTCTCTTAACCTTCCTGCACTTAAAACAATTAGTAACACCCTGTATCAACCCGAGTGGACTGACCACAGAGCTAGTGGAAGCACGGGTTGAGCATTTTAGTAACCTTAACAGGGTTTTGATAGAAATTTTAGCCTTTTGACTATACCTGGTGTTGTTCATTTGTTTGGTAAAGTTTAGTTGATATGCCTGTTGTTAGGGCATGGATTTTATGCTAAGGATCATCCATCCTGAGACTGGGCCTGGATCATGGATCCTTAACGGATAGTACAGGGAGTCTAAGGATCAAGGATCCTTACTAACGTTTATGTTTTTAACAGTTGTTCCTTGTGCGTTAAAGTGAACTAAGTCAACACGGGAATATCAGAGGAATATGCTGAATGTATCACGTGCACAAAAAGCAATGACCATTGAGGTAGAATGTGTGAAGCTTGCATGGATTTCGGATAGTTTGTTAGCTATATATTTTTAATTCTAAAAGGGGTAAACAAGCTCATGATAGAAATATACGAACATACTCTCGCATACTCCAACTTAACTAGCGAAACACACACTTTCACGTTAGGTAATCATTGTACCGAGCTTGTTGACATCCAAAGTTGTAATCTTTCTGGTTCAATATAGTTGGTGATTGGTAGTTTCCATCACCCGAGGTTTTTTATGCCGGAGATCAACTCTTGATTAAGGGCTTTTTCCTCGTACAAATCATTGTCTTCATTGTCACTTACTTTTAATATTTGTTCATACGCTTATTCATTTAACCAAGCATCTAACCTCATAAATCAGATTTGGTTACATTATCCTTGATCAGATATTTGACCAAAACAGTTTGGCACCCACCGTGGGGCAATCGGTGCTTCAATTCTAAAAATCTTATTAATTCCATTCATTTTTGTTTAATTCCATCAATCATATGGCTTCTCATGGAAAATCTGCTTCAAGTGCCATGCCGGCGGTTACCTAATCCCAGACTTGTGCATCATTGCCTCCCATTCCCCCTGCACCAGCGAGGAGTGCTGATAATGCTCATAAGAAGCCAACACCAGTTTTCTCGAAGGCTTCTACTGTTTCATCCTCTACACCTACTAACAATGATCTGTCTACTTTGATTTTGCAGATGAAAGGATACATGGAACAACAGGACAAAACTAACCAGAGGTTCCTTCGTGAAATTGATGAAATCAAGAAACAGAAGAGATCAGCGGAGGATCATTCTCCGTTGATGCCCAGGTTATTGGATTTCGCCACTCCAGCAACAACCATTCAGCATTCCAAGGCGTCTGGTGTTCAGTATCAAGGATCCTCAGGATTACAGCATGGATCATTGGCAATGGCGCATCCACAAGCATATGATTACCAACCATATGGATCCCCATTCCAGCCTCAGGGATCCTCATATCAGCATCAAGGATCCTGCCTCAGTTCGGGAGGATACTTGGAGAAGGTGCCACCTAAAGTATCTTACTTCCAGCATCAAGGATCCTCATCCCAGGTTCAAGGATCCATGGAGTATCTTCCGAGACCTTCAACACCCATGTATCCTAGACCCAATGTCTTTCAGGATCAAGGATCTTCAGGAAGTCAGATATTCAAGGATTCCGAAGTTCACAAAGGGGACTTCGTCCCTATGCAGACTATTGCTTCATCTGGTCCAACTGTTACACCTGAGGCGTCCACCTTTGGATATACTTCTGGCATACCACTTCCAAACCAATCAGGAGGTAACAATGTCAATACATCTTTTGGCACTAACCATGGTTCGATGCAGGATGTAGGTATCAGTCAGGCTATGGCACGGGAGCTCCAGAAGCTTAAGGATATGATATCCAGCGTCCCGGGAGTGGTTAAGCCCATTCCTGAGATCCCGGATGGAAGTCATAGGGTGTCTCGTTTTGCACCTCCTATATGCAACACTAAGATACCAAAATGCTTTCAAACCGCCAACATGAAGCTGTACGATGGTACAACTGATCCGGAGGAGCATGTAGCACAATACCGGGAAAGAATGGAGATCAATCCCATTCCAGAAAGGTTAAAGGAAGCCTGCCTTTGCAAGGGTTTCGGTCCACACTCACTGGATCAGCACTTAAATGCTGCTAAGTCTTCCTCCTTACTCAATTACTTCATTTTCTCATCCAGTTAATTTGTTCAATAACCAGTTTCATGTAGTAGAACCTTTGAACGGTTAACTAGGGATCTATATAGAATAACCCAAGGGCGTGATGAATCATTAAGAGATTACATCACAAGTTCAGTCGAGAATCCTTAGAAATTCCTAATTTGGATATTGTCGATGCCGTGGAGGCATTCAAATGGGATTGCTTAAGGATTCCTCATTCTATGATGACCTTGTAATGACACCTTGCAGGAATTTAGATGAAGTGAGGAACAGGGCACTGAGATTTATTTGTTTAGAAGATGACAAAAGGACCCAGGAGAGGCTCTCAGGATCTTCGAAACAGGAAAAACAAGGATCGTTTTTTAAGAATAATCGATCCAAGTCATACTCTAAACATGACAATCACAATGTGAATGCAGTAGAACAAGACGAAGATGATGAGGATCTGAGTATTGTTTTTATGTAGATAATCATGAACTTATCCTTGCTATGCAGAGTCTAGGTGACAAAGCTAGGTGGCCTCGGAAAAATGAGAAAGCCAAAGTCAACAAAGATAAATCCAAATGGTGCGCTTATCATGAGGATTTTGGCCACCTTACTGATGAGTGTATAACATTGAGGAAGGAGATTGGCTATCTTCTTAGCAAAGGGTATTTGAAGGAATTGCTTGGAAGGAAACGTTCAAGGACTCAGGATACTGAGAAAGTTCCTGAAAGAGCTCCTCCACCGCCAGCAGATGCTCAGATCTTTAACTTTATTTCCGGTGGTTCTGATATCTGTGGAACTCCATTTTCAGCGGCTAAAAGGCATGATAAAGAGACTAAGATGGAGAACGGGTAATGCAGCAAAAAATGATATCCTTTGATGAGGAGGATCCCGTAGACATTCAGGATCCTCATCATGATGGTCTTGTCATTACTTTGTTTATTTCTAACCATTTTGTTCGCATGATTCTTATTGATGGAGGGAGTCAGTGAACATAATTTAGTTAGATGTCCTCAAAAAGATGAACATTCCTGAATCCGAGATCATTCCAAGATCATCGGTGCTCATGGGATTCAGTGGAGAAACCAAGAATACATTGGGGGACATTAAACTCCCAATTTACATAGAGGGAGTGAATTCTATCCAAAAATTTTGTGTTATAGATTGCTTATCTTGCTGTAATGTGATCCTTGGCAGGCCATGGATACATGACATGAAGGCGGTCCCATCAACATACCACCAATGTGTCAAGCTTCCAAGTCCATGGGGAATAGTCAAGATAGAAAATGATCAGCAGGAGGCAAAGAATTGCTACACTTCCTCAATGAAACCAGCTTCCAAGTCTAGGGAAGCATAGCAATTAAAGCACCCACCAAGAGACGTCATGGAGGCAAGAGAACAAGACGTCAAGGATATACTCTTAGTTCCTGAGGATCCTGAATCCAAGGTGTATATAGGATCCGGGATCCAGCAGAGCATAGAGCAGCATCTAATATCCTTCCTGAAACACAGAAAATCTACCTTCGCTTGGAAGCATGAAGATATGACAGGTATCTCAAAAGATGTGATTACTCACAAACTTGGTATTAACAAGTCTTTCAGGCCAATGCACCAAAAGAGGAGGAAGTTTGCACCAGAAAGAAATGCAATTATCCAAGAAGAGGTAGACAAGTTACTAAAGGCAGGTATGATAAGAGGAGTCAAGTATCCAAGGTGGTTAGCCAATGTGGTTGTTGTTCAAAAGAAAAATGGAAAGTGGAGGGTATGTGTCGATTTTAATGATTTGAACAAAACATGTCCCAAGGATCCTTTCCCATTACCCCACATTGACTCCATGGTGGATGCTACGGCGGGTCATGAATTGTTAACGTTTAAGATGCTTCATCTGGATTTCAGTAAATTCAGATGGAACCATCTGATCAAGAGGATACTGCATTCATGACACCCACCGGCATATATTATTATATTGCTATGCCCTTTGATTTAAGAAATGCAGGTGCTACATACCAAAGACTGGTAAATATGATGTTCAAGGAGCAACTTGGACACACAATGGAAGTATACATAGCTGATATGGTGGTCAAGTCTAAGAAAGCTGAGAATCACCTGAGGGATCTCAAAGAAGCATTCAATATTCTTGACCAGTACAATATGAAATTAAACCCCTCTAAATGCCATTTCGGGGTCAAAGCTAGAAAATATTTAGGATATATGGTGACCAAGAAAGGAATTGAAGCAATTCCAGAACAGATTAAGGCTTTAGTGAACATCAAGTCTCTTGCCAATGCCAAGGATGTAAAAAGATTGACGGGAAGGATTGCCGCCTTGAATAGATTCATCTCAAAGTCCTCAGAAAGATGCAAGAATTTCTATGATGTTCCGAGAACAAGAAGTTCGAATGGACTGAGAAGCATGAAGCTGCTCTACAAGCCCTTAAGGATTACCTATCCTCAGGACCGGCTTTGATAAAACCAGAAAATGGAGAGCCCTTGTCCTTATACTTAGCCGCTTCAGGTAAAGCGGTAAGTGCGGTCCTAGTTAAGGATCACGAAGGCCAACGACATCCGGTATACTATGTAACTTCATGCTGAGACCAGGTATTCTCATTTAAAGAAACTAATTCTTGCTCTAATCATGGCTTCTACTAAACTAAGACATTATTTTGAAACTCATACTATTGTTGTTAAAACTAACTTTCCTATTAAGAATGTTCTCAGGAAACCAGAGATGTCGGGAAGAATGGCAAAATGGGCTGTTAAACTTAGTGCATATGACATTAAGTATGAGCCCAGAACTGCTATTAAATCCCAAGCTTTGGCTGACTTTGTGGCTTATTTCAGTAGTGATCTACAAAGGGAAGCTGAACTAGAAGTGCAACAACTTGAGGAGACCAAGGATCCTTGGACACTCTTCACAGATGGAGCCTCGAATGTCAAAGGAACTGGACTAGGCTTACTATTAAAATCGCCACAGGGGGACAATATACCCCAAGCTATAGCGTGTGAGTTTCAGACCACTAATAATGAGGCTGAATATGAAGCCTTGATAGCAGGTTTGCAACTAGCTAAAAATATGAGGATCCGGTATCTTCAAGTATTTGTAGATTCTTTATTGATTACTAATCATTATAATGGATCCTATGCTGTTAAAGGCGAAAAACTAATCAAATATTTGGAGATAGTCAGGAAACTGGCAGATTCTTTTGCTTTTTTCAGTTTAACACAGGTACCTAGGGAAGAGAATGCAGAAGCCGATGCTCTAGCTAGCCTTGGATCCTCATTGAAGATGCCCGAGGATGTGAAGATACCTATTATCCATGTACTAACTCCTGCAATAGAGGAGAATGAAGCAATGGAAATAGTGGATGATGCCGTAGTTGTTCCCAATGATGATATGCAGTCGAATTCAGGATCCTGGATCCTTCTAATTCTGAAATGCATTCAGAATGGAGAAATCCCTACTGGGGAAATCCAAGAGCATTAAGGATTAAGGTATCCCAGTTTACCATTATAAATAACATGTTATATAAAAAAATCTCTTGCAGGACCCTATCTAAGGTGCATCGAGGATACTGAGATACAAGAAATCCTGAAGGATTTTCACAAAGGACTCTGTGGGAATCACACTAGGGCAGAGCCCTATTCTCAAGGATCCTTAGAACAGGATACTATTGGCCTACTATGAAGAAGGATACTGTAGAATACGCGAAGAAATGTGATGCTTGCAAGAGACACAGTAATATCCTTCATCAACCGGCAGAACCTTTGTATCCTATATCCTCATCTTGGCCATTTATGAGATGGGGAATGGATATAGTAGGCAAACTTCCCAAGGCACCAGGAGGAAAAGTGTTCATGTTGGCTATGACAGACTACTTCTCCAAATGGATAGAAGCTGAAGCCTTTGCGCTAGTCAGAGAAAAGGAAGTCATATCCTTTATTAAAAGAAATATTATTACTAGATTTAGTATTCCTTCTGAAATTGTTTAATGGATCCCAATTTATTGGGAGTCGTACTACTAACTTTTGTGACAGCTGGGGGATTAGGATGATAACATCAACACCAGTCCACCCACAAGCTAATGGCCAGGCGGAATCATCTAAGAAGATCATCATCAACAATCTGAAGAAAAAGCTTGGATCCAAGAAGGGGAAATGGGCTGAAGAGCTACCATATGTTCTATGGGCAGACAGAACAACTCCCAAGAATGCTACGGGTCAGACTCCTTTCTCTTTGGTTTTTGGAGCTGAGGCAGTGATCCCTACAGAAATGGTAGTCCCTACAGCCAGAACAAACATCCGTGATCCTGAGGCGAATGCTGAGACTCTAGCTCAAGACTTGGACACCGTGGAGGAACTTAGAGACTCGGCAAGAATAAGGTTGGCTAATTATCAGCAAAGGATGGTTGGTGCTTATAACAAGAATGTCAGAGTAAGAAGATTTCAAGTTGGTGACATGGTATAGAGGAAAGCATTCAAGAAAACTAATCAAATATTTGGAGATAGTCAGGAAACTGGCAGATTCTTTTGCTTTTTTCAGTTTAACACAGGTACCTAGGGAAGAGAATGCAGAAGCCGATGCTCTAGCTAGCCTTGGATCCTCATTGAAGATGCCCGAGGATGTGAAGATACCTATTATCCATGTACTAACTCCTGCAATAGAGGAGAATGAAGCAATGGAAATAGTGGATGATGCCGTAGTTGTTCCCAATGATGATATGCAGTCGAATTCAGGATCCTGGATCCTTCTAATTCTGAAATGCATTCAGAATGGGGAAATCCCTACTGGGGAAATCCAAGAGCATTAAGGATTAAGGTATCCCAGTTTACCATTATAAATAACATGTTATATAAAAAAAATCTCTTGCAGGACCCTATCTAAGGTGCATCGAGGATACTGAGATACAAGAAATCCTGAAGGATTTTCACAAAGGACTCTGTGGGAATCACACTAGGGCAGAGCCCTATTCTCAAGGATCCTTAGAACAGGATACTATTGGCCTACTATGAAGAAGGATATTGTAGAATACGCGAAGAAATGTGATGCTTGCAAGAGACACAGTAATATCCTTCATCAACCGGCAGAACCTTTGTATCCTATATCCTCATCTTGGCCATTTATGAGATGGGGAATGGATATAGTAGGCAAACTTCCCAAGGCACCAGGAGGAAAAGTGTTCATGTTGGCTATGACAGACTACTTCTCCAAATGGATAGAAGCTGAAGCCTTTGCGCTAGTCAGAGAAAAGGAAGTCATATCCTTTATTAAAAGAAATATTATTACTAGATTTAGTATTCCTTCTGAAATTGTTTAATGGATCCCAATTTATTGGGAGTCGTACTACTAACTTTTGTGACAGCTGGGGGATTAGGATGATAACATCAACACCAGTCCACCCACAAGCTAATGGCCAGGCGGAATCATCTAAGAAGATCATCATCAACAATCTGAAGAAAAAGCTTGGATCCAAGAAGGGGAAATGGGCTGAAGAGCTGCCATATGTTCTATGGGCAGACAGAACAATCCCAAGAATGCTACGGGTCAGACTCCTTCTCTTTGGTTTTTGGAGCTGAGGCAGTGATCCCTACAGAAATGGTAGTCCCTACAGCCAGAACAAACATCCGTGATCCTGAGGCGAATGCTGAGACTCTAGCTCAAGACTTGGACACCGTGGAGGAACTTAGAGACTCGACAAGAATAAGGTTGGCTAATTATCAGCAAAGGATGGTTGGTGCTTATAACAAGAATGTCAGAGTAAGAAGATTTCAAGTTGGTGACATGGTATAGAGGAAAGCATTCAAGAATACCACGAATACTTCTGCTGGCAAATTGGCACCAAAATGGGAAGGCCCCTATCTTATCGAAGCCAAAGCTGGAAAGGGGGCATATCGTTTGCTAACTATGGATGATGACCTTCTACCAAGAGCGTGGAATGCTATCCATCTAAAAAAGTATTTTATGTAAAGGATTGGGGGATCCTTAAGTATCCTAATGATCAGTTCAGATTAAAGGATCCTCAAAGGACACGTGATCCTTGATTCGGTAACATTTTACTAATGCTTTCATTCTTATTATACTTCTTATTATTTATTATAAAGTAAGGATGTTGAATTTTCAACATTCAATCTTATCAAGCTTTAAGTTTTGCAGAAGTTGTTACAAAGAATCAAGAGGTTGCCAACCTCTCCAATACTTTAGGCTTGTCCCTAGTCTAAGGTATCCAATACCTTCTAAGGTTTAAAAGTTTTCACCTTTCACACGAATTGGGTTTCAACACCCCGCCAGCAGCGCACGTTATCCAAGTATAGTTCGAGGCAATGGACCAGTACCCGCTTTAGGGGCTGACAATTTCATTGTTGTTGGCTATATGTAGTATCCTAAGTATCATGGTAGACGTACCATAATCCATTTCTAAGGTTTCTAATGTTTTCACGTTAGCTAAGGTTTCGACATTTTCATGTCGCTCACGATTGGATAGATGCCAGTTTGGGCCATACTCCAGTTTACACCAGTTATTTGGGCTTGTCCAGAGTTATTTGGGCTTGTCCCCAGTTATTTTGGGCTTGTCCACAGTTATTTGAGCTTGCCCCCAGTTACTAATGAGTCATTCAATTGATGATTGGCTTAGTCCCAAGTTGTACGTTATGACAGGTTCCTGAAGCTTAAAAAATAAGGATCTTGGATCCTACAGTTCTACTAATTTTTATTCCGTGTTGCTACGATTATAAGTTTTAAGGATAAAGAATCCTAACTTGGATTCACTGGTATGATCCTTTACTGAGCCTTCTTTTGTCTTTGGATATTATCCTCGATCTTTGACGAGAGCCTATGTGATCCTTGATCATGTATTGTTTAACCTTTTAAAACTAAACTTGTTTTGACAAATACTTAATATTCTTTTTAAGAACTCGTGAATTCCTAAATACGAATTTTCCTAACAAGTATAAGTATTGTGATAATCGAATCAAGAAAGAAACATAGTCAAAAGCTTAAGTTTTATTTATTTATAAAAACCCTTTTTAAAAGGTTATCAAAATTGCCTACCCAAGCTTCTAGCAGCAAAACGTGGCCCGTCCACTTGGGTTGGCAAAGGGTGTCCATGCTAACGGTTCATAAAGTGCAGGAAAATAAAGGCGGGGGGGCGGGCATCAAGGGCTTCGTCCTCCACAAACAGAAGGACCCATCCACCTTTGTTACCCCCTATTGTCTAAAGGATCGGTGATCCTTAATCCTAAAAACTATTATTTAAGTGCAGACCATCATTTTCCAAATAAAAACACCAACAACCAAAAGACATAAAAAATGGGCTCCGGCCACGTCTAGAAATTTCCACCATTACCCATTGATGTAGCCTACTCCTTCGCTTCTTCATCACCTGCACCGCTACCTCCTCAGGACCCTTAGTGCCACTTGGGATAGCCTCCAACGTGAGTGTCTCCTCCAGCTCATCCTCATCCCCAAGCTCCTTCAGCCTTTGCCTCCAGCTAGCAGTATCCCATTCAGCTCTATCGAAGGAAGGATCCGTAGCCTCCTTTGCCATCTTGAGTTTGGCTTTTAGAATCACGATGGCAGCGGACAGCTTGGCCTCTTCTGTGACCTCCAGCCGATCCTTGTTGGCCTGGATTTCACTCACCAGGATCTGCTTCTCCAAGCGACCATTCTCCGTCTCCAGCTGGGCGATTTTCTTCTCCATCGCAGCACTGATGGCACGAAGATTAGCCACCGTTTCCTCAGCATCGGTAAGACGCTTGCTCTGGATGGTTTGGATCTCAACAAGTTTCTGTTAAGAGGAAATTATTAGAATTCATGATGCTCAAATATTTTTAAAAGAATGATCCATGATCCTTACCTTGGAGATGAAGTCGTGGATCTGCTGTTCAATCCCAGGGACGTCACTGGATGGTGCATCTGGCTTCTTCCTCTTGGCTCCAGGTTTAGATTTGCTGGTGGTGCTCCTGGTCCAGACTTGGCTTGGGCCTATGGCCAACTCTTTCTTGATGGATCGGGGAGACATGATACCTTCGACATCTCCCATGCCGAACCTGGTGGCTGATTTTGATGAGGATTTAGCAGCACCTACAAACATAGAACTCAGATAAATATTCATTTTTTATTTCATACTAAATAATTAAATACATATGTACATGCACACTTACTTGACATGGTGTAGGAGGCTGATGTTGTTTCTTCTAAATATTTGATCTTGGGATGGAATGTTCTAACAGCTGAGCCTTGAGCCCAAAAAGCAGCAACTCTCTCAGTGGTGGTAGCAAAGTCTTTCGAGGTGTTGATATTGGTCACTGCACAAAAAATGAAGGATCAGATATCCTTGGATTAAAATATCAAATTTTCTATGGAGCGATCTTATAAATCCTACATCCTACCCTCTACGTTCCACTTTTTGGGAAGATGATCCCCGTTGGGAATGGAATCCCTCCTGATGAAGAAGAATTGACTTCTCTAATGGGAATCATTTTTGGTAGTTTTGAGTATAGGGTGGGGTTGTTGAGGCTTGGCTTTGAAGAGGAATCGGTGAGATCTGTGGCTAACCAGCTTGTACAGGTGGTTGAGTTCAGCAAGACGAAGCTCCATGCCCTATCTAGCGATGATCTGCTCAAGGGTATAAGGAACCCTCCAGAGCATAGGCATGCCCTGGATGTAGCACATGCCGGTAAAGGTGAAAAAGCTCTGGGTGAAAGCTGGAAAAGGGTAAGTAAAGCCTATTTGGAAAGGGGTAGCAGGAAAACACACCCATGTGGATGATATGCAGTCACTCTTCATTGAAGAATCAAAGGGCCTAAAAATAGCACCCTCTGGAAAACAGGGGTGCATCTACTCGATCTCAGGATCAGTGAACCGGCAAAGTTCTTGCGAAGGTTCTTTCAAAAGGTTTTGGCTTTTGGGAGGACTGTTTTCCCTTGATCCTTGTGTGGTGAGGAACGGATCATGGTTTTGGTCATGATGCACGAGAAAGAAAAGAGGATTGAAACAGAAATTCAAGAGAAGAGGAGAGAGATATTACCTGATAGATCTTCGAATGAGGATTTAAAGAAAGCAGATCTTGGATTTAAATGAATATCTTCATCCTAATCTCTAACATATATATAATGATGATTGTTGTAGGGAAGGTCTTATCGCTGACGTCATTAGAGCAACGGTTAGTCCGATTGTAACGGCTAGTTTTTAGGCAGCGAGTAGTCCAGAATCAAAGAAAATATGACTCATCTAGTTACCATTAATCCCTCATATTTTGGGGGCAATTGTTAGAGCATGGATTTTATGCTAAGGATCATCCATCCTGAGACTGGGCCTGGATCACAGATCCTTAACGGATAATACAGGGAGTCTAAGGATCAAGGATCCTTACTAATGTTTTTGTTGTTAACAATTCTTCCTTGTGCATTTGGTTTACATCTGCAGGTATAAGTGAACTAAGTCAACACGAGAATATCAGAGGAATATGCTGAATGTAGCACGTGCAGAAAAAGCAATGATCGTTGAGGGAGAATGTGTGAAGCTTGCATGGATTTCGGATAGTTTGTTAGCTAGATATTTTTAATTCTAAAAGGGGTAAACAAGCTCATGATAGAAATATACGAACACACTCTCGCATACTCCAACTCAACTGGCAAAACACACACTTTCACTAGAAAATCATTATACCGAGCTTGTTGCCATCCAAAGTTGTAATCTTTCTGGTTCAATATAGTTGGTGATCGGTAGTTTCCATTACCCGAGGTTTTTTATGCCGGAGATCAACTCTTGATCAAGGGCTTTTTCCTCGTACAAATCATTGTCTTCATTGTCACTTACTTTTAATATTTGTTCATTCGCTTATTCATTTAACCAAGCATCTAACCTCACAAATAAGATTTGGTTACATTATCCTTGATCAAATTTTTGACCAAAACACCTGTGTTTCCACATTCAAATAGATTGTTTGTGAAATATCATAAGTTTGACCTTATAAGAATTTAGAAAAATTCATGTGGTTAAAAATTTACCAATCCTTGTATAATAATCTTAGATAAAATTTGATTAGATTTATGTAGATAAGTCACATACCCTTAATTGTAAGGTTCAGGGTGAAGTCAATAAGATAAACAAAAATAAGAATAAAGCATACCAGAAAATCCAAATTAGGATTTTGTATTCTTGAGAATTACCCTCATACAAACAAATAGTCATCGTTAGATAATTTTTAAGGATCCAGGATCCTTTTTTGAATCAACTTGTGAGTCTTCAAAGCTTCAAACCCTGCTGAAATCAACTTGGGATTAAGCCAAACAAACTGGGACAAGCCCAAATAAACTAGGGACAAGCCCAACAAACTGGGACTAGTCCATATAAACTGGGGACAAGCCAAAATGGACAAGCTAAATAACTGAGGACAAGCCGAAACGTAAGTAGCATGAAAATGCCAAAACCTTAGCTAACGTGAAAACGTTAGAAACTTTATGTTACTGGCGTATGGCCCAAACTGGCGACTTGCCCATCGTAAGTGACATGAAAAATGCCAAAACCTTAGCTAACGTGAAAACGTTAGAAACCTTAGGAATGGATGTATGGTACATCTACCATTATACTTAGGATCCTACATAGCCAACAACAATGAAATTGTCAGCCCCTAAAGCGGGTACTGGTCCCATTGCCTTGAACTATACTTGGATAACGTTCGCTACAGGCGGGGTGTCGAAACCCAATTCGTGTGAAAGGTGAAAACCTTTAAAACTTAGAAGGTATTAGATACCTTAAACTGGGGACATGCCCAAAGTCTTGGAGAGGTGGCCAACCTCTAGATCCTTTAAGTAAATTCTGCAAAAGCTTAAAACTAGATAAAATTGGATGTTGAGAATTCAACATCATTTCCTCAAGCAACAAATACGATATGAAAGAACTAGTAAAATGTTACCAAAGAAAGGATCATATATCCTTTGAGAATTCTTCAATTTGAACATCACATTAGAATGCTTAAGGACCCTCGATCCTTACATAAAATACTTCTTTAGGTGGATAGCTTCTAAGCTCTTGGCAGAAGGTTACCATCCATAGTTAGCAAACGATATGCCCCTTTCCAGCTTCAACCTCAATAATATAGGGGTCTTCCCATTTTGGTGCTAAGCCATCAGAAGGATTCGTGGTGTTCTAGAATGTCTTCCTCAATACCATGTCACCAACTTGAAATCTTCTCAGCCTGACGTTTCTATTATAAGCTCCAACCATTCTTTATTGATAGCTAGCCAGCCTTATCCTTACCAAGTCTCTAAGTTCTTCCACAATATCTAGGTCTTGGGTTTGAGTCTCAACATTTGCTTCAGGATCACGGATGCTTGTTCTGGCTGTGGGTACTACCATTTCTGTAGGGATCACTGCTTCAGCTCCAAAGACTAAAGAAAAAGGAGTTTGAACCGTTGCATTCTTTGGAGTTGTTCTATCTGCCCATAAGACATAAGGCAATTCCTCAGCCCATTTCCTTTCTTGGATCCGAGCTTCTTCTTCAAGTTGTTGATAATGATCTTGTTGGATGATTCTGCCTGGCCATTAGCTTGTGGGTGGACTGGTGTTGATGTTATCATCCTAATCCCCCAGCTGTCACAAAAGTTAGTAGTACGACTCCCAATAAACTGGGATCAGTTATCACAAACAATTTCAAAAGGAATACCAAATCTAGTAATGATGTTTCTTTTAATAAAGGATATAACTTCCTTTTTCTGACTTGGGCAAAGGCTTCAGCTTCTATCCACTTGGAGAAGTAGTCTGTCATAGCTAACATGAACACTTTTCCACCTGGTGCTTTGGGAATCTTGCCTACTATATCCATTCCCCATCTCATAAATGGCCAAGAAGAGGATATAGGATGCAGAGGTTCAGCTGGCTGATGAAGAAAATCGCTATGTCTTTGGCAAGCATCACATTTCTTTGCGTATTCCACAACATCTTTCTTCATTGTAGGCCAGTAATATCCTATTCTAAGGATCCTTAAAAATTTTGCTCTGCCTCCAGTATGATTTCCACAATCTCCTTCATGAAAATCCTTTAAGACTTCTTGGATATCAGTATCCTCAATGCATCGTAGATAGGGTCCGGCATGAGATCTCTTATATAGCATGTTATTAATTATAGTGAATTGGGATACCTTGATCTTGAAGGCTCTAGGATTTTCCCCAATGGGAACTTCCCCTTTCTGAATATAGTTCAGGATTGGAAGGATCCATGATCCTGGAATTGATTGTGCATCAACACTAGGTACAATTGCAACATCTTCCACTATCTCCATTGCTTCATTCTCCTCAATTGCAGGAGTCAGAATATGGATGATGGGTATCTTCACGTCCTCTGGCATCTTCAATGAGGATCCTAGATTGGCTAAGGCATTCGCTTCTGCATTTTCTTCCCTGGGTACCTGTGTTAAACTGAAGAAAGCAAAAGAATCTGCCAGTTTCCTGACTATCTCTAAATATTTGATTAGTTTCTCACCTTTAACCACATAGGATCCATTGTAATGGTTAGTAATTAATAAAGAATCTACAAATACTTGAAGATACCTGATCCTCATATTTTTAGCTAGTTGCAAACCTGCTATCAAGGCTTCATATTCAGCCTCATTATTAGTGGTTTGAAATTCACAAGCTATAGATTGGGGTATAATGTCCCCCTGTGGCGATTTTAGTAGTAAGCCTAGTCCAGTTCCCTTGACATTTGAAGTTCCATCTGTAAAGAGTGTCCAAGGATCCTTGGTTTACTCAAGTTGTTGCACTTCCAACTCAGCTTCCCTTTGTAGGTCACTACTGAAATCAACCACAAAGTCAGCCAAGGCTTGGGACTTGATGGAAGTCCTGGGTTCATATTTAATGTCAAATGCACTAAGCTTGACTGCCCATTTTGCCAACCTGCCTGACATCTCAGGTTTCCTGAGGACATTCTTAATAGGAAAGTTAGTCTTAACAATTATAGTGTGAGTTAAAAATAATGTCTAAGTTTGGTAGAAGCCATGATTAAAGCAAGAATAAGCTTCTCTTGGCCTCGGCATCAAGTAGACTTTTAGTTACATAGTATACCAGATGTTGTTGGCCTTCATGATCCTTAACTAGGACCACGCTTACCGTTTTACCTGAGACAACTAGGTATAAGGATAATGCTTCCCTTTTTCTGGTTTCATTAAAGCTGGTGCAGAGGATAAGTAATCCTTGAGGGCTTGTAGAGCAGCTTCATGCTTTTCAGTCCATTCAAACTTATTATTTTTCCTCAGAATATCGTAAAAATCTTTGCATTTTTCTGAGGATTTTGAGATGAATCTGTTCAAAGCCGCAATTCTCCCTGTCAATCTTTGAACATTATTAGCATTAGCAGGAGATTTGATGTTTACTATGCTTTTATCTGCTCCGGACTTGCTTCGATTCCTCTTTTGGTCACCATGTATCCTAAAAACATTCCAGCTATAACCCCGAAATGGCATTTAGAAGGATTCAACTTCAAGTTGTACTAGTCAAGGATATTGAATGCTTCTTCAAGATCCTTCAAGTGATCCTTAGGAATTTTATATTTGACCACTATATCATCTATATACACTTCCATTGTGTGTCCAAGCTGCTCCTTGAACATCATATTCACCAGCCTTTGGTACGTAGCACCTGCATTTCATAAACCAAAGGGCATAGCAATATAACAATATATGTCGGTGGATGTCATGAATGTTGTATCCTCTTGATTAGATGGTTCCATCTGAATTTGCTGAAATCCAGATGAAGCATCCATAAAAGTTAACAACTCATGACCCGCCGTAGCATCCACCATGGAGTCAATGTGGGGTAAAGGGAAAGGATCCTTGGGACATGCCTTGTTCAAATCGGTAAAATTGACACATACCCTCCACTTTCCATTTTTCTTTTGAACAACAACCACATTGGCTAGCCACCTTGGATACTTTACTTCTCTAATCATACATGCCTTCAGTAGCTTGTCTATCTCTTCTTGGATGATTACGTTTCTTTCAGGTGCGAATTTTCTCCTCTTTTGGTGAATAGGTCTGAAAGACTTGTCAATACCAAGCTTGTGAGTAATGACATCCTTTGAGATACCTGTCATGTCTTCGTGCTTCCAGGCAAAGGTAGATTTTCTTTGTTTCAGGAAGGATACTAGATCCTGCTCTATGCTCTCCTGGATCCCGGATCCTACATACACCTTGGATTCAGGATCCTCAAGATCCAACAGTATATCCTTGACGTCCTGTTCTCTTGCCTCCATGACGTCTCTTGGAGGATACTTTAATTGCTATGCTTCCCTGGATTTGGAAGCCGGTTTCATCGAAGAAGTGTCGCAGTTCTTAGCCTCCTCCTGATCACTCTGTATCTTGACTATTCCCCATGGACTTGGGAGCTTGACGCATTGGTGATATGTCGAGGGGACTGCCTTCATGTCATGTATCCATGGCCTGCCAAGGATAACATTACAACAAGATAAGCAATCTTTTACACAAAATTTTTGGATAGAATTTACTCCCTCTATATAAATCGGGAGTTTGATGTCCCCCAATGTATTCTTGGTTTCTCCACTGAATCCCACGAGCACCGATGATCTTGGGACGATCTCGGAGTCAGGAATGATAATCTTTTTGAGGACATTCAACAGAATTATGTTGACTGAACTCCCTCCATCAATAAGGATCCTGCGAACAAAGTGGTTAGAAATAAACAAGGTAATAACTAAACCATCGTGATGAGGATCCTGTATATCTACACGATCATCCTCATCAAAGGATATAACTTTTTGGCTGAGTCAGTGTTGAAGTTCGAACTGGTATTTCTCCATTTTCCAACTTTGTTTCTTTGGCATGTCTTTTCGCTGCCGAAAATGAGGTTCCACATATATCTGAGTCTCCAGAGATGAAATTAATGATTTGAGCATCAGCGGGTGGAGGAGGAGCTCTTTCAGGGATCTTTTCAAAATCCTGGGTCCTTGATCGTTTCTTCCCGAGCAATTCCTTCAAGTATCCTTTGCTGAGAAGATAGTCAATCTCCTTCCTCAACGCTATACACTCATCAGTAAGATGACCAAAGTCCTCATGATAAGCGTACCATTTGGACTTGTCTTTATTGGCTGTGGCCTTCTCATTTTTCGAGGCCACCTAGCTTTGTCACCTATAGCAAGGATTAGTTCATGATTATCAACAGAAAAACAATATTCAGATATTGGAGGGTATTCCTCATCATCTTCGTCTTGTTCGACTACATGCACATTGTGGTTGTCATTCTTAGAGTATGACTTGGATCGATTATTCTTAAGGAATGATCCTTGCTTTTCCTGTTTCGAGGATCCTGATAGCCTCTCATGGATCCTTTTATCATCCTCTAAATGAATAAACCTCAATGCCATGTTCCTCACTTCATCTGAATTCCTGCAAGGTGTCATAACAAGGTCATCATAGAATGAGGAATCCTTCATCAATCCCATTTTAAATGTCTCCACAGCAGTGGCAATATCTAGGTTAGGGATTTCCAAGGATTCTCTACTAAATTTCGTGATGTAATCTCTTAAGGATTCATAACGACCCTCTGTTATCCTATAAAAATCACTAGTTAATCGTTCAAAGGTTCTACTACATGAAAATTGATTATTGAACAAGTTAACTAAATGTCAAAATGAAGTAATTGAGTAAGGAGGAAGACTTAGCAGCCGTTTTAATGTTGATCCAGTGAGTGTGGATCCGAAACCCTTACAAAGACCGGCTTCCTTTAACCTTTCTGGAATGGGATTGATCTCTATTCTTTCCCGGTATTGTGCCACATGCTCCTCCGGATCAATTGTACCATCGTACAGCTTCATGTTGGGGGTTTGAAAACGTTTTGGTATCTCAGCATTGCAGATAGGAGGTGCAAAATGAGACACCCTGTGGCTTCCATCTGGGATCTCAGGAATGAGCTTAACCACTCCTGGGACGCTGGATATCATATCCTTAAGCTTTTGGAGCTCACGTGCCATAGCCTGATTGATACCTGTATCCTGCATGGAACCATAATTAGTACCAAAAGATGTATTGAAATTGTTATCTTCTAACTGGTTTGGGGCCGGTATCCCGGAATTATATCCAAAAGCAGACACTTAGGTGCAACAGTTGGACCAGAAAAGGCAATAGTCTGCATAAGAATGATGTTTCACGTATGAACTTCAAAGTTCCTGGATGGTTGGCTCCCTAAGGATCCTTGATCCTGGAACCAATTGGATCCTTGAACTTGAGTTGAGAATCGTTGAAGTGGTGCACAGAATCCTTTGGACTGGTATATCTCTTGCGATCCTCGAGGTTCATAGAAGGATCCTTGAGGCTCCGTGATTCCTAGTGATCCTCGCTGAAGGACAGATGATCCTTGAGGCTGGAAGTAGGATCCCTGAATCTGGGACGAGGATCCTAGAGCCTGTATCATTGCGAGTGATCCTTGCTGGTAATTGGAGGATCCTTGAACTTGGATACTGGATCCTCTGGAGTGCTAGGTTGTCGCTGCTGGAGAAGTGAAATCCAATGATCTAGGTATCAGTGGAGAGTGATCCTCCACTGATCTCTTCTGTTTCTAGATTTCATCAATCTCCCCGAGGATCATTTGGTTGGTTTTATCCTGCTGCTCCATGTAGCTCTTCATCTGCAAAATCAAACTAGAAACATCACTGTTAGTAACCGTGGATAAAGAAATAGTGGAGCTCTTCGCTCCTGTATAAACATAAGTAATTTTCTTCTAAGGATTCTCTGCACTCCTCATAGGTGCAGGGGGTAGAGGAGGCAATGATGCACACGACGGGGATGAGGTAACCGCCGGCATGGCACTTGAAGCAGATTTTCCTTGAGAAGCCATGTGATTAATGGAAATGAATAGAAATGAATGAAAAGAATGGAATTTTTAGAATTGAAGCACTGATTGCCCCAAGGTGCCGCCAAACTATTTTGGTCAAAAATCAGAATAAGGATAATGTAACCAAATCTGATTTTGTGAGGTTGAGTTCTTGAATGATGAACAATTGTGTGAACGAATAAAAATGTAAACGTCGATGAACACAATGATTTGTAAGAGGAAAAATCCCTTGATCAACGAATGATCTCCGACATAAAAACCTCGGGTGATGGAAACTACCGATCACCAAATATATAACAAAGACTAGTAACAATTCTTGTACATCTTCGGAAGACAATGAGCTCAATACAATGGAATCTAGGGTGTGTTTTGCGAGAGTATGAGAGTGGTATGTGTTTGTGTATTCAGCTACTGCCTAAAATGAGCTCATTTTCCTCTTTAAAGATAGAAAATATCAAGTAACTAACTATCCGAAAAAGGTGCAAGTCCCCCCATGTTCTCCATAACGGCTATTCTTCATCAAGCATGTGCTTTATGAAGCATATTCGACGAGATTCTAGCAAAGACTAAGTCTACATCGTCCATTAACTGTGTATAAGCATTAAAACGTGGATAATTGTTAGAAATCATAAGTAATGTTAAGGATCCTTGATCCTCCGAGTTCATGCACCATCTGCTAAGGATAAGTGATCGAGGCAACGCTTCAGGATACATGATCCATAACTACAAAAATATATGCCCTAACACCTTAGAACTTATCATACTCTTGGTGGATGGGTCTTAGTTTAAGACGAAGCCAAGAGTATGTGATTTTGATATGTTAATAATAAACTAATCCTTTTGGCTTTAACTGTTGTTGCCATGTTTTCATTTTGGAAAAATATGTTTTAAACGTCGTGATCAAATATCCTGACCAGGATACTGATATAATGTTCAGTATCTTTGTTGTCTTTAATCAAAATGTTAGATAAAACTTGATTAAAATATAAGATCATTCAGATAAGGCTTCCAAGCTTTGAGAAATAAAAAACCATACCATAAATACTTAGGCAATAATTTCCAACCTTTGAATCCTTTGCAATGTCCCCAGCATGGATGTCCCTTGTCTGTGCTGGATATTGCATCAGTGCGTAGCATACTTGAACATTTTTCCACTTAGTGATGAAACTTTACAACTTTTTGTTCATAAAAGAACGAGTGTGAACACAATCACAATTTGGAACTTTTTCAAAGACTTTAATTTTACTAGGGATAAACCCTTAGTATCGTGCGCTACAGGCGGGAGTGTATAAACTCCAAGACTAAGAAAGGCGAAAACCTTTAAACCTTAGAGAGTTTGAAAATACCTTTTCGCGGGAGAGGGTGATCAATCCTCATATACCGTAAGGATCTGGGATATAGCCAACCATAACGAAATTGTCAGCCACTTTTACATGAACTGGTCCCGCCATCTTGAACTATACTTGGATACTTGCGCTCTAGGCGGGGTGTTTAAACCCAATTCGAAAGAAAGGTGAACACCTTTAAACCTATGAAGGGATCTGAATCCCTTAAACTTGAGAGAGGGGGCCAATCCTCTACTCTTTCGATCCATCTTGAGCAAATATCCTAGAGTATTATCCTGAAGCATATCCTACAAAACCCCTTTAAAATACGGTGGGTGTTAGCTTGGCTAACACCCCTCCGATGCTTAAGTCAGTATTGGGTTTCAAAGAATAATAACTTAAATTAAATATATTTAAAAGAGATAAAATTCATACCATCCTAAGTTAGAAATCAAATTCTAAACTCACTTGAAAAAAGATTTAAGAGGTATAGCATTCCAGGATCTTGGTATCATATCTCCCTCCATGGTCTTAAGCCATTATGCTCCTTTTCTGATTCTGACTCAATCTCCTATGGCCCTTCCCATTTTGGAGCTAACTTCCCATCAGCAGGATTAGTCGTATTCTGAAACGCTTTTCTCAATACCCAATCTCCAACTTGGAATCTTTTGGTTCTTAAATTCTTGTTGTATGACTTGGCTATCCTTTGCTGATATGCTGCCATCCTTAGCTTTGCTAAATCCCTCGTTTCATCAACGGTGTCTAATTCCCGAGATAAGACTTCAGGATTCGCTTCAGGATCCTGTAGATTCGATCTAGCTGTTGGTATTACCATTTCTGTTGGAATCACTGCTTCTGCTCCAAATACTAATAAGAACGGGGTTTGCCCAGTAGTATTCTTCACTGTTGTTCTATCTGCCCACATGACAAATGGTAATTCCTCTGCCCATTTTCCTTTTTTGGCACCTAACATCTTTTTCAGGTTATTAACAATTATCTTGTTTGAGGATTTTTCCTATCCATTAGCTTGAGGATGCACCGGTGTTGATGTGATCATTTTGATCCCCCAACTTTTACAAAAATATGTAGTTCTTTTGCTGATGAATTGGGAGCCATTGTCGTAGATTATCTCGGCCGGTATCCCAAACCTTGTCAGGATGTTCCTCTTGATAAAAGACACCCTTCTTGATCCCTAACTTGGACAAACGCTTCTGCTTCAACCAACTTGGAGAAATAATCTGTCATTGCTAGCATGAAAACCTTTCCTCCAGGAGCCTTTGGGAGTTTTCCCACTATATCCATCCCCTATTTCATAAATGGCCAAGGAGATATGATAGGATATAATGGTTCTGCAGGATGATGCAGTATATTGCCATGTCTTTGACATGCATCACATTTCTGAACATACTCCATAGCATTCTTACTCATGGTTGGCCAGTAATACCCTGTTCTCAACACGTTCGAGAATAATGACCTGCCCCTAGTATGGTTGCCACAATCTCCTTCGTGTATATCCTGAAGTACCTCCTTGGTTTCGGGATCCTTTAAGCATCTTAGGTATGGACCTGCAAGAGATTTCTTGTATAAGATATTATTTATTATTGTAAAACGAGATACCATCATCCTGAAAGCTCTAGGATTCTCGTCGTTTGGAACATCCCCTTCTCGTAGATACTTCATGATCGGAGTCATCCAGGATTCAGGATCCTTATCAGGATATTCATTACAAGGATCCTTAATACTGACTACTTCTTTATCCTGGAATTTAGGATATTCCGTCGCTACAGGATATGTAGTATTGGTATCTGAGTTCCTTCCAGTATCGTGACAGTAGATCCTAGATTTGCTAAAGCGTCTGCTTCTGCGTTTTCTTCTCTTGGTACCTGTTCAAGTGTAAAATTTTCGAAATATCCTGCTAATTTTTTAACAATTTCAAGATATTCCGCTAACTTTTATCCTTTGACTGCATAAGATCCATTGAAATGGTTAGTAATCAACAGGGAATCGACATACACTTGTAAACATTTAACATTCATATTCTTAGCCAATTCTAATCCTGCTATTAAGGCTTCATATTCAGCTTCATTATTAGTAGCAGGAAATTCACATCTAATAGCCCGGGTAATATGTCCCCCTATGGCGATTTAGTAGTATACCTAATCCTACACCTCTTATGTTGGATGCACCATCAGTATATAATATCCAGGATCCTGAATCCTCATCTAATTGTTGTACTTCTAGGTCAGCTTCGTTTTGAATATCACTACTAAAATCAGCCACAAAGTCTGCTAAGGCCTGAGACTTTATAACATTTCTAGGTTCATATACTAAATCATATGCACTTAGTTTTATGGACCACTTAGCCATCCTACCAGACCTTTCAGGTTTCCTAAGTGTTATGGGTGGAATTTCTGACTTATATCCTGATGATATATCCTGATATTATATATATGATGCTGCAACCGGGATACTGAACCAGGATATTGGTAACATCCTGCGGGGGTATCCTACTCGCAATGAACGTTAATCTTTGCTTTCAAGGTACCTACAGATATGAAGACTTGGTCTCCCCCAAGACTCGCTCAAGACGGTAAGGATACGGATGTTGGAGCTGGAGAAAGCGTCTACAACGGTCACAAGGGAATATTCAAGGCATCCCTAAAATATAGGATAGTTGGTTATTTTTTATTACTATTTATAGGGGGCCTGGATCAGCAGTAGAACACACACAATCTCGTACACTTTCACTTTCTAGTTGCGGCAACAATCACAAACACTCACAACACTTACATTATTCGATCATTGTAACACTTAGAGCTGATCTAAGCAGTATCCCGAAGTTGTATCCTGCTGTTTAATTAATAAGAAGAACAAGGCAGCTGACGATTGTCAGCTCCCGAGGTTTTATGCCGGCGATCTAGATTGATCAAGGGCTTTCCTCGTACATCCTGTGTCAATTTCTACTTTTATCGCATTCATTTATCATTTTGATATAGTTCATTATCCTGAAACTATATCATGAAACTGTTTTCATAATCAACCAACTAAAACCATTTTTGCAAACCACAATAGCACGCTACCTCACCTACTAAGTTTGATTACTAAATTGCTTCGGTAATTTTTGACCAAAACAATTTGGTGCCCACCGTGGGGCGAGTGGTGCTATTTTTAATCAAATTTTAGCTAAAAAAACTAATCAGTTCTTTGTTCTCTAATCTTTTTGCAAGATTATTTCTGATGGCTTCTCAGTCAGGTTTGAGCTCTTCTTCGATGCCTACATCAACCTCTGCTGCAACTGGTTCATTACCTCTTCCACCTCCACCAGTCCAGACGTCCCAAAGGAGGAATGAAAGCCAAATAGCTCGAGACACTACTGCTGCTCAAAATGCTTCCAGATCCGGAGTTTCAGGAAGAGCCCCGAGTTTTGCTTCCAATGATGAAATCTTATCTTTGTTTGGTAATATACAGGATCAAATGAAGAAACAACATGAAACTAACCAGCTCATGATGAAAGAGATACAACTCTTGAATTCCAACTCCAAGAGACCTGCTGAGGATATTGTTACCCCTTTGTAGCTAAGAATGTTGAACTTCAGTTCAACAACATATTTTGAGGATAATCAGGGCAACGTCGTACCAAGTCACTCCCAGAACAATATCCCAGATATCCCCTTATCGGCTAGGATATCGACTGTCAGGGATCCAGGATATGCTCCAGGATATGGCCAAAATCTTCAAGCTGGTAACTTATCCATTAACACTAATATGCCGACTACTAACAACTTTGAACCTTCGCAGGATACAAATGCAACATCGACATTATTCAGGGAACTTCGGAAATTAAAGGATATGAAATCAAGTGTGCCTGGGGTAGTGCAACCAATACTGGAAGTATCCCAGGATAGTCACAACATATCCCGCTTTGCTCGCCATATTTGTGATGCTGAAATTCCCAGAAGATTCCAAACTCCCAACATGAAGCTTTATGATGGCACGACGGATCCTGAAGAACATATTGCTCAGTATAGGGGGAGGATAGAAGTAAATCCTATCCTACTAGATCTTAAGGAAGCATGCCTATGCAAAGGCTTTGGTTCCACCTTAATAGGATCAGCCTTGAAATGGCTTTTAAACGTTCCACCTTATTCAATTACATCATTTGCTCATTTGGTTAATCTGTTTAACAGTCAGTTTTCTTGCAATAGAAGCTTTGAAAAACTAACAAGTGACCTTTACAGGATAACACAGTGCCCTCAAGAATCCTTAAGGGATTACGTAAACAAGTTCAGCAGGGAATCCTTGGATATTCCACACCTTGATGTTACTACAGCTGTACAGGCATTCAAGATGGGATTACAGAAGGATTCCCAATTTTATCAGGATCTTGTGATGAACCCTTGCAGGAGCTTGGACAAAGCTCGGAATAGGGCTCTAAGATATATCAGGCTTGAAGATGACAAGAAAATGCAAGAGAGGACGAATGCATCCTCAACATACGAACCAACAAACAGGAAGTCGAAATCCTCATACAAACCATACAGCTCTAAGTCGTTTAGTAAAAATGACAGTAAGAGAGTGAATGTTGTTGAGGATGAAGATGCCGAAGAATATCCTGGATTATCAGGATATTGTTTTTCTGTTAATGTTCCTGAACTGATATATGCCATGTAGGGTTTAGGAGATAAAGCAAGGTGGCCAAGGAAGAACCAGCAAAAGGCTGATTGGAAGGATAACTCCAAGTGGTGTGCAAGCTACTTGCTGAGCAAAGGTTTCTTGAAAGACCTTCTCGGTAAAAAGAAGAATAAGGGTCAGGATACTGATAAGGATCCTTAACGAGCGACATCACCTCCATCAGACGCCAAGATATCAATTTTATATCTGGGGGATATGATATTTGTGGGACTTTTTATTCTGCGGCTAAAAGGCATGCAAAGGAAGCAAAGGCAGAAAGAGGAGACAAACCAACCAGGATGATAATGCTCAGAATAACAAGTGATAACATTCGATAGCGATGACCGGGATAGTATCCCGGATCCTCACCATGATGGTCTGGTAATTACTTTGTATGTTGCTAACCATTTTGTATGCAGGATATTGTGGATAATGGCAACTCGGTCAACATCATCTAGTTGGAAACCTTGAAGAGAATGAACATCCCAGAAATGGAGATTACCTCGAAGTCCACTGTCCTTGTGGATTCAGTGGAGAAACAAAGAACACGGTTGGAGAGATAAAGCTGCATGTATATGTTGAAGGAGTAAATTCGATGCAACGATTTTGTGTCATGGACTCATTATCCTGCTATAATATTATATTAGGCAGGCCATGGATTCATGATATGAAAGTTGTACCTTCCACTTATCATCAGTGTATCAAGATCTCTACTCCTTGGGGGTAGACAAAGTGGAAAGCGACCAACAAGAGGCAAAGGAATGCTATTCCTCTTCAATGAAGGCCTCAACAAAATCCAGGGCAGGATAATAATTAAAGAAACAGGCCCACGATATCATGGAAACTTCGGAACAGGAAGTTACCTTGGATCAGGATAATCCAGATATCTTGGTGCTTATAGGGGCCAATATCCCTCAGGATATTGAGAATCAGCTTACTAACTTTTTGAAATGCAGGATGTCCACGTTTGCATGGAAACACGAAGTGATGACAGGTATATCGAAAGATATTATAAGTCACAAACTTAGAATTGATAAATCTTTCAGGCTCGTTCAACAAAAGAGAAGGAAATTCGCTCCTAAAAGAAATGCAATTATACAAGAGGAGGTTGAAAGGTTGCTCAAGTCCAAGATGATTAGGAAGTCAAGTTTCCTAAGTGGCTAGCAAACGTGGTGGTGGTCCAAAAGAAGAATGGGAAGTGGAGAGTTTGTGTAGACTACACAGACCTCAATAAAGCATGTCCTAAAGACCCATTCCCATTACCTCACATAGATTCAATGGTAGATGCGACTGCCGGCCATGAAATGCTGACCTTTATGGATGCATCCTCAGGATTTCAGCAAATCCAAATGGAGCCATCCGACCAAGAAGACACGACATTCATGACACCCACATGTATATACTGTTATACTGCCATGCCTTTTGGTCTGAAAAATGCAAGTGCAACATATCAAAGGTTGGTCAATATGATGTTTAAAGACAAACTTGGGGACACAATGGAAGTTTATATTGATGATATGGTGGTGAAATCCAAGAAAGAGGAGAATCACCTCCAGGATTTAGATTGTACCTTCAATATCCTGGACCAGTATAATATGAAGCTGAATCCTACTAAGTGCCATTTTGGAGTGGGGCAGGAAAGTTTTTAGGATACTTGGTGACTAAGAGGGGAATAGAAGCAAGTCCAGAACAGATCAAAGCTATCCTGGATCTTAAATCACCATCCAATATGAAGGATGTACAGAGATTTACTGGAAGAGTAGCAACATTGAACAGATTAATTTCAAGATCTTCAGAGAAATGCAAAGAGTTTTATGATATCCTGAAGAACAAAAAATTTGAATGAGGAGAAACACATGAAGCTGCTCTGCAAGAGTTAAAGCAACACCTTTCAAGTGCTCCCCTGCTAATGAAGCCTGAGGATGGTGAACCCTTATCCCTATACCTTGTAGTATCGGGGAATGCAGTAAGTGCTGTCTTGGTAAAGGATCACGAAGGTCAGCAATATCCTGTTTATTGTGTTAGTAAAAGTTTATTAGATGCTGAAACTAGATACTCACACTTAGAAAAATTGATATTAGCTCTAGTCATGGCATAAACTAAGCTTAGACATTACTTTGAAACACATAGGATTCATGTTAAAACCAATTACCCTGTTAAAAATGTGCTTAGTGTTTTGGCCAAAAATTACCGAAGCAATTTAGTGATCAAACTTAGTATGTGAGGTAGTGTGCTATTGTGGTTTGCAGAAAATGTTTTTAGTTGGTTGATTATGAAAACAGCTTCAGGATATAGTTTCAGGATAATGAACTATATCAAAATGATAAATGAATGCGATAAAAGTAGAAATTAACACAGGATGTACGAGGAAAGCCCTTGATCAATCTAGATCGCAGGCATAAAACCTCGGGAGCTGACAATCGTCAACTGCCTTGTTCTTCTTATTGATTAAACAGCAGGATACAACTTCGGGATACTGCTTGGATCAGCTCTAAGTGTTACAATGATTGAATAATGTAAGTGTTGTGAGTGTTTGTGATTGTTGCCGCAACTAAGAAAGTGTACGAGATTGTGTGTGTTCTACTATTGTCCCAGCCCCCCTATAAATAGTAATCGTAAATAACCAACTATTCTATATTCTAGGGATTCCTTGAATATTCCCTTGTGACCGTTGTAGACTCTTTCTCCAGCTCCAACATTCGTATCCTAACCGTCTTGAGCGAGTCTTCGGGGAGACCAAGTCTTCATATCCGTTGGTACCTTGCAACCAAATATTAACGTTAATAGCGAGTAGGATACCCCTGCAGGAAATTACCAATATCATGGTTCAGTATCCCGGTCGCAACATCATATATATAATATCAGGATATATCATCAGGATATAAGTCAGAAATTCCACCCATAACAATTGTCCCAAAAAATATAGTTGTTGGGATCCTGGAACCCAAATGGGTATATTTTTCCTTGCAACTCCCACGCGAATTTCACTCCATGCCTATCTATCTTTGTAGGATCGATTCGTTCCTTAGTTACGGTACCTAAATTTGTTATCTAGTCCATGCAAGCGGAAATTACATGTAATAGTGACAAGTACACGAGATTAGCAGATTAAATGTCAGTTTATTAAGTCCAAATGATGTACATTGAGTTTCCAGACTGATAGAGCTCCACCGTACAAAATGCAAAAGTGTTCCAAATGAAAGATCCTAGACAGCTATTTATAGAGCTACAAGTTCACAACAAATGACCACTTGCCTAGTTCGCACGAAGTGCAACTTCGCACGAACTAGACAATACACTAGAACTTTGTGCGAACTTGGTCTCTAACACATATAAATAACTTCAAATCTAATATGTTCAATCCTATCTCATACAGACTCGATCTAAGACTTAGACAATAGACACCGTGTACCAACAGACTCCCCCTTGGATAGTGTCGTAGTCTTAATCAGTCTTCAAAATATTCAATCTTCAAAATATGACTTTAATGACCAAAGAAGTGCTTGTAAGGCTTCCTCCTTCGTTCTTACTTTGGAATTGGCGTTTGACCAATAGGAGGCGCCCATTTCATAAACTGAAACCTTCTAAGACGAGCTTCTTTTCCCTTTCTCATGAATCTTTTCCAAACGCTACTCTTCCTTTAGAAACTCTTCACGTTCAAGTTCTCGCCATTTTGATTCCCACATATGCCCTGAGTTAATTCCATGTGCGTAACATACGTTAATTACACCTTGGAATTGCTTTGCTTGCGTCTCTTCACATTTATCATAACAAATTTTGTTGAAGAACAAACATTTAACATCCTCCTTTGAGCAATTTACTAGCCACATCGGGTTTACTATCCTTATATTTCTCCATAAACCCCATATCCTTCGTCGTTCAATTAATTCAGGAGTTTCTTCTTTAGTAATATCCCAACTTCCATCAGCTCTTAATACAATCACAGCTTCACACGAATCAGGGTCTGTTTGCCACCATAAGAAGTAAGGATGAAAATCTTACTTGATCGGTTTGAGAGGCATATTCTTCATGACTTTGGGCCTCTTCATAATCAATGTTACGTCCTTTTCTTTTGTCAGTTTGTTTATCTTCACTCGACGTTTCGGAATAAATGGTTTCCAATGATTAAAACCATGCATCACTTCAAACTTTATCACCTTCCACAAACGTTGATCAACAAACTTCATCTGGTAGCTGATATTCTTCGTCTGAACCAGTTCCTCAACATCCCAGTAAGGTAAACTCGTCAAATCATTCAAATACCGAAAGTATTGAACTCCGAACTCTCTTTTGATTGCATATACATTCAGCTCCCTAATCCAACCCTGCTTAGAATGTCTCCAAGTGATTTATCCTTGTCGCGTGTAAAGAATGCCAATGGACGTTTGAACTTTCTTTCTTTCGGCATCTCTTTAAACCAAGACTTCTTAGCTTCAGCTATTTCTTCCTTTGATAAACGTTTAGGAATGCTTCCATCTTTAACAACCTCATCGATCTTTCTTTTCCCGTAAATCAGAAAAAAATGGTGGCCGAATTTATGGTTAAATGTCATTATCCTCAAACAAAACTTAGGTTGTCGAAATCCGGTCTTAAATTCTAACTTTTCATTCTTGCGGATAATCGCCGCAATCTAAAGATCTTTATATCTAACACTAGGTTAGAACCCTATGTAATACATGGGTTAGGCAATAAAAATGATAAATTCATAAAGTTTAATGAACCTGTCATTAATGGAATTACATATTATTATATAACAAAAAGAAACCGTACATAACAAATTAATCATATCATAAGATGCAAAAAACCAACCACCACAAAACATATGATGGAAAATTTTGTTACTTGATGAATTTATAAAATTCAACTTATAATATCTACAAATAACTTCATATTTATAAAATCTAACTCATAATATCTACAAACAACTTCATATCTAAAGTCTAAACTATCATTTGGGTTAAGCCGGGATCTCGTTCATGCTCTGATCTTTAGTTGAAGAACACAGAGAAATTACGATTTGGCCGGTGAATAGGAGGTAAAAGTAAAGCCTTCACTGTGTCCTTTGAAAGTAGCTTTCCATATTCAATGCACCAAATATATATATATATATATATATATATATATATATATATATAATATATATAATATATATATATATATATAATTAAACAATTTAAATTCAATATAGGCATATGTTCCACTAATTAACGAAGAGGGCATACCTGCACACTTTAGTGAATGGAGCTTCATAACTGTAGATCTCATGCCGCAACAAAAAATTATCACTTAAATAAAAGGTATATGTTTACATCAATGTATAAACAAATTCATAATATAACTAAAGTTTATACCAGTAATTTGATTTGAATTTTTCCTAATGTGATTATACTAGAAATTTATTAGGTTTTTGGCTGATTTCTCCTTTTTCTTAAAGATTATGCCAGTTATAACTCAATATTATAACTAAGAAAAAGTAAAACTTAATTTGAACTATTTCTACTTGGCGTCTAGATTTCGCTTTGACAAAGCTCAAAGAAAATGAAGAAAGTGAGCAAAGAACATGATCATCACTAATAACTGCTCCTTGATCCATTGAGGAGTCGAACCCCAAACCAAAAACCTTTTTAAAATATTATAATTTCTCCATTTTTCCCACTATCTATCTCTACACACTTTGGATTACTACTAGTTGAATTAAAGTCCTACATTTATACAAACACTTGGTGTGTGGTATAAGCTTTCAATACTTAATCAAAAGAATATGAATACACACAATTCATGATACTAATTCTTTGTTAAATTTAGGTATCACTTTGTATCGCTTCCCACACAAACGAATACAATACAACATAAGTGGCTAATCCTCCCTTCTTCTCAATAATAGCCGGTCACAATTGACGCAAAAAAACCCAATATCCACAAAATCCGAAGCCCGTAAACTCATAACAAAATTTGAAATCAAAACCATTATCGCAAACCCTGGTGTAAAATAATTAATCACAATCCCCAAAAATCACACTGATATACAGAATCAATACACAAAACTTAACAAAATTAAATAGGAATATAATAAGACCAAAGCTCCAAAAATTATGATGATATGTGAAACCGAAAATATCATAGTAGAAACAACCATAGTCCCTAAGTTATCATTCCAAAATTTACCTTTTCCCTGTCGTCAACACCATACCAGAAAAAGTAGATAAATTATCAAACATCAATCAAACATTGGCACCAGTGCTACCGTAAGTATGAGTTCTGAATAAGATTTATAAATTACCTATTAATAGACCCTTGAATTTGATCGTCAAATTCATCACAGCGACGGCTTCGCCAAGTAGAACCGCCGAACTTAAAGGCGATGTCATTTACAAGTCCGTTGGAGGTGTCTAGTGCTTGTGTTATCTCCAAGAATTTCCTTCTCGCCGGCAAAACAATTCAGATTTCATCTGTTAGGGTTTGTGAGGAAGAAAGATAATTGAGGAACCAAGTGACGACAATCTATTTGGGTGTAAATCAAAGAAGAAAATGGGTCGGGTTAATTAGAAAAATGGGCTCCGCGTATACACCAATCTTTGATCTGGGCAATGAACGGGAAAAGGAGAATTTAGTGGCCCTGATCATGTGACACGTGTACTAATACTTTATTATAATAGATAGATTTTAATTTAACTCTGTAATTTTCTGGCAAAAGAATAATTAATCAATAGTAAGGACATGTTAACTCTAAAAGGGAGTTATATATATACTTGATTTGTAGTATTTTGAAATGATTTTTTTAACATCAAGTCGGCAACTTGAAATGATTTAACCAGTTTATCATCAGCTGGATTTGTAGTATTTTGAAATGATTTTCTTAACACCAAGTCACCAACTTGAAATCTTCATATCCTAATGTTATTGTTATATGCTCCAGCCATCTTTTGTTAATAACTAGCCATCCTTATTCTTGCTAAGTCTCTGAGCTCATCCACTGTATCTAGGTCTTGAGCCAGATTTTCAGCATTTGTCTAAGGATCACGGATGCTCGTTCTTGCTGTAGGAACCACCATCTCCGTTGGGATCACTGCCCTAGTTCCAAAGACTAACGAGAAAGGAGTCTGTCCTGTAGCATTCTTTAGAGTTGTCCTATCTGCCCAAAGGACATGTGCCAACTCTTCAGCCCACTTTCTTTTCTTGGATCCAAGGTTCTTCTTCAAGTTGTTGATGATGATTTTGTTGCTTGATTCTGCTTGGTCATTAGCTTGTGAATGAACTAATGTAGATGTTATCATCTTGATTCCCCAACTGTCACAAAAGTTAGTAGTCCTATTCCTAATAAATTGGGATCCATTATCATATATAATTTCATAAGGAATTCCGAATCTAGTAATAATGTTTCTCTTGATAAAGGATATAACTTTCTTTTCTTTGACTTGAATAAAAGCTTCTGCTTCTATTCACTTGGAGAAGTAGTTGGTCATAGCTAGCATAAATACTTTTCCACCTGGTGCCTTTGGGAGTTTGCCTACTATATCCATTCCCCATTTCATAAATGGCCAAGAGTAAATTATTGGATATAAAGGCTCTGCTGGCTGATGTAGGATGTTGCTATGTCTTTGGCAAGCATCACATTTCCTTCCATAGTCTACTGCATCCTTCTTCATTGTGGGCCAGTAGTAACCTGTTCTAAGGATCAATGAAAATAGTACTCTGCCCCCAGTATGATTTCTACACTCCTTCATGGAAATCCTTTAAGACCTCTTGAATTTTTGGATCCTCAATACATCGCAAATAACGACATGCAAGAGATCTTTTATACAAAATGTTATTTAATATAGTAAAGTGAGATACCTTGATCCTGAAGGCTCTGGGATTCTCCCCTATGGGAAGTTGAACATCATAATTGGAAGGATCCATGATCCTAAATTTGGTTGCACATCACTGGGTACAATTGCAGTATCCTCTACTATCTCCATTGCTTCATTTTCCTCAATTGCAGGAAAAAGAATGTGGATGATAGGTATCCTTACATCCTCTAGTATCTTTAAGGTTGATCCAAAGTTTGCCAAGGCATCTGCACCCTCATCTTCCTCCCTAGGCACACGTGTTAAGCTGAAAGAATCAAAAGAATTTGCCAGTTTCCTGACTAATTCTAAGTATTTGATTAGTTTATCCCCTTTGACAATATACGAGCCATTAAAATGGTTAGTAATTAGCAATGAGTCTATGTACACTTGAAAATGCCTGATCCTCATGTGTTTTGCTAATTGCAAACCTACGATTAGGGCTTCATATTCTGCTTTTGTGTTAGTGTACTCAAATTCACATTCAATAGACTAGGGTATTATGTCCCCATGTGGCGATTTTAGTAGTATCCCTAGTCCAGTTAATTTGACATTTGAAGCTCCATCAGTGAAGAGTGTCCAAGGATCCTTGGTCTTTCCAAGTTGTTGAACCTCTAGTTCAGCTTCCCTTTGTAGATCACTACTGAAATCAGCCAGCCAAAGCTTGAGACTTGATAGCAGTCCTTGGTTCATACTTTATATCATATGCACTAAGCTTGACTACCCATTTTGCCATCCTTCCTGACATTTCAGGTTTCATAATATACAGCATGTTGTTGGCCTTCATGATCTTTAACTAACACTACACTTCCCGCTTTCCTAAAACACTAAGTACAAGGATAATGGCTCACCATCCTCTGGTTTCATCAGGGCTGGTGCTGAGGATAGATAATCCTTGAGAGTCTTGAGTGCAGCTTCATGCTTCTCAGTCCACTCAAATTTCTTATTCTTCCTCAGGATATTATAAAAATCCTTGCCCTTCTCTGAGGACTTTGAAATGAACCTGTTTAAAGCTGCAATCTTTCCTGTTAGCCTCTGGACATCCTCCGTATTGGTAGGAGATTTTATGTTTACAATCGCCTTTATCTGCACAGGGTTGGCTTCAATCCCTATTTATGTTACCATGTAGCCCAGGAACTTCCCAGCTTTGACACCAAAGTGATATTTTGAAAGATTCAGCTTCGTATTGTACTGATCAAGGATATTGAATGCCACTTCGAGATCCTAGAGATGATCCTCTGCTTTCTTCGACTTGACCACCATGTTGTCTATATATACTTCCATAGTGTCTCCGATCTGTTCTTTGAACATCATATTGACAAGTCTTTGGTAAGTGGCACCTGCGTTTCTTAGTCCAAAAGGCATTGCAATATAACAGTATATGCCAGTAGGAGTCATGAATGTTGTATCCTTAGTCCCTACGACGGTGTTCGAGTCAAACATGAAGTCAGTGAGGGTTGTGACGATGTTTACCTGCAACGAGTTGTGGCGATGGTGATTGTGGGCGGTGGTAATGGGTTGGCGCTGTGGTGATGATGGCGATTGTGGGTGTTGGTGGTGGCAGGTGGTGCTTAAGGGTGGTGGTCGGTGGTGCTTGATGGTGGTGGTGGCAGAACTGTAAGAGAGAGAGAGAGAAGGAGAGAGTGAGTGGTGAGGAAGAAAATGAAAGGGATCTTATATTTAATGTTTTTCTGTTTTTTATTTTAATATTAAAAGAGTAAAAATACTATTTTGTCCTCATATGAGGTCCATTTGATCTGATTAAACTTTGAAATGTAACTGAATTAAAGTCAAAGGATAAGACGTGTAGGATTTTGAAGCATACAATACAAAAATAATCAAAATTAGTGCTAAAGGGCACCACATGAAAAATCGTGTAAACATAAAGGACAAAATTTATAATTTACACATTAATATATGTGGATATATGTGTATTTTTTATTTTTTATTATGTTATCAGTATTTATAAGAAAAAATATAGATAAGTAAAAAAAGTTAACGAGCCACCTTTATATGACTCGAACATTTTACGAGCCGAGCTCAAGCTCGACTTCCAACTCTATAAATAAACAAGCCGATCCAAGTTGACTCGTTTAAGTTTGAGCTCGAGCACAACCTAGCTCGGCTCGATTACAGAACTAGTTAGATTTCATCATGTCAAAACAGAAGTTTGGTCCAAGTTCTAAGTTCATTTGTAAAATATCTTTATATCAAACATTTTTATCTTAGTTTCTGTATAAAATTAATTAATAGGGTTAGATGCTAAGGCATTTAGCATTGTTGCTTCTGCCTTACCTAACGAAATCTATGCTGGACTGCTCCACTATAATAGTGCAAAGGTGTTGTGGGATGCCTTGAAAGAGCAATTCGGTGGAACTGAGGTAATGATCGAAAACAATAGAGAACTTTTGAATCAGCAATACAAAACTTTTTGTCATGTCAAAGGAGAGTCTCTAACCCAACAGTTCGAGCGATTCGGCTGTCTCATAAGTGAGCTTAAGCTGGTTAACGTGGAATTTCCTAATTCGACTGTCAATAGTCGTTTCTTAAGATCGTTACCAGATAAGTGGGACACCATAGCTTTCGTGACACGAACTTCTGTCGAGTTTAAAGAAATGAACGTTACCCAACTTCGTGGTCGACTCCTCACATATGAGAGAGAGTTAAACCAGAAAAAGAAGTTGCAAGAATCAGGTAAGGTTGCTGATGGTTATAGTTTTGGTAACACATCATTTTTAGGCCAAGAAGAGGGTTCTGGCAGTGGAAAGAATCAGAGTTATGATCATTTTATTGACATAACTTATGGAGGAAACTTTAACTCTAATTCTTACCCACCCAACTATGCATTTACTGCTATTAGGGAAAGCTAAACCTCTTATAACCTTTCCTTTGAGTTGAATGATCTTCAACACTTTGAACCATCTGATTTGGAAGAGATGGACATTTTGCACCAGTTGGCTCTATTAAGTGTTAGAGCTTGTAAATTTTATAAGAGAACGGGTAGAAAATTCCCTGGGTTGCATGGGGGGTTGAAGGTTAGGCTGGATAAATCTAAAATCAAGTGCTATAAATGCAATAGGTTAGGACACTTTGCTAGGGAATGCAGATCTCAAACATCTGGACCTATTGTGACACACCCTGGCCCTAGACCTCAACATTCACAAAGCACTGCTCACTATTCCTAATATACCCCTGCTTCACAAATGCAAAGCACTGCTCACTCTGCACACCCAGCTACCACTATTCCAGTGCACTATGTTCAAACCACTGTTCCACAAATTCAATATGTTCAAGCGCCACCACCTAAAGTGCATGTGCAACCTGCACCTCATGTCACTCAAACTACTCAAACCACTGCTCCGACAGAGGTTAACTAGCAAAGCTTTTTCACTCAAGGATTTGTTGATTGGAGTAGTTTGCCTGAGGAATTAACTGATAAAAACTTTGCATGTCGAACTAGTGTCTAAACCTAATGTGTTTGAAGTTCATGATGAAACAGTTGTTGAGAAAGAAAATATTGATGAAAAAGATGAACCTCTATCTAATCCATGGAACACCAGTGTGTGTGAAGATGATTGTTATTGTGCTCTAATGGCTGCATCTAAGGTATCACCTCAGATCCTCAAAGATCTATGTTCTGAAAAATGCATAATAGTTTTTGCAAACATAAAAAGGTGAACGAAAATCTTAGAAACAAAATTTTGAAAGATGAGTTAAATTTTGAAAAACTCACAAAAGAGTTGAAAACAAAATTGATCAACAAAGATTCTGAAATCAGCAGTCTAAAGCATGAAGCAATCATAACCAAAGATCAACTCCAAACTATGATAGAGAAATATCAAGTTTGCAAAAAGGAGTTAGAATCTACCCTGATCACTTGTGAAAAATGGGTAGAATCTTGCAAAGGTTATGAAATCATGTTAGAAAATCAGATCAAAAGTAACATAAAATTTGGCATTGGTTTCAAGAAAAATGAACAAGTTTCTGAAAGTGTTACTAAAAATGAATCTGAGATGGTAGAAATTGTCCCCAAAAATTTAGCTTGTGAAGAGATAGAAGTCACTGATAAAAATGGAAACAAAATCATTTTGGAAAAACATGAGGGATCCTCAACTTTTGAGGAAGTTGAGAAATATCAAATTAAACCCACATTGTCAGATGAGTGTGACATTTTAGAAAATTTCAAGCAAATGGACTTCTTAACCATTGATGGTGTCAACGCACCAAAAGCAAGGATAATCCCTATAAAGGATCATCCAGTAGATGTTACAACATCTGCTGAAAGGAAATCAGAAAAAGGGAAGAAGAAAGCTAAGGTCAAAAACTTGTTTTGTAACTTTTGTGTGAAAAGAAATCATGTCAAAGAAAAACTGTTTTCTGTTAAAAGCTTATGACATAAACAAAACTTTTGTGATCCCAAATTCTTCAAAATGCATCATCTGTGGTAGGAACAAACCACATAATCCAAGAGTGTGTTTATCTTCAAACCTATAACACCAAGGTAAAAGAGATTAAATCAAAGCTCTTGAAGGTCAAAGTTCAAGCTCTGCGAGAAATAAATCTAAGCAGACCTTTGAACCTGTTGAAACATCTGTTACAAAAGCACTAAACAAAACCTCTGTTCCCAGAGAGGTACAAGTGACAGATGCACCACCTGCAAACAGGTATCCAAGAGATATGGCCAACCCATTAATCAAAAGGTTCCTCTTAGTTATGAGGGTTACAAAAAAACCCTCAAAGCCAAGAGTCAACAGGCATCCTCATGGTTACCAACATCTGACAGGAAATGGTTCACAACAGTGGTTACAAAGATTATATCAAACCACTGTCCATATTCCTGAATTTGAGAATGGACAATCTGTGACCCCATCCAGAGCCATTTTGGCTTTGGAAACCCACCTAAACTAATTGTTTACTAATGTGCAGGGAGCTTCTACTTGCCTTGATAGTTTATGGTATGTGGATAGTGGAGGCTCCAGGCACATAACAGGATGTAGAGCCCTACTCAACGATTTAATGGCACATGGAGGGGGTGATATATCCTTTGGAAAAAATTCAAAAGGGAAGCTGTTGGGGTCAGGGTCAGTTCAGGCTGGGAAACTCAAATTTAAGCATGTTAATCTCATTGACAATCTAAAATTCAACTTGCTAAGTGTCTCACAAATGAGTGACAAAGGATATGGATCCTTCTTTACAAAGAAAATATGTCAAATTTTTGGACCAGAGGCTGTTAAAAAGATTGATCAAATCGTTGCTAAGAGCAAAGCACAACTTGTTGCTCATAGGAGTTGAAATGTGTATGTGGTTGATATGTTAAAGGATAATCCAATGTCTAATGCATGACTGTTCTTAGTTGCTTCTAGCAAAGAGATAGAGTAATGGCATAGAAGACTTGGACACACAAATCTGAAAACTATCACCACTCTCCCAAAACAAAATCTTGTCAGAGGTTTACCTCCAAAACAATTCACTTGTGAAAAACATTTTGTTTCTTGTTTAAAAGGAAAACAACATAAAAGTTCTTACAAGTCCATTGAAGAGTCCAAAACAACCCAGTGCTTGCAATTGCTGCACATGGACTTGTTTGGCCCTGTGAAAATCATGAGTCTTAAAAAGAAAAGATATTATCTGGCCATTGTAGATGATTTTTCAAGGTTTACATGGACATTTTTCATGCACTCTAAAGATGAAACTGCTGGCATTTTGCAAAATTTTGTCAAACAATTTGAAAAAGCAATTTGACCTTCCAGTAAAAATTTTTAGAAGTGACAATGGGACAGAGTTTAGGAATTTGGAGTTGGATGCTTTCTGTGAGTCAAAAGGGATTGCTAGACAGTATAGCATCCCAAGGACTCCATAGCAAAATGGGGTGGTTGAAAGAAAAATAGAACTTTAATTGAATCAACAAGAACTATGCTTATAGACTCAGGTTTACCCTTGTCTTTTTGGGCAGAGGCTGTAAACACTGCTTGTTATGTTCAGAACAGAGTTTTGATTAGCCCCAGGCATCAAAAGACTGCCTACGAAATACTTTACAAAATCAAACCTCTGTTCTCATATTTCAAAGTCTTTGGCTGCCCATGCTTCATTTTAAACTAAAAAGATTCAATTTCTAAGTTTGCAACCAAAGTTGATTGCGGTTATTTTCTGGGATACTCAACCATTACTAAAGCCTACAGAGTTTTTAACTATAGGACCAAGTGTGTTGGAGAAACTTTGAATGTAAAGGTGAATGAACTTTCTTCAATGAAAATCCCACCAAATCCTGCTGAATTGTTCGATCTAGATAAATTTACATTTGAGGATGTGTCTATCAAGACTAATCATGCAGGTAAATCACAATCTTCACAACAAGATCATGGATATGACAATGAGCTTCCACAATTCAAGGTCAATCCATCCATCAGAGGAGCAGATGTTAACAATTGTGAAAACTCTGCCACGGTTGGCTCAACAGTTTTTGACCCCCAAACCTCTGCCAGCTCACAATATCAAACCACTGTTGATAAAAGTCCACATTCTGTGAACAAAAATCAATAAGCTCACAAATCCATTCCTCTTATACCTCCACCTCCATTCCAAACAGATGTTGGCTCTTTAATTTTGCCAACAGATGTTAGCTCAGATGATTCCCATCTATAGCCTTCACCGCAAAATGTCATTGTCCCATACCAAGGAGATTTGATTTTCCTAAAAAGTCATCCATTGGATCAAGTTATTGGCAACATCAATGAGGGAGTGCTCACAAGAAACCAATCCTAAAACATTGGTTTTTTTGTTGGCTTTCTATCACTCACACAACTTGTCAAGTACCAAGAGGCACTAAAAGACAATAGTTGGATAGAAGCCATGCAAGAGGAGCTCCTACAATTCAAGAGACAACAAGTTTGGGAACTTGTACCACTGCCAAAGGATGTATGTCCAATTGGCACAAATTGGGTCTTCAAAAACAAAACTGATGAAAGGGGTATTGTTGTCAAGAACAAAGCAAGGCTTGTGGTTCAAGTCTACATACAAGAAGAAGGCATTGACTATGATGAAACCTTTGCTCCTGTAACAAGGTTAGAAGCCATCAGACTGTTCGTAGCTTTTGCTGCCAACCACAACATCAAAGTGTTTCAAATGGACTTCAAAAGTGCATTCTTGTATGGAAAGATCAAAGAAGAAGTGTATGTGTGTCAACCTCCTAGATTTGAAGATGCATTTCATCCTGATCATGTGTACAAGCTCAACAAAGCACTGTATGGTCTAAAACAAGCACCTAGAGCCTGGTATGAAACTCTATCTACTTTTCTCTTATCCATTGTATTTTCAAGAGGTAAAATTGGTAAAACCTTATTTTTGAAATGGAAAGGAAAAGATTTGATGCTTGTCCAAATTTATGTGGATGACATCATTTTTGGATCCACATGCACTTCCATGTGTGAAGAGTTTAGACAACTCATGGTAGCAGAGTTTGAAATGAGTGCAATGGGTGAGTTACAATGTTTTCTTGGTCTTCAAGTTAAACAAATGCACAATGGCACTTTCATTCATCAAAACAAGTATGTCAAAGAACTGCTTAACAAATTTGATATGAATGACTATAAACCTTGTAGCACACCCATGGCAACCTCAAAGCTTGTCACTGATGATGAAAAGATAACTTGGTAACTCTCTACAAAAGTATGATTGGGTCTTTATTGTACCTAACTGCTTCTAGGCCAGATATCATGTTTGCAACATGTGTTTGTGCTAGATCCCAGTAAACACCTAGAAAGTCAAATTTAATTGTTGTGAAAAGGATATTCAGATACATAAAAGGTGATCCCACACTTGGTATCTGTTATCCTGCTAATGGGAACATTGAGTTTCAGGTTATTCAGACAGTGATTTTGTTGGTTGCCAAACAACAAGGAAGTCCACATCAGGAGGAGTTCAATTTCTAGGTGATTGCCTAGTGTCTTGGCAAAGTAAAATGCAAGTTGCAGTATCCACATCCACTGCTGAGGCATAATACATTGCTGCTGCAAGTTGCACTGCTCAACTCTTGTGGCTTCAAAACCAACTGTTGGATTTTGGTGTAACTGCCTTAAAGACTTCTCTCAAGGTAGACAGTCAAGCAGCTGAAAACATCATTAAAAATCCGGTTTCTCACTCCATGACAAAGCACATTGACATCACACATCACTTTGTGAGAGGTTGCTATGAAAAATGTTTGATTTCTTTACAACATGTACATATTAAAGATCAACTGGCAGATGTTCTATCCAAAGCATTAGATACATCAAGCTTTGAAAGTTTGATCTCTAGGATTGGAATGCTAAACATGGATTAAAAGCAAGGTTTTGTGTTCCATATGTAAATAGCAATAAAATGTTTTCAAAAAATCAAAAATCCATCCTTAAAAATAGTTAAAATTGAAATCTTCAATAAATCTCAAAAGTTTGTTCTATCCACTACTTTCGTGAAACCACTGATGGGCTTGAAAATCTATCCAATGTCAAAAGTGTATCCTCTGGTTGGTCAAACCACTGTGTTTACCTTATCCATGATAAGCTATCCACTGATAGTGTAAAATTAAAACACTGTTCCATCCACTGTTGACACACAACAGTGGTTCTCCATAACACCTGTCTTCCATTCACAATCAGAGGATACATGTGGACAAATGTTAGCCGTCACATCTTTGCCATGTCATCATCACTTTTCACTTTATAAAACCCTGTTTTATCCCAATCAGAGATTTTCACTCTGCCGTATCGAGTTCAAAATTCCAAAAGCGGTTTTCTCTCAAATCTTCTTCTTCTTTGCAATTGTTCTTCATTCAACACATTCACCATGACGCTTATCATCAAAACACCCCACAATTACACAGCCATTTTTGAAGAAACTGACTCAAATAGACAATATCATGTTATGATCAAAGTCTTGAAAGAGTCCAAATATAAAGATATCATGGAAATCAAAGCCCCAATCTATCAAGATTCATTACGCCAGTTCTGGGCAAATGCTGAGGTTCATTATACAAAGAAGAAACCTTATGGCATTTTTTCCACTATGCAGAACTCCCTAGTTCTCAATTGGACAATGGTCATATCTATAAGAATCTCTTGAAGGCAACCATTGTTGAGGCTACCAAGGTAACCTCTGTTCAAGTGGGAACTCCCCAGTTCCAAGATAAAAGGGGCATCTGTGTCTGAAGTTATGAAGGTTACTTTTGCTTATGATAACACAGATAAAACTACCACTGGTAGGAGTTCAGATGATTCTATTAAATTAGGTGATGAGCTAAGATACAAGGATTTGACGGAGAGAGTATCAAGAATTGAAACGTCTGTTTGTGATATAAAAAATATGATGCAACAGATGTTAGAAACTTCCAAAGGTCAATCCTCTATTACAACCACTGATGAGCAATGGCAACACTTATATCCTCTGCTTCAACTACAAAGACAACATGCTGATCTTCAACATGAGCAGCATATGCAACAATTTTGTAATATGGTTGATGCAAGATATCAAGACACACTTGCAGACATTAAAGCCATCAAAGCTCACCTACTTCAATCCACTAGCTCTTCTTCTCCTACAGTAATACTTGTTGATACAGCTGTTGCCGAAAAGGGGGAGAAAGACACTGAAGGGATAAAGCTAAAGCCTGATCCTAAGGCCAAAACAGTTGTTGAAATCCCAAAGTCAGATGGGTCAAAGAAAATTGATGAGACCCTCAACTTCTTTGCTGTAGAAAAGTAAAAGAGAAAAGATAGGTTGGAGACTAAAAGTGCAGATAGATTTGAAAAAGAAAAGAGTGCACAGTTGGAAAAAGGAAGACATTAGTACTTCAAAGCAAAGGAGAAAGTCTTCTAGAAAAGTTAGACAACCAATATCCACCCCTACCAAAACCACTGCTCAATCTGAAAGCACAACAAAACCATCATCACCACCAAAAATTCCATCAAAACCTGAACCATCAGATGTATAACACCTGTTGTATCAACAATTGTTGATACAGCAGTGGTTACAACAGATGTTACACCATT